>QEPC01009285.1:1172862-1193224 GCA_003113815.1 Sphenodon punctatus
GTTTTTAAATGTTTTTTATTGTTGTAAACCGCCCCGAGCTGCTGTGCAGGATGGGGCGGTATAGAAATCTAATAAATGAAATAAATGAAATGAAATGAAATCTCCAGTCCTTTTGTGTATGTCCTTATCTCTGCTCCTTTCGTCCATTTTCAGTACTTGAAGGACTGACTGGATCTGAAGGCCAGATACAGGAACTGGAAAGGGGCCAAATAAAAGGCAGCTACAAGCTGGATTTGGCCCATGGACTGTAGGCTCCCCACTGCTAATATCTATCAATATCATCCTAATCCATTATCCCAAAATTAGGTAGAATGGAAGAGAAAGGCCACTTCTCCCTACTCTTTATTTGGAGTGTTCAGACATAACATAATTCCAACTTTTTGAGGAGCACAGTACTCTCATGTAGGGGGCTATGGGGATGAGAGTCAATTCCTGGAGGTCTACAAATGTGGGGTGGGGGTGGAATTTACCACAAACCCCTTACTACCATGCACGTCATGTCTGAACACTCACTAAGTAGTACTATTTGGTATCTCTACCTCTCATGTCACTTCTGAACAAGACTTAGATCTCTCCAGGCCTCAGCTCTACATTTGTATTATGGGGGCTGTAACACTGGCCTACCATACAGGCGTATGTGAGAAGTATATTCAAAATGCAGACGTAATGGCAACCAGCTTTGTGTCCCAAGTAAAACATTCACAACTTGGGGGCTTTCTGAAATATCCCCCAGCCCAGACAAAGATTGATCATTAGCACAACACACTGTCCATCTGCTGCTTGCTAACGTGTGGCATGTCCCTTGTGGCACAGAAGCACTGCCTCCTCTGCAGCTTGGGTGGGTGCCACTGTCAGCAGAGCTTAATGCCATGTTTCTCACACCATGGCCACTTAACACAGCATCTGACTCACATCCTGGGAGACACCACACTTGATAACTATTAAAATTCTGATTTGGTTCTAACTTGAACCGAATCAAAATTTGTTTGGATTTAGGTGTGTATGCTGCTGCTCTCTCTTTCGGGGGCCTGACCCCTTCATCCTACTCTGAAGGCCACGGGCATGGTAATGGCCTCCTCCTCTCTAAACCCTGCCAGTTCCAACCTCTTGTCACTCCTCCCTCCCTCTCATTCTCCACCTTCGAAGTTCACTCCATTCACCTCTACTCCTCACTCCACCGCCATGTAGCTATCATTTTACTGCCCCCGAGGGAGTTTATTTCTGACAACAGCCCTGAGAGGAGCTCTCTGCTCTCCAGGATCCTGAACCATGCTAGTCTGAGGAGATAGCTTGGATACTTGGCTGCCAAGGACCAGCCTCTATGCTCTCCACAGTCCTGAAGACAACTCTGTTAGAATGAAATTAATATTCTCCAAGTTGTCTGGCTCCTGACTTGACGCGGGAGTTAAAAGGACGTGACTGCCGAAGGTGGAGTGTGGCGAGCGGGCTCCTTGCAGGAACTGGTGATCGGGGCTTTCTCTCCCTGACAGATGCAACTGACTAAAGGGGTGGAATTACAGCGCAGAGCCGGGAGTTAAAAGGACGTGGCCGCCGAAGGTGGAGTGTGGCAAGCGGGCTCCTTTCAGGAACTGATGACCGGGGCTTTCTTTCCCTGACAGCTGCAACTGACTAAAGGGGCGGAGTTACAGCACAGAGCCGGGAGTTAAAAGGACGTGGCCACCGAAGGTGGAGTGTGGCGAGCGAGCTCCTTGCAGGAACTGGTGATCGGGGCTTTCTCTCCCTGACAGCTGCAACTGACTAAAGGGGTGGAGTTACAGCACAGAGCCGGGAGTTAAAAGGACGTGGCCACTGAAGGTGGAGTGTGGCGAGCGGGCTCCTTGCAGGAACTGGTGACTGGGGCTTTTTTTCCCTGACAGCTGCAACTGACTAAAGGGGCGGAGTTACAGCACAGAGCCGGGAGTTAAAAGGACGTGGCCACCGAAGGTGGAGTGTGGCGAGCGGGCTCCTTGCAGGAACTGGTGATCGGGGCTTTCTCTCCCTGACAGCTGCAACTGACTAAAGGGGTGGAGTTACAGCACAGAGCCGGGAGTTAAAAGGACGTGGCCACTGAAGGTGGAGTGTGGCGAGCGGGCTCCTTGCAGGAACTGGTGATCGGGGCTTTCTCTCCCTGACAGCTGCAACTGACTAAAGGGGTGGAATTACAGCGCAGAGCCGGGAGTTAAAAGGACGTGGCCACTGAAGGTGGAGTGTGGCAAGCGGGCTCCTTTCAGGAACTGATGACCGGGGCTTTCTTTCCCTGACAGCTGCAACTGACTAAAGGGGCGGAGTTACAGCACAGAGCCGGGAGTTAAAAGGACGTGGCCACCGAAGGTGGAGTGTGGCGAGCGAGCTCCTTGCAGGAACTGGTGATCGGGGCTTTCTCTCCCTGACAGCTGCAACTGACTAAAGGGGCGGAGTTACAGCACAGAGCCGGGAGTTAAAAGGACGTGGCCACCGAAGGTGGAGTGTGGCGAGCGAGCTCCTTGCAGGAACTGGTGATCGGGGCTTTCTCTCCCTGACAGCTGCAACTGACTAAAGGGGCGGAGTTACAGCGCAGAGCCGGGAGTTAAAAGGACGTGGCCACCGGAGGCAGCGCCAGAGGCGCACGCTGGGGCTGCGCGCCTAAGGGCTGCACATGCAAGGGCGCGGCCTTGTGCACGCGGCCTTAGGCGACGGCCGAGGATGGCCGGGCTCTTAGAGTCTGTGGTCAATTTTCATCCTCCTGTTTGATATTTTGATCTTTGGTTCCCCTTCCTTGGTATCTTGCATAATATTAAATGGCGACTAGGAAGCGCGAGAGGGGTGAGGGAGATAGGGCTACGACCATTCAACCTAAATACTCTAAGCAGTGGAAAATTGATCTATTTATGAGCCGTCTGGACACTAACTCCATGCTGCCGACAAGAAGGCCCCAGGAGGTGATTAATGATTGTTCTCCTCCCTTAACTAACTGCTCATTGCCTCCTAATAAAATAGAGGCGGACTTCCAGCATTCCTCCACACCCAGCAATCTGCAGGGCAATGCAGAAAATTTTTCTTTCGCTGTAGAATCCCCACAATGGGTTAATTCCAATTCTGTAATGTTCTGCTTAGCAGATCATGTATTTCTAACCGCATCCTCCATGCATTACGTTTTTCAACATCTGAACAGGGTCTCGTTGGAGTTGGGAACTCTGTCATCCCTGGTTCGTGCAAATATTCAGGACCAAGGGGTAGGTCTGCTTGAGGGGTATGGTGAGCGGTCTGATGTTTTACTGGGGGGTAAGTCTGAGAGGATAATGACTGTAACCTCTGTGATGAATCCCCCACATTGTCAGTCGCAGAGTAAGGACCCTATAAATGGCCCAGCCATTAGACCAAGGGAGGGGCCGGTACCTGCAATGTCAGAGACTAGTTCTACCCCTATTAATTTAGCGGATTTTGATAAATTACCATTGAACGTAATTTTTTCCATTCTTCCCCTGCCTAGGGGTCAACTACCTCCCTGGAATTCTCCTTTAGATATCGCTGAGCACCTTAGATTGCTATTAAAGTTTCCCCCCCGATACCAAATTCCAACTAGACACGATATCATTTCCATTGAACATCTAACCTCTAGGAGGGATTGTTGGGTCCTTAATGTTTTATTTAACAGACAGGACCTTGTGGATTTAATATTTCATCAAGCTAAGAGTTTGGAACTCAAGAATGTTTTTGTGGCTAGGGCCATGTGCACAAAACCCTCATCACAGGACCCAGTAACTTCTGAGGGGGGAATTGGCCCTGAGTCTGTACCCCTACCCCAGGGGTTAGGTCCCATAAGGGGTTCAAAAGGAAACATGGGAGAGGGGAAGAGAAGTAGTTCCAGCAGGCAAATGGGGCTTTCTAGGCCTTTAATATATAAAGCTCAGGAAGCTGCCTCCTCTGAAGAGGTGCAAATGGAGTGGGATAACCCAATTAGGGGTAAAGAAAGTGTCACCCATTCAGTACGTCAAAGTTCCCCTAGAGGCACAAATGGAGGTGTGAATTTGGTAAACCCTGCTCTGCAAAAATCTTCTTCTCCTCCCACTACGGTTATAAACAGTTCTCAGTTTGTTAGGGAACAGGCGCTAATTATAGAGCAAATGGAGGGTATCTTCCACCAATTAGGGAGGGCCACGAAGTCCCAGAAGTATTTGCCTGGCCGGTCTGGGGCGGTGCAAGAACTGAGAAGCACGAGAGTGGTATCTCGCTCTCAATCTATTATGACGTTGAATAACACGTTAGTTTGTGGTGCCCCTCACCGGGGCGGGGAGGGGGGTTTACTAACTAAAGGAGCCCCACCATTGGAGGCCGGAGGGAATGTAATGCTTCCTTCTATACATAAGCGCTCTCACTCTTGCCATCAGGAAATTTCTCCCTCCCTATTCCAGGTTGGGAAAGGAAGAGGTCATTCTTCACAGAATTCATTAATTCTAATCAACTCTGGGAACCAGACAGGACTGGGGGGTGGGACTGAAGTGGGTGGGCAAGTTGATATATGTATCCAGGATTTGGTGGACTTTGAGCAGAGGACTGAGGGAGGGCCTTGCTTAGCTGTAGCTGGGATTTCTCAGCTAGGGAATAATTGCATAACCCAGGCATTATTGAGATCACAAGATCAGGCATTTAATGAGGACTTAGGTGACTCTAAGGAAAGGGGGGTAGAGGATGAGGCTCTTATATCTCAGACTAAGTGACTAAAGGAATCGAATGCTTCCACCCTGAGGATCCTAAATTGGAATATCTTGGGCTGGAAGAATCTCCATCTGGATTTTGACTTTAAGCTATTGGCTGAAAACTGTGACATCCTCCTCTTACAGGAAACCTGGGTAAACTCTCAGATAGGATGGCAAGGCTTTTTGGTCTATGTCTCTCCGGCAAAATCTTATAAAGAAAAAGGTAGGCTTAGTGGTGGAATAGCTCTCTTCCTTTGAGCCTCAGTATTTACTAAAGCTGACTTGTTGGCGGCAGTTGACACACAGTTTGGTTTATGGCATTGTGTCTCTAAGGCAGGGAAAGAGCTCCTCATGGCCAATGCATATATCCCTCCAGCAGCCTCAGTATATTATGTGCCCGATATCTGGGATCAAATGAGGGTTGCTATTCAGGGTGCCTTTTCTAGATTTCCAAGGGCGATGTTGATCTTGGGGGGAGATTTGAATACTCGAATGGGTAACCCAGATAACTGGGGTTCTATAGGCTGCCTAGATTCAATTGTAATCCCCCCTTTTAATAATCCTCGGTCTTCTAGGGACACATTTGTGTGCCCTAGGGTGCCGATACTCCGTTGGTTCTTAGGGGAGCTCGACCTAGTAATCTTAAATGGCCAAGTTTCTGGAGACCTTTCTGGGAATCATACTTTTCACTCGAGTTTAGGTGCAAGTGTGGTTGATTATTTTCTAACTCAGTCCCTTTGTATAAGTGATACCCTCAAGATGAGGGTATTAGTGGCACCTCAAACTGAACACTCACCGTTGGTCCTCAAAATTGGTGATTTTTTTGGGCCCGTGAGGGCACGAAGGCAGGATGATAGCGACCAGGTGGGTTCTGGGAACCAATCTCGGAGGGTACAAAGGAAGTGGTCCCCAGCTGCTCTTACTGACTTTTTGTCTTGGTTGGTGCAGGCCATGGGACGGGGATGCTGTCAGCTCTCCCACTGTCAAGCTACAGGGGATGTCTCAGCCGAGCTGCATTGCAGGAGGGGGCGGGATAGAAATCTATAAAATAAATAAATAAATAAAAAATAAATTGAACATCTGATAGAGTCCCTCAGGACGATTTTCTCTTTCACTCCCCAGGGTCGGGGAGTGAATCCCCCTGAGAGTTGGTTTGATGCCTCCTGCTGCAGAGCCAGGAGGGTTTTGTGGCAATTGGTTAGGAAGATGAAAGAGAACCCATCAAAAGCTGCTAGGGAGAGGGTAGGGAGGGTAAGAAAATGCTATAAGCAACTTATGGTTAAAAAAAGGGCTGAATTTTATCAATCCCAGTGGTCTCAGCTACATCAAGCAGTGCAATTTAAAGACTCTAAGAAGTTCTGGGGATTGATTGCAGGTGCTTGTAGCTCTAGAGGTCCTTCCTTGGGAAGCTTGCCCTCAGCCGCTAATTGGGAGGCGCATTTTTCCACTCTTTTTACCAATCCCCATCCTAAGATAATTAACTTTGATATTCGCCCTATTGATAGGGTCCCAGAATGGCCACCGATTTCAGTGGACGAGGTTAAGAAGTTGATACTTTCATTAAAGGGAGGAAAGGCTCCAGGTGGTGATTTCATCCCCCGGAATTGCTAAAATATAGTCCAGCTTGGTGGGCGGAGCTCCTGGCCCCACTATTTACATCTATAAACTCAACCGGCACAATCCCGAGACACTGGCTCCAGAGTATTGTAGTTCCTATTTATAAAAAAGGTGATACTCTGGATCCAGCTAATTATAGGCCAATCAGCCTGCTTTCAATAATTGGGAAACTCTATGCGAAGTTTTGACTTGGTAAATTGGCTGAGTGGTTGGATACAGATGCAGTTATCCACCCAGAGCAAGCAGGTTTTAGGATAGGCCAGTCAACTATTGATCAGGCTTTTGTGCTAAGAACGTTGTTCAGTAAATTTGACGGGACGCAGGTAAATTCTCCTTCTCTTTTCTGTTGCTTCATTGACCTGCGAGCCACCTTCGATTCTATTGATAGGGAGCGGTTATGGAATAAATTAAGACAGACTACAATTGATGGTCATTTGCTCTTTCTAATGATTAAGCTGCACAAAAATAACTTTTTATTTTAGCAGGTTAGAACGGGCAAAGACCATTCCTTAACCAAGTCTATCAAAATGGAAAGAGGTGTCAGGCAGGGTTGTCTCCTCATGCCAGCCCTATTTAACTTTTATATAAATGATGTGGTCCCTTATATGGATGGCCTGGAGATTCATGCCCCAAAGTTGGCCAATAAGAGACTGGCTCTGCTCTTATACGCCGATGATACGGTGCTGCTCTCCCTGACACAGGTCGGTCTGAGACGCGGGATGCAAAGGTTTGCAGAGTATTGCAAAAGAGAGAACCTGACTATCAATTATGGGAAAACCAAGGTCTTGGTGGTGAGCCGATCTAGAAAGCAACATCGCTGGTTTATAAAAAACGAGGTGATAGAGCAGGTTAGGGCATTTAAGTACCTGGGTGTTATTTTTGAATCCTCGGGGAGTTGGAGACATTACGAGGCAGCCCTGCATCAGGCAGGTAACACAGCTAAAGCCCTAGTAAAATTTTACTTCTCCAAGGGGGGGACGCTGATTGAACCAGCAATTTGCCTTTTTAAGGCTAAAATAATCTCACAGCTTTTGTACGCTATTCCCGTTTGGGGCTTTGAGTTCTTAGATAGGCTTGAAGCCCGCCTGAACAAGTACCTCCGTGCAATTTTGGGTTTACCCAGAGGTACCCTGGGGGTTATCCTGAGGTCTGAGATCGCATTAAGATCGATTAGATTCCAGGCGACCTTGGCTGTATTAAAATATTGGCTCAAAATAGTGGCGCTTCCTCCGAATTCTCTGTCCTTGTTATCGTGTATTCATGAGGAAAGACGTGTGATCCTTTGGCTGCAAACAATTGAAAGTTTACTTTCTAGGTTGGGCTTAGACAAAGATCATCTGAGGGTACTGGTTCCCGCCCAAGCATTGGCGGAAATAAAACAGAGGCTTATAGACCAGGAGATTCAACAGAATGATGCAGCCCTTCAAGCACAAAGGATTGCCCCAGATTATTTGGCTCTTGTCCACCCCGTGGGTGCCCCAGCTTATTTAAATTGGCCTCAAATGAGGGCCCGGCGGGTGGTGACACTTTTTAGGTGTAATCTTTTTCCTTCCGCCTGGGTGCAGGGGAGATACTTTAAAACCCCAAAGAATCTTAGACTGTGCCAAAGGTGTGAGGAAGCGACAGTGGATTCTGTGCTACATATCTTGCTTCATTGCCCCGGTCAATGTAACCTGAAAAAGCACTTATTGGCACCCCATATAAAGGTATTGCCTGCTTTCATGGGTGATGCGGAAAAGGTCCATTGGTTATTGAGGGGAGATGATTTAAGATGAACTAGAGCAGTGGCATCCTTTGGGCTTAGTATTCTGGCCAAGGAAGCCCCTACAAAGTAAGTCGGGATGTAATGGTTATCTCATCTCGGTGCATATTTTATGTAAGTATACCCCACTCGACCAGCCAGATTGGTCTGTTTGTTCTGGTTGAGCCTTGCGGTGGTTGATTTAATAATTTTATGATACCTAGACCTTTCTAAAGGGCAGTGATTAGAACCCAATTGGTCTGGTGAGGTTCAACTGTGTTATTATGGAAATTTCTTTTTCTCTTTTGTTTTAACTTGAATGATGGGTCCATATGTTTTGTGGGCGCATATCTCTGTTTTATTTTGTTTTATTTTGTATAGTTTGAGTGTCTACATATAATTCTTTTTGAGATTTTAGTCGTTTTGTAATTAATTAACTTTATTTGATTATTTGTATTGGTATTGACCTGTAATGGGTATGTTAAGGTTTGATAATGTTTATTTGTTTATTTGTATTTTATTGTTTCCCAGCTAAGGCAATAGCTAATGCTGGTAATAAACTAACTATCTATCTATCTATCTATCTATCTATCTATCTATCTATCTATCTACTGCCCCCGAGGTCCACAATCCTTCTCCTTCTTCCTCTCCAGTTTGAGTCCTGCCTCATTTTCTTCCTCTCTAACAGTCTTCCCAACCTCATCCTTGGGACTTCAACATTCATGCTGTTATTTCCTCTCATCCTGCTTTCTCCCACTTCCTCTCTTACCTCATCCTTTGACCGCCATCTCTGGACTCACACTGCCCTTTGCACCATGATGGCCACTCCCTTGACCTTATAGTCTCAAAAGACTGCTCCATCTCCAACCTCTCTTTTGATGCCCTCCCGCTCTCTGACCATCATTTTGCCTCATTCCAGACCTCCCACTCACCCCCTTTCTCTAGCCCTACCTCTCACACATTTTGTGACTTCCAATCTACTAGTAACCCTTGGACTTTGCCTCCTCTCTGTCCCCACTACTCTCATCAGTCTCCTCTACCACATCCACTGACTCTGCTGTCTCCGCCTTCTACTCCTCTCTATCCTCCATGCTAGACTCCCTTGCTCCCCTCATCTCCTGCCCTACCTGCTGCATTAATCCCCAACCCTGACTCACCTCCTCCATCTGCGACCTCCGTTCCAGTTTAATTAATTAATAAATAAATTAATTTAAATTTTATTATGCTGCCCTTCCCACCAAAGGCGGCTCAAGGTAGCTTACAATATTAAAATACAAATATAAAACAAACCAAAATACAAAAACATAAAACATCCCACAACCCTACACCATCCCCCAACCTCCTACCTCCCCCATATCCCCCCAAAACTCCTTCCCTCCCCAGCCCCCACTGCCAAATGCCCTTGCAAATAGAACTCCTTTACATGGCCTCCTAAAGGCACTCAAGCCCGAACATAAGTGAACCTCCCAGGGGAGGGAGTTCCACAGCCACGAGGCAGCGGCCAAAAATGCCTTCTGTACTGTAAAAACCAAGTTAAAAACTTATACCTTCAAACGGGCATCCCCGGCCAACCACAAAGGCTGCGATGGGACATGGTAGGCTAGGTGATCTTCCAGATAAGTGGGAACCAAGCCATTTAGGACTTTAAAGGTCAAAACCAGGAGCTTGAATTGTGCCTGGAAGACAATAGGCAACCAGTGCAGATTCCAGAGCACTGGTGTTTGTTATGTGCTCCCAGCGACCTATGCCCGTAAGGAGCCGAGACGGAGCCCGTAAGGAGCATTCTGCGCCAGATGCAGCTTCTGAACTTAAAGGGCAGCCCCATGTAGAGTGCATTAATCTCATCCCCTCTTCCCTTCCCTCTTCCCTCCGCTCAGCCATTTCCCTTGTGAAGCAGCACTACTTTGCCACCTGCATTGAATCACATTCTTGCAATCCCCACTGTCTTTTCTCTACCAACTCCCTTCTCAAACCCTGTTGTCCTCCACACCCTCTTCCCTTGATGCTCAGGATCTCTCCTTATTTTTCACTAACAAGATTGATGAAATCCTCTAGGATATTGCTTCCCACTCCTTTCCATCCCCAATTTGCCTCCCCACCTCTCCTCCGTCCTTCCTTTCCTCCTTCCCACTGGCTTCCCTTGATGAGATCACCTCCCTGCTCTCCACAACTAACCCTTCTACCTGTTCCCTTGACCCCATCCCCTCCTGCCTTCTCAACTCTATTGCCCCCTCTGTCTCATCATCTCTGCTGCACATTGCCAAACTCTCCCTCTCCACTGGCTCCTTTCCCTCTTCTTTAAAACATGTCTCATCTATTCTAAAGAAGCCCTCCCATGACCCATCTGACACTTCCAATTACCGCCCCATCTCTCCTTCCCTTTGCCTCTGAGTTCCTGGAGCATGTTGTCTACACTCGCTGTCTTGACTTCCTCTCCGCCAACTCTTCCCTTCACCCTCGCTAAAATCACTAATGATCTTCTCTTAGCTAAATCCAGTCACATCTACTCCTCCTTGATCTCTTTGCTGCCTTTGACACTGTTGACGATTCACTCCTTCTCGACTCACTCCACATCCTTGGTTTCTGAGACTCAGTCTTTGACTGGTTCTCCTCCTACCTCTCTAACCACTCCTTCAGTGTATCTCTTGCTGGTACTTCCTCCACATCACTTCCCTTCTTGACTGGGGTTCCCCAAGGCTCTGTCCTTGGCCCGCTTCTCTTCTCCCTCTACATTCTGGTCCCTGGGTAAACTCATTGAATCGCACGGCTTTCAATATCACCTCTATGCTGATGAGACTCACCTCTCTCTCGCCACCTCCTCTGTCTCCCCCTCTGTCCAATCTCGTATCACAAACCACCTCTCTGACATCTCTGCCTGAATGTCTCGCTATCAACTCAAGCTTAATAATATGGCCAAAACTGAATTCCTAGTCTTCGCACCGAAGTCTTCCTCTCCCTCGTTAAGATGACAGTTAACGAACATGACAGTAAATTGTATGTTAAGGCAACTTTATTCAATATTAGACCAATCTATACATTTTTCTTTTCTTTTGTTAATCATTAATTAATTAAAAAATTATGACAACCGAAATTAAGCTGCATATGTGTGGTATGGTAACTGAACAATATATATATGTGATGAGGAATTTATGCAGTTTAATTTCAGTTAAGTCATTTTTTAAAATTAATGAATGAGAAAAGAAAACTATAGATTGATCTGATATTTAATAAAGTTGCCTTAACATACAATTTTCTGCCATGTTAATGTTTGAATATAATTTGTAATGCCGCCTTAATGAGCTTCTTAAACTGAAGATTTTTTGTCTAGGTAACTTGTCCTTCTTTTGAAACTTAATAGTTTTGTTAATGCATAAGCTGCCCCCAGACACAAGAACACTGCAGCTGCACACAGGTGCTCACCCATCCCCCCATATCCCCCACATGGAGCAACCTGTTTTTTCGCAGGTTTCTCTGTGCAGGGGTGATGGGTGGAGGTGCTTTTTACACAGGAGAGCACAAGCGACTGCTTTCATACTAGACACATTCACCCATGTCACTGCGTTGCTGGGTCTCATGTAAAAGAGGTCACACATGCATTCACACACGTGCTCTCACCTCTCTCACACATACTCATTCTAAGTGATCACAGAGACAATCTTTCAGACACAGTACACACATGCTCTCATCTCACACAGTTGTGGCCCCATAATAAATTCATACTGCCCCCACCCCAAAACCAGTTCATTTATGCCCCTGCCCCCCATATAATCAATTAACACTGCCCCCACCCATAACTGGTTCATTTGCACCACTGGGGCAGCGTGAATTAATTATATGGGGGGGGCGCAAATGAACCGGTTATGGGGTGGGGGATTAAAAACAGTATTCCTGTCAGCAATAACTTCATTAAGAAGAGTTAGTGAAATAGCAGCCATAATAATCTCAGAACCATATTTGCAAATTTTCCAAGATAGAATAGATATTGCTTTACATCATAAATTCTGACCTAAGATAGTATAAACAATACAGTTGTGAGAATGTGACCCTTTTTACACAGGTCTCTCCCACCCATGAACACACAGATATCTGAGTGTTCATGGGTGGGGAAACCCTGTGTGAACAACGTGGCATGTGAGCCCACAGTGAGTGGGGGTGCATGCGTGCACCTAACACGCATCCCCACTCACCCCCCACTCGTCCCCATGCACGGTAAAACCAGGGAAAACAGCTGTTGCTCCATGGGTGCGGATGAGTGGGGGGTGAGTGGGGATTCATGTGCAGCTGTGTGCACACCCCACCCATGCACCTGTACGCCCATGGACCCACCACATGGCAGAGCCATGTAAAAACAGCCTTTGAGGAGTCACTCCAAGAAGAACATAAGGTTGCTGCCTTGTAAACAAGGTTCTTGGAGATGGCTCCTAACACAACACCACCCTTCCAGCCCCGCATGGAATTTTTTTCTTATATTCCTAGAAAGGGTTGGAAGGAACTGTCATTCTGAGGGGCAGAGTGCTTTTTATACTAGAAGAGCTTGAGACCATCAGGTGGTCTATTATTTGAATATGCTGAACATGCACAACCCAGTTGTGAGAATGTTATTAGCCATCTCGAAGAACCTTCTTTACAAGGCAACAACCTTCTGATCACTCACATGGGGAGAAGTTGTTTGTAAACAAACAGCTTTATCTCCTGTCCAGGTGTTTGGCTGCTGCTGCTGCTGGCATGTGAGTAGTGCTGGCAGCAGCAGCACTACTAGCAGGCAGAGGCAGGTGAGGGATGGGGACTCCCCCCCCCCAACTTCAGCCCCACCCCGCCCCTGGACTCCCTTCATTGTTTGTAATCACAGAACGCATGTATTGCTGGAGGAAAGCTAGAATGGTTGCCAACCAGAACGTTTTGCTCTACTGACTCCCATTGAACAGCATAGGTACTGTTCAATGAGAGTTTGCTACTGCCTTAACTATAGGGCCACAACTGGCTCCACCCCATTCCCAGTATTGTGTCATCATGGTGCTCTATAGGGAGTGGGACCATATTAGAAAGAGGCAGAGAGAAGGGACTTCACAGCATCATGTCATCATAGCATTCAGTAAGGGGTGAGGCCTCAAGTGCTGAATAAACTAGCCCACTCTGTCCTGACAGTGACAGGACTCACTCTCTTCCCAGAATGTGCCTTCCTTTCTTCTTCCTTCCTGTGTGGTGGTTCTTTCCAGCTGTATCAGCAGAGAAACAAACAAACAAACAAAAAACACCCTGCAATTTAATCCTGTTCCCCAGGAGGAGCACCTTGGCTTTGGTTTGGTTACTGCCAGATGGGAACCATGCACGAAAGGAGAGATGAGAATACTCCATCAGTCTCCTCCCCTTACTCTCTCTTGTCCCCCAATTCCTGTTTCACAGTTCCAATTAGAAGCAGGCAGCATTAATTTCTAGGATTATCATTATACACAAACACAGTCTTCTTCAGTAACATTTTGTTTAAGAATGAAGTGCCAATTAGTGGATTTGGAGTGCAGGTGTGAAATGCTGCTGGCTCACTGCTAAACTGGGAGATAAGCTAAAGGTGCCTATTGTCTGTTCTACTTCCCCCCACCCCCACCTTGGCTGGGCATCTGTGTGAGGCTACCTCTGCGAACATAATGAATACAGGGATGGAATTTCATCTGTCCCTGGTGTGATGTCTCTGGCCATTAACCAGAGACAACTGGCTTTGCTAATTGCCTGGTTCGCAGAGGAAAGAAGTGTGCAGCTGGTGCTCCAGAAATCTAAGCAGCTCCAAAGTCAGAGTGCTTGTAAATGGGGGGGAAAGGGGTGGGGTAAGGGCTAAATTAATCCATATAGGGGCAGGGGGAGGAGAACAACTGGCTGTAGCTAGGATGGGGGTTATCAGTGGTAGCATGTCCCCAGTGCTCTTCAGACCACATCCACCAACTGGTGCGGTGCAATACTCCAGGTGAAAAAGCAAATGCTCTCTCAAAGTAGGTTTATTTACTTAGATTTATATCTTGCCCTATCCCCGAAGGCTCAGGGCGACTAACAACATGATAAAAAACAGAGATAAAATGCAGAAGATAAAACCCCACTAGCATAAAATACCCTTTAAAAGCCCCAGATCCTAATCCCACCTGTTAAATGCCTGACCAAACAGATAGTTCTAACACTGCCTCCAAAAGATGCTCTGAATAGGGCTTAGGTGACCCTCCAAGGGAAGAGAGTTCCAAAGCCATTGAGCAGCCATTAAGAACATCTCTCTGCCTGCCGGGCCAAAAAGACCCTATGATGAAATTTGCCAATCTTAGGGGTCGCAGAGGGACACAAGTGGGGAGGTGGTCCTTTAGATGTGCAGGGTCCTATATATATATATATATTTTTTTTTTAAAGATGTGCAGGGTCCAGGCCTTTTAGGTTGTGTAGATCCTCATTATATGCCCCTCCTGTATTACCCAGTACACCAAATATTGGGGGTGGGGGATAGTGATACAAACTCACATTCTGGGTGTTGTGTGAAATTCTTCCCCCTTTCTCTACTCCTTGAAAATCCCTTGTTCTCTGTCATCTGATGTAAGGGGTGGACCACAGAAAGGCAGGGAAACCTGCAGTTGTGTAAATACATTGGGTATTACCAGGTGAAACAGAAAACACGGGATGGATCCATCCCATGTTTCCTACAAGCATTGAATCGTAGAATTGGAAGGAGCACAAGGGATTAGCTAAGTCCAACCCCGTGCCATTAAGCAGGACTCACTGTGCCTACACCATCCCTGAGAGATGTCTGTCTAACCTATTCTTAAACGCCTCCATTGATGGAGCCTCTACAACCTTCCTTGGCAAATTCTTCCACTGCCTAAATGTACTGATAGTTAGAAATTTCTTTCCAATGTTTAGCCTAAATCTTTTCTTCTTTAATTTAAGCCCATTCCCTCTAGTCCTGTCCTCAGTAGCTGGAAAGAACAACTGGGCACCATTTTGCTTATAGCAGTCTTTTACATTTTTGAAAACTGTCATCACGTCCCTCCTTTAATGTCCTTTTTTCAAAGCTAAATGTTCCCAGTACTATATCAGTCTCTCCTTATAGATCTTTCCCTCACCGCCCCTCCTCTCCTTTATCATCCTTGTTAAAGGGAGGGGAAAACCTATGAGGAGGGACTGAAAGAATTGGGAATGATCTCCCTATATTTATTTTCAATTTTCCATTGGGTAGAAAATCATGAATGGTGTGTGGAATAAGTCAATAGGGAGCTGTTATTTACCCTGTCAGATAATACTATAGCTAGGGAACATTCGATGAAATCAACTGGTGGCAGATTTAGAACAATTAAAAGGAAATACTTTTTCACTCACCGTACAATTAACTTATAGAACTTGTTGCCAGAAGATGTTGCAGGTTTTAAAATAATTGGCTAAGTTCCTAAAGGATAGGTCCATAAGTGACTATTAATTGGGTTGGGGACATAACCTCTGACTGTGTAGAGGTAGGGGTAAAAATAGCAGAGAATAGATCACTCCATTATGTGTTGTGTACTTTTTGGAAGCAACTGTGGGTGACCAGTCAGAGACAGGTTGCTGTGCCAGATGGACCATGGGTCTAACCTAGTATGGCACTTCCTGGGTGCCTTTAGATGCAACAGAAATGTGTGTCTGGATGTGTGTTGACACCATTGTTTAGCCACATGTATGTCCCCATGTTTTCTGCGTTGTAGTATTATTAATTATTATTATTATTATTTATTAACAAACATTTATATAGCACCAGCAGTGTACCTGCCACTTTACAAAGTAATAAAATAGACACGGTCCCTGCCCCTAGGGCTTACAATCTATGAGACAGGACCTGGGGGGAGAGACATAGGAAGGGGAACAGAGGGAGAGACAAGGGGTCTAACATTCATGAAGATGCGAGGTCTCAGGTGCACGTACTTGGCTTGGTTACGATGAGAATGACAGCAGGCAGGTCCATGTGGCAAGGATAAGGGTAAACAGACCGTAGGTATAGGAAATAGTGGCTCAGCAGGATAAAGAGTCAGACAGAGCAGAGCGAAAGAGGTGAGTTTTAAGGAGAGATTTGAAGGTATGAAGGGAGGGGGCAAGGCGGATGTGGACAGGGAGGGAGTTCCAGGCATGGGGGGCAGCAAGTGAGAAGGGACGAAGGCGCTTAGGGGAGCAGGGAAGGCGTGGAAGGGTGAGAGAAGGGACAGAGGAGGAGCGAAGTGCACGGGCTGGAGTATGGAGGGCGATAAGTGCAGAGAGGTAGGGGGGAGCAAGGTTGTGAAGAGCTTTATAGGTGAAGACTAGGAGCTTGTGCAGGATTCGTTCAGGAAGGGGAAGCCAGTGAAGCGAAGAGAGGAGGGGCTGCACATGGTCGAAGCGACTGGCGAGGTGGATGACCCTGGCAGCAGAGATGACCCTGGCGAGGTGGATGACCCTGGCAGTACTTACACAATTACATCTACCAGTACTTACTTAAACACTGGATGTCAGCACTGACACGCATCCCTCCCAGGCACGGTGCATATCCAAGGGCACTGCCCCTCCTGTGCCCTCCTGCCCCGCTCCTGTGCCCTCCTGTGCCCCCCTCTACTTACACTGAAGCTGCGCGCCACTGAAGGATTACTTTCTGACCCTCTGCGGGTCACAGAAGTTCTGACAGGACCCCCAGTAGCAGCTGTTGCTCAATTTCAGGGTGGACAGGGCCTCCACTGCAAGGGAGGAAGGAGTCCCATAAGGGAAAAAAATTGCAGGAACACGCTTGGGCAGCTGGGGGAAACCATCCAGGCATGCAAATGGGAAACTGAAGCTCCCATTATCTCCACCAGGTGGCAGGTGTTTCATAGAGCCCTATAGGCTCACCTTTAAAAACGCTGCCTGGGCACCTGTTGTAGGCGCTCAGGCGAGATGTGCCCTGCAAAAATGCCTGAGACAGAGTGGAGAGGCAGGGACTGCTGGTGCACATGCTCAGCACTGCAGCAAGCATGAGGGCTGTGCAAGCGTGTACTGGTGAGTAAATTACTTTTGGGGCGGAGGGGGGAATTCTGGGGAAAATGCCACAGGGGAATGAGTCTGGGTGGAGAATGGGGCTGAGGGGAGGAGGTGGACTGGGAGGGAAGGGGGGGACTCGGGGAGTCTGGGTGGGGACTGGGGCTGGGGAAGGGGTGGACTGGGAGACAATAGGGAAGGACAACAGGGGACTCGGGTAGTCTGGGTGGGGAATGGGACTGGGGAGGAGCAGGTGGACTGGGAGACATGGGGGGAGGGGGGACTTGGGGAGTCTGGGTGACTGCCAGGGATACAGTGTGGCAGGAGTTCACTCCCCCTGAAAGTTTCTGTACTGAAATCACCTCAAATCAACACACACACCCCACTTGTTCTCTAATCCCGGTTCCAACCATCAGAGTGTAACACAGCTTAGGAGCAGAGTGCTTTTTAAGTAAGGACCCTTAGCAGCAAGGAGCAGTAATAATAGTGTCTTGCCTGCCTTGTAAATGCTGTTGTTTGTTTGCCGAAGCAGATAGGCTTTCCCAGACCAGTTGTTCTGACTGAAATCAATTTATATTTACCAGAATCAGGCCATGTTTACTCAGCAAAAGATTCAAAGGGATGCCTCCTACTCTTAACCCAAAGTAATAAAACACACAGAGTAGCTAACAGGGAGTCTCTCCCCCACCTCCACATGCCCCATGCTCCTTTGCTCAGCTTGCTTTTATTAGTACCTCTTCTCTATGTCAGGAAGCAGCCGGTAAGTCAAATACATTTACCTATCATGCTGCCGGGCCTGTCGGGCACTGCCAATGTTGAGAGGAAATCAATGGGATGGCTCTGCACAGCTGGCATTTATTTATTTATTTATTTATTTATTTATTTATATTTCCATCCTGCCCTTCTCATTAAGTCTCAGGGTGGGATCTTCAGCTGCATGTGGGCACATCTGGAGCATGTTGCACAAGCTATGTGGATTGAACAGTCCCACCCTCAGGCCTGACAAAAGGGAAAGAGAAATAGGGGGTTAAATTGTACCAGGCCACCTAACTCAGAGGCCCCGAAACCACAATAATTTCTTGTCTGAAATAAAGCTTGGTATAGACTGAGTGACTAGGAGAGGAGTGCATCTAGAATCTGTATGAATAAAGTACCGGCCTCTCCAGACATTGGCTTGACCACTAGACAATGGCGAGGTGGAGGTTCAGGAATAGAGTTGCCACCTCTCCGGTTTTCTCCCAAAGACATTGGGTTTTGACCCAGAGGTGCTTTTAGACAGACCCAGCGGGGGGTGGGGGGTTAGGCAGCGGGTTTAAATTGAGGTCACCGCCAACGCCCGCAGTCCACCCGCGTGCACCCCCTCTGTAGAGCTGTGGGTGGATCAGCAGCCGCTCTAGGCTGCCACCTGCAGTTCTATGGCTGTTGCTGGGAGTAGAGCTGCATTCTTTAGACAGACCACTGTTCCACCCCCGGCCACCCGGAGGTTTAGGTGGGACACTCCAGTCGCAGTATCCCGGATATTTCAGAGCACCATGAGTGGAGCTGGCCTGGAGCAGGCAGCACCTGCTCTGTTCCTGCTTTGCCTCACCCCAGGATGGCCTGCCTTTACATAGATGGGCCACACAGGGGTGGGGCAGAGTAGGTGTCTGTTTAAAGGTACCTAGAGTTTCCAGACATTGGGGAAAGGCCTGATGTCTCTGGGTCAGACAAGGGTGCCCTGGGCAGACCATAGGGATTTCACCAACCCCTTTCTGATGTAGTCCCAGTCCCATGGAGTGTCATGATGTCTGCAAGGGGCAGGGGTACATCAGAAAGGGGTGTGACAGTACTTTTGTCTCATGTCAACAATGCAGCCCCACACACTCCAGGGAAACGCCTAGAAGGAGCTATTTGATTTCATTTTTTTTAATACACATAGGATCATAGTCCTCAGTTTGCAATCACAGAGTTTTGAGGTACCGAGGATCAGGACTGGTACTCGTAAAGTTCAGAACCCATGATCAAGTGATGAAGCGACATGTGACCATAGTGAGCAACCTCTGACCCTAGCTTCTTTGAGCTAGGAAACAAAAGTTAGTGCCATATTTGGTAGGCAGGGGGAGTAATGGGAGCGGACAGGTGAGGGGGGACAAGCACAAGGCAGATTTTGATTGGCTGGCAGGGGCAAAATAAAAGTGGGCATTTGGGCATTTTCCAGTCTCTTTGGTGAATTTGGCTCTGCTGTCTATACGTATTTTGGTATGGAGTTGGGGTATGTGTGTCTGGCCGGAAATTCTGTGGCACAGTGGGTTTTGCACTTTTGGGTTTGTCACTTTTGGTGTGGGACCGGGTATGGCACTGTACTTTTGCTGTGGGTTTGCCAAGGTGTGCCCAGCCAGAGCATGGGGGGATACTTAGTTTCTGATTAATTATGGTGTGATTTGGGGAGTGGGCTTGCCTTGCATAGGGGCACAGAGCAAGGGAGGCATATGTTTTTTTGAGGGGTTGCATCTGCTTTCTTGTGGCTCTGCCTGCTGGCATGCACAGTGCCAGTGGCCCAAACTTGATACGCTGGGGATGGGGGTGTTGTGTAGCACTGCCTGCTGACAGGGCCCATGCGCTCTCTGGGTCATCCCAGTGCCACTGCCACCCGCCCCAGAGCTTGCATGTATAGGGGCATGCATGGGGCCAGGGGGCCAAACTTGCTGGTTATATGGTGTGCTTTTTGAGGGGTGGGGTGGCTTTGTCTGCTGGCAGGGCAGGCAGGGACCATTTGCTCTCTGGGGCATGCCTGGGGTAAGGGGGGGCTTGGGGCACTACCTGTTGGCAGGGCAGGGACCATGTGCACTGTAAGTCACCTGTGCCACCCACCCACCACTGAGCTTGCATGGGGGCATGCATGGGGCCAGACTTGCTGATTGTTAACATGGTGTGTTTTTGGACAGGGGATTGGGGTGCTGATTGTTTCCAAGTTTCCACAAAACCAAGTTCCAAGGTTCTGAGTTCTGAAGTTTTCTGAGGCCCAGAGTTCCGAGTTCTGATTTCTGATTCCTCAGAAAAAGTTCCAAGTGGCAGCCGAAAACCCGGCCTAAGAACCCCAGAAAGTCCTAATCCACAGGGCCCTGTACAAAATGGTGACATGAGCTCCTTCCTAACATAGGCCCTTTTTACACCTACTCATGCCCACGCAGAGCTTTTATTTATTATTATTATTATTAAGCATTTATAAAGCGCCAGTTGCAACCTGGCGCTGTACAGAACATACAATCAGATGCGGTCCCTGCCTGTGGCTTACAATCTAAAAGACAAGGAGGGGGAGACAGGGAGAGGGGACAGCGGGAGAGACATGGGAGAAGACAAACAAACATTCAGG
>QEPC01009285.1:1193324-1203621 GCA_003113815.1 Sphenodon punctatus
ATGAGCGCTGCAAAGGCTGCTGGGGGCTTCTGGGGGCGGGCGTGCACCTTTGGCTTGTGGCTGTGGGGTGGAGCCCTGCTCACCTGGAGGGGATGAGCGCTGCAAAGGCTGCTGGGGGCTTCTGGGGGCGGGCGTGCACCTTTGGCTTGTGGCTGTGGGGTGGAGCCCTGCTCACCTGGAGGGGATGAGCGCTGCAGAGCTTACAACCTCCCTAGGAAACTTGGTCCATTGCTGAACAGCTCTTACTGTTAGGAAGAGTTCCCTGATGTTTAACTGGAATCTACCTTCTTGTAATTTTAGTTTAGACCATTATTTCCAGTTCTGCCCTCTGTAGTGATGCAGAACAATTCCCTGCCATCTTCTTGGTGGTAGCCATTTAGATATTTGAAGACTGCTATCAAGTTTCCCCTTAATCTTCTCTTTGCTAGGCTAAATATATCCAGTTCCTTCAATCTTTCTTCATAAGACTTGCTTTCCAGACTCTTTATCATCTGTGTCCCTCTCCTCTGAAACCACTCCAATCTGTCAATGTCCTTCTTAAAATTGGGTACCCAAAACTGGATATAATATTCCAGGTGAGGTCTGGTCAGTGCTGAATAGAGTGGAATTATTACTTCCACTGACCTGGAAACAATGCTTCTGTTAATACACCCTAAAACTGCATTAGCCTTTTTTTGCAGCCACATCACATTGCTCACTCATGTTCAGTTTGTGATGAGCCATAATCTCTAGTTCCTTTTTACATGTGCTGCTGATGAGCCAGGTATCCCCCTTCTTATACTTGTGTGCTTGTTTTTTTCTTCCCTAAATGTAGAGCTTTACATTTACCTCAGTTGAATTTCATTTTGTTAATTTCAGCCCAGATTTCCAGCTTATCAAGATTTTTTTTTTAATTCTAATTCTGTCTTTCAAAATGTTAGCTACCCCACCTCCCACACAAACTTCATCTGCAAACTTCGTATTCCCTCTACTCTTTCATCCAAGTGATTAATAAAGATGTTTAATAGTACTGGACCCAGGACAGAGCCCTGCAGGTCCCCACCCAATTATTTATTTAAAGTATTTCTGCCCCGCCCCTCTCTCTCAAGGTGACTTGGGCCGGCTCCCGCCATTTTGATGAAAAACTATTGATGATCACTCTTTGAGTAGGATTCACCAACCAGCTGTGAGTCCACTTTGTTGTAGTGTCTCCAGTGCACACATGAAGAGACAGTGTAAAACATGGTGGTGCTTACTTTGGGAGCTAGAGAGCCAGAAATAAAGCCAGGGTCTCTCTGAGTCCTTGGTAAAGAATCCCCCTTTATTTTCCTTGCATCTGAGGGTGGATTCTGCTTCATCACAAAGCTAGAGTTGCCATCTCTCTGGGTTTCAGCCAGAGAAGCTGGGTTTTGACTCACGGTGTTTTTAAATGAGATGCATGTATGGCCTACCCCGGAGCCAGTAATTTGAATGCCTGTTTGAAGGTGGTGCGGGGGGATGCGTGCTCCCATGAACCACACAGCACCCACTCATGGCCACACACGGAACACAACTGAAAAATCTGGAGTGTGCCATGCAGGGCAAGCCAAAAAGGTCTATGGCAATGGGCACCGACACATCCCCTGCCCGTATGAACTGGGGCGGCCACTCATGGCCAGCAGACTAGTCCACCACTCAGAGGCACTGTGGGTGGTGAACACAGCCTTTGCAAGTCACAGGAACTGGCCACAAGCACTGGTGGGCGTGGGTTCCCCAGTGCTCGTGCTGGGACATGTCACTTTCAAAGGCCAGCCCAGTGCGCTTCCCCCTCCCCCATGGTCTGTGGTTGGGGGAGTGCAAGGTGGCTGCCATGGTAGCCACACTGGGAGCCACCCATTCGAATCCCTCCCTATGTACACCTATAAAGCTCTTCACAACCTCGCTCCCCCCTACCTCTCTGCACTTATCGCCCTCCATACTCCAGCCCGTGCACTTCGCTCCTCCTCTGTCCCTTCTCTCACCCTTCCACGCCTTCCCTGCTCCCCTAAGCGCCTTCGTCCCTTCTCACTTGCTGCCCCCCATGCCTGGAACTCCCTCCCTGTCCACATCCGCCTTGCCCCCTCCCTTCATACCTTCAAATCTCTCCTTAAAACTCACCTCTTTCGCTCTGCTCTGTCTGACTCTTTATCCTGCTGAGCCACTATTCCTATACCTACGATCGGTTTACCCTTATCCTTGCCACATGGACCTGCCTGCTGTCATTCTCATCGTAACCAAGCCAAGTACGTGCACTTGAGACCTCGCATCTTCATGAATGTTAGACCCCTTGTCTCTCCCTCTGTTCCCCTTCCTATGTCTCTCCCCCAGCTCCTGTCGCTCAGATTGTAAGCCCTAGGGGCAGGGACCGTGTCTATTTTATTACTTTGTAAAGTGCCATGTACACTGCTGGCGCTATATAAATGTTTGTTAATAATAATAATAATAATAATGTACTCCACCTGAGTGGCTGCTCTGCAGCTGTGCCATTTAACGGCCACAGACCCACCCACCCCCAAGCCTTGCTCAGTCAAAAACACCCTCAGAGCATCCAAGCTAGAGGTGTGCACCAGGGACCCATGATGTTTTTCGTTTTAGTTTCATTATTAAAATGTGTCATTTTCGTTAATAACAAAATGTCTTTTTGTTATCGGTATCGGTACCGATTTCAAATAAGATTTTATTTTTGGTATCGGTATCGATTTCATGAGCCAATGAAGAATTATTGTCAGAAGTTGAACTCCTTCCCCTTCTCATTGTGAAACAGAAAGAACTGCACACAATAATATATACTGTACACAATATGTAGTTTTATTTATATAATATAGACAGAATCTAAGCTAAACCTAACCTGTGTATAATACAAAATGTTCCTTCCTATAATCCTAATATATATAATAAAACAACCTAGTATCTAAATATCTAATCTACATATATACAACTAATATCTATATCTATATAATATATGGACAGGGAGAGACAGACAGGGGAAGGGAAAAGGAAAACTCAGAGGTTTATCTACTATCTCTAATCTATCTCTCTCTCTCTCTAGATATATATGTGTGTACCTAAGGAACAAGGATTGGGTAGCAGAGAAGGGAATAAGGGAGATCTATCTAATCTATCAATATCTATATATATCTATATATATATCTATGTCTCTCTCTCTTTCTGTGAGATCTAGATCTAGATATCTATCTATCTCACAGAGAGAGAGAGAGAGAGAGAGAGAGAGAGAGAGAGAGATGGGAGGATTTCTAGTGCAAGCACCAGCAGCTCCTGCAAACATACCCTGACAAGCAAGAGTCAGAAAGCTAACAGAGAGTGAAGCAGCCCATCCCAACAATATTGAGGGTTGCAGTGCCCTCCCCCCAGAGCCCTCCTGATTGGTTCTGGGAGGCAGAGGCATTGAGGAATCACAGGGTGCCATTCAACTGCTGGGATCTGATTGTACTTCTCATTGGCCAGAGATACATCCATCAGGTCCTTCCCCTCCCAGTTCAAGAGTTCAACACTGTTTCTGGCTCCAAGATGTCTGCTCCCTCCTCCCCTCTCCACATTTCCCTCCAAAAAACACCTGCTAGGCAATAGTGAAACCAGTAACGATTTTCGTTATTGATTTCGTTATTTTTTGTCATTTTCATTATTGCAATAACTAAAACAACAATTTTCATTATTGATATAACGAAAATGACATGCACATCCTTAATTCAAGCACCTGAGGAAAACTCAATTTTGGGGGGGTCAGCCTGGGGTTCCCATGGATAGCCTGGAGAATCAAAGCTTTCAGGGTGGCATGGGATGGCCATGTCAGAAAGAAGATAGGCCATAGTGACTTCCCTGCCACATTTCTGACATGGTCTTGCCATTTTGGTTCGGGTATGGGAAGGCGCGAAATTTCTGGTTGCCAAGTCGCCATTGGTGACCAGAAAATGAGGGCTTCCCTTAATGCAGCTGCCCAGCTGCCTGTCCCGCTGAGTTTTTTTTAAAAAAAAAAGTTGTGGCAAAAAAAAAATTAAAAACCCTCAGCGGGACAGGCGGCACACTGCCACTGCTCTGCCTGAGTCCCCCTGCTGGCTGTGCCTCCTCACGCCCCACAGACTGACATGTAAACCCGGGCTTCCCTATGCTAATGCGCGGGGGAGGGGCCGTGTCTCCCCGCTAACAGGGGAGGGAGGGAGGCTGAGAGAGGAAGCGCCGACTCAGTCAAGCTCCCCAGGCTGCTCCATTCATAAAATCGGGAAGCCACTGCCACCTAGTTAACAAGTGCGTTCTCGCTTCCTGTCCCGTTGACACCTGATGCTCCCAGGGGGTGGAGGAGAACACGGGGTAACCATTCCCCACACCCCCATCTCCCCTTCTTCCACTACTCCCCCTCATCTCGCCTGGCCCCCGCTTCTCCCACACGCATGTGCGCTTCTTTCCCCATCCCCTTCTCCTCCTCCCCCATTTCCTTTCCCCATCTCCATTCTCCCCTCCCCCAATCTCTCTTTCCTCCACCTTCTCCTCGCCCCCTTTTCAAGCGGCTCCCCCCCCACACACACACCTGTCTCTTATACACATCTAGATGTGTATAAGAGACAGTCTCCATTCTCCCCTCCCCCAAATCTCTCTTTCCTCCACCTTCTCCTCGCCCCCTTTTCAAGCGGCTCCCCCCCCCCCCACACACCTTCTGTTTCCTGTCCCTGATATTTTCTGCCTTCTGCCCCATTTTCTCTCTCCCTGTTTGCCCTCAAATCCATGAGTCTGGCCTGAGAGGAGGAGGCACTGTGGGGCCCGGTCCAGTACTTGCAGCCCCCCCAGGCCGCCTGGCTGTCTGCACTCCTGGCCGGCTGGAGCCACTCAGGCGGCTCGGGAGAGGAGCAGCGGGTCAGTCAGTGGAGCTGTGGAGGAGGCAGGCGCAGCAGCAGCCCAGCAGGTAAGGCTGCCCCCAGCACCGGCCAGCACCCGTAGCCACCATCCCCTCTCTGGCCTGCATGCATGTCCCCAGCCCGTGTCCTCCACCCCACCATCCCCGCTGTCCCCATCCCCGCTGTCCCCCCCGTCCCTGCTGTCCCCATCCATGTGGGGGATGTTCCATGATTAAGTGTTAGTGTGAGTAGTTTTTAGTAGCTATTAAAAGGTATGTGTGCAGATGAGGAACACTTATTTATGCATAAATATGCAAATGTACATATTTGCATAAATAGGTGGTGGCTCATTATGCAAATTCACAGTTTCATTTACCCTTGGCGACCAAGAAAATCTTTTGGCTACTAGACTTGGATCTGAAATTTCATGCCCTGGACAGGTTTAGCTTGGTTTTTCTGGGCACTTGTTTCCGTTCTAAAGAGGAAGGTATCAGTTGTGATGAAAGCACCATGAGGGAGTCAAGCGAGAGAGAGGCTGTAATGTTTCCCCTAGTATCTGGGTTCTGCTTTGTGATTAGCAAAAGGGGGAGGTCAAAGACTTAATTCTAAGCTAACAGAATGGGGGCACGTATCAGCAATTTGAAAACCACTGGGTTAGAAGCCGCCTTGCCATTCTAATCACTAAAGTGCACAAGTGACCCGAGCTAATGTACTCTGCCCCAAACTCTGTCAGAGTGTGCAGAGGATGGAGCAGCCTAGTGGAAGGACGTACTTTTTGTGCATTTTGTTCTGTTCAGATGGGGTTTTCCTCCCCTTGCTACCCCACTCCCAACCAGCCCTACACCTCCATGGTAGGAGAACACAATACTGCTGTAACAGTATTAGATTTGTATCTAAAGCAGGGTGTTCCAGACTATTGTCAGTGGCCTTTATGTTAACCTTTACACTGATTGGATGAACAGCTGCACCCATGATTGATAATACATCAGGAGGGGGCAGACTGGCTTTTTCCTGGTTGCTTGTTCACAGATTCAGAGCTGGGCTGACAGAGCAGGGGAGGGAAGGCACTTGCTCCATATTCCCAAAGATGATTTGCATATTCGGATGTGCTACCAAATCTCCAAATGATCTTACAAATTTGTATATTTGTTTCTTTGTTTACTTGATTTTGGTGTTTCATTAATTTTGGTTCAGCTCTTTGGTTTGTTTTTTTAGTATTCTTGTCTTCATACAGTACTATTTAGAGCTGTTGCATACCAAGCAGCTGCACACAGTGCTATTGTACTACAACAGTCCTAAATTATACCAGAGGATGGAAGGAATACCGAAATGGCGGAACTGAATTAACCAAGACACTGAAATAACCAAAATAAGTGAACACCCAAAAGTTCAAAATGACTAAATACCAAAATGACCCAACTAAAATCACTCAAATGATGGAGATAAATGACATCAAAGTAGATCAGATATTGATTGGGATCCTGATCCCATTTTTAGGACTACGGGTCATTTGTGAACATCTTCACCAAGTCTAGGAAACCCAGCAAGCTGAAAGGAAAACAAATAACAAGGAATCCTAGTTACAGGCACTGGTCAGAAACTTGGCTGTTGGTGTTGTTCCTCTCTGGTCGTCACTAGTGGGCCTGTGCAGGCAAGGAAGGCATCCATTCCACACCGCTTGCGCTGTCCAAGTCCATTAGGCACTTATTTCATTTCACTTATATCACAACAAGCTACATCAACACATAATCAAAGACACCTCAGCACTGTTGTCAGTTCGGCTTTACAAGCTTTTTCTTGCTCTGTTTTATTGGCACTGTGGGAAAACCGACGAGAAGGGTTGTGAAGAGGGTGCAACACTTCCCCTGATTCGGGGATGTCAGCAAAATGAAACCCACACAGCAGAAGAACAGCTGAGTCCGCTTCAGGTTAGCACTCAGAAATCAGCTTTTCCTTGGATGATTCTGTGTGCAACATTTCTATGGATTCTGCACCAGCACCCATCCTGGAAGGGATTTTCTAAGGGATCATTCACACAACACCTTTCCCCCTTGCAAACTCACCCCTAATTCCTTAATCTGTGTTTACCTTGCCCTGTAGCAGTGCATTCACATAGCTGCTGATTCCCCTGAATTGCAATAGCCTGCCTTTGCATTTGGTGGCAGAAGAAGAAGAGATCATTAAGGAGCACAAGAAGTGGTAAGGATTTCACCCAATACTCAGAATGGGAATTTGGACCACTCCCCAATCTAAAAGAGCATTGTGTGAATGAGCCCTACCTTGATATTTATTTAACTCATGATTGGCTGGCTACTGTCACCCGTGGACACAAAGCATCTTGTTTAACATAATTTAATTTGCATAATTTGCTTGTTTAATGAAAACCAAGTTCATTTGATTAGCTCTCTTTGACTATGATAAGCAAGCAAACCAAACGAATGAAACATTGTTTAATCAAGCTCATCGAACAAACGTGGACTTGGGTAAACTAGCAAGCCCAGCCAACAGGTTTGATTCCATGCAAACATTTCCAGTGGTGAAATGTGAATTTGAAAATTTGTGAAAGGAACGAATCTTTGAATTTGATTCTTCTATTTTAAATGCCTTGATGGTTTCTGCTGCAGTTTCCAGGTGTGGTCAGAGGCTATTACCCTGCTACAGGCCTCATGCAGCCACATTGGGTGGAAAGAAGGGGAAAGAGCCAATGGGTTCCTGGGAGCAGTAGGGTGGCTGCCTGTCATGGGGACAAGGGGACAACACAGACATTTAATTCTGTCTTTTGCTCCAGAGTCTCCAGGGAGTACCCTCGATTTCTCTGAATCAGCATGAGGCAGCCCTAGTAACCTGTAGACATCGGGAACAGCAGGGCGTGGTCATTTCAGAAAGACAGTGGACTGTAGGGACTTTCCTGCTCCTTTTCTGACACTCTGTAGGGGATGGACCTTTGCCTCGCCCACACTGATATGGACCCACTCCTCACTGCCTATCCCCACCCCTTTGGAGCACTATGACGCCACAACACTCCATGAGCAGAATAACCATGTCAGGAAGGGGCATGGCTAGGGTGGTCAGATATGCAAATTTTAGAGGACACTTATGAGAAATACAGGTTGCTTGCAGCCATGCAACCTGTATTTGTCATAAGTATCCCCTAAAATTTGCATATCTGGCCACCCTAGGCATGGCCACATCAGAAAGGGCAAAGGATTTCCCCACTCCCTTCTGACCTGGCCATGATGCCTTCAGAGCATCATGATAACACAACAGGGTAAGGGGACATCATAAAAGGGGTAAGGGAACCTCCCGAGGTCTGTGGAATTGTGGAGTTCATGCATAGTCTATGCACAGAGAAGCTGCCAAGGAAAGGAGACTCCCCCCAGCCACCTTACAAGGACTCAATGTAATAGATCTTTTTGATCTTCTGAGCCTCTCATTCCTGATAAAATATAAGGTGATAGTTCATTAGCCCTGAGAATCAGTGGCATAAGTTTGGGCTAAATGTATGAGGGGATGTGGAATCCCCTTGATACATATAAGCCCCACCCCCACGACCCTGGAACTGATGGTGGAGGCAACAATATGTCCCCTATTATAATTACACCAATACTTTGAATTATCACCTTAATCCAAGTCCAGAAATTATGTTCAAAACCATGAGAAATTTGAACCAAGGTCAAACCCTGAATGATGGCAACTCTAGTGGAGCCAAGAATGCTGTCTCCTGCCATGTGGAGACGCTGTGGGATCAGACATTTTGATGACTAACACATTCCGTTAAATATTTTACTTTAAAAGTGACATTCCTGGGATTTTTGTTGAAAAACTGTGGTCTGCTTCTCATGACAGCAGTCCTTAACTGGGTTAAACTAAACCAGAATAGGTCACTCTCAAGTCAAAGCAAGGCTGCCCATACTGGAGTCTAGACTGAATTAAATAATCAAACTTAGAAAGAGCCAATGTGGTGTAGTGGATAAGGTGCTGGACTTGGTCTTTGGAAGCCAGGGTTCCAATCCTGTCCTACCTAGGGATGGGAGAACATGGTTTGGAAGTTCAGACTGAACTCAACCAGTTCGGTCGACTGAACCAAATTTCTGAACTCAGCTCTGTTTGCCCATCCCTAAAAGATAATATTCCATTTAGTTCAATGGGGTTTGAATTTCCGAACTTTGTTCGGAAGTTCAGAGTTCGGACCGAACTCGAATAGTTCGGTCGACCAAACCGAATTTCCGAACCAAACTGAATTTCCAAACTCGGCTCTGTTCGTCCATCACTAGTCCTAGCCATAAACTCACTAAGTGGCCTTGGGCAAGTCACAATCTCTCAGCTTCAGTTCTCCATTTGTAAAATGGGAGTGTGAGTGTGTGTGTGTGTGTGTGTGTCTCTCCCTGTGTTCCCCTCACCCTTGTCTATCTTAGATTGTAAGCTCATTGGGCAGGGACATGTCTCCCAAATCTGTGACTGTAAAGCACTGCGTATGCCTAGTAGTGCTATAGAAATTAGTAGTGGTGGTTTAAATGTTTCAGGAGTAGGAAGAATCCACATTTTGCTATGGGCTCATTCACACAACCCTTTTTTTTTTTTTTTTTTGAGTGAGTAGTTGTCCAAACCCACATTCTGAGCATTGTGTGAAATCCGTACTGCTCCCTGTGCTACTTGATGATCTTTTCTAGTCCTCTGCCATCTGATGCAAGGGGGGGACCATTGAAATGTGTGGAAATCAGCAGATATGTGAATGAGGAGTGGGGAGTTTGTATTAAGCCCTGATCCAGAGGCCAGGCTAGTCAGGCATGGCAGGAGGCATAGTCTGCAGAAGGCTGGGTCATTAGTGTGAGGTTCCGTGTGAGAGGTCATCAAGCCATGAGGGAATCAGGAAGCTGGAATCCATAGTCAATAATTGGAACCAGTTCAGAAGCCAAGAGTAGGGAGGAAGGGTGGGTGGGTAATCAGGAAGTCACGTGATATCATGGCACTCAGGACAGAGGTGTGGCTATTCTGGAAAGAGGCAGAGCAGAGCTCCCTGCCTCTTTGATCTGTAAATCTAGAGCAAATCTAGGAGCATCCACTACCACTTACCTGCTTCCCTCTGCTGAGCGCCGCTGCCATCTCTGCCGGTGAGGAGGAGGTCCCTGTGCCGCCGCCGCTCACCTTGCTGGACCTGCAGGGAAAGAAAAAAGAACTTTGTGTCTGGGGGGTGGGGGAGGAATGCAGAAGTCGGTTGTGAGAGCTGGCTTGTCCCCTCCTCCACCCGGAAATTGCCGGGGCTTTAAAGCCCAGCGGCCAGCAGCTTGTGCCGCAGGCTGTGAGCCGCAGGTTGCAAACCGAAGGGCCGCAGTCAAAGGGCATGGTGCTTTTGGGCTCTTCAGGGCTGCAGGGGGTGACAGGGGGACGTTTTGTTTTTGTGGGATTCTTTTGGTCAGGGCTAGGGAGGTAGGGTGGGGGTGTAGGAGGGGTGG
>QEPC01009285.1:1211634-1234885 GCA_003113815.1 Sphenodon punctatus
GTGACTCAGTTTCCCTTGCACACAGTTCTCTTGAATCAGTTCTCTCTCTGGCTAATTCAAGTGTGCCACAATTAAACTCCTTTGTCACACAAGGGCCCGATCCTTACCATTTACAGACTCTTTACTCTCTGGGTTCGCAAGAGCTTGAGGGCTCTTGTAGCTCACTTGTGTTCCAATATTAGACACTAGACCACTTCTTCATAAAATACGAAGTAAGTTTATTGATTACATAAACAAGATAGTTAAACAGAGTGGTAATAGAAATAAAAGGTAAATATAACGCATTGCTAACTTATAATGGTTGAGTTCCTAAGTTGTTCATCGTACCCCTAGCAAGGTCCATAAGTTCTGGTTTCTCAGCCATAAAGGTAATGTCTGGCTGGGCACTTGGCTTTTGAGAGTGGAATCTCTGTCTCAGTTCATGCTGCCCCAGCCTGTTGCGGACAGGCTGCTCATTTGTATGCAGATGCTCAAGCTGGCTTTTGCAAGAAGTCTCCTCCTCCCCTCTGGGATCTCTCCCTTATATCTCTTATCAGTTGTCTTTGTCTTTCTGTACGTAGTCAATGGCTGCCTGCATTAGCATTTGTTAATGACTCTGGCCATTCATCTGGCTCCAATACAAGTTGGTATCTCTTTGTATTTTCTGTAGGCCGGTGACATGTAAGAGCCCTAATTCGAGCCCTAATTCGAGTTGTACAGTTCTCAGAGTTAACATTACAAACATGTGGAACCTGTGACATTACATAGTGTACATATATAGTAACATTACATCCATGTGAAACCCTTGGCACCACACATTTACCAAACATGTAGTCCCGTGTTACACATGTGTGACCCCATGTTTCTCCGTGACAGTGTCGGGCCCCCTTATTGGGGGAATTCGCCCTCCTATAGCTCAACAGGTCCGGAGTCTGGGGGTGGTGATGGACGTGGACCTCCGCCTGGAGCGGCAGGTGCAGGCAGTCTCAAAGGCTGACTTTCGCCAGTTATATCTGGTGCGGAGGTTGCGTCCGTTCGTCTCCGGCCCGGACCTGGCCTCCCTCGTCCATGCTTTCGTCACCTCAAGGCTGGACTATTGTAATGCGCTCTACGTGCAGCTTCCCTTGTGTTTGGTTCGGAGGCTGCAGCTAGCGCAGAATGCGGCAGCCCATCTCCTTTCAGGGACGGGTCGCCGGGAGCACATAACACCGGTGCTCCAGGCTCTGCACTGGTTGCCGATAGCGTACCGAGCCAGATTCAAGATGTTGTTATTGATTTATAAAGCCCTGCATGGTCTCGGCCCCTCATACCTCAGGGACCGCCTCGCCCTCCGTGCTCCGGAGCGACTCCTGCGGTCTGCCGGGGGTGCCTTCCTGGAGGTCCCCTGCGTTAAGCGGGGGGCCACAATGGAGAGGGAATTCTCGGTGGCCGGGCCGCGTCTCTGGAACTCCCTGCCGGAGGAGGCCTGCCTGGCCCCAAGCCTTTTAGTATTTCGGTGAAGATGCAAGTCCTGACTGTTCACCCGAGCCTTTGGGGAGGGGGTGGGTAGTTGATTTTTATTCCCCCTACCCCTAGAAATTTATGTCCCAGGCCCTGTCTTATATGTGTTTTATACGTTTTAAATGTTTATATATGTTATTTTAGGTATTGGATCGCCCCGAGCTGGGTTCAGGCTGGGGCGGGGTATAAATGCAACAAATAAATAAATAAATGGTCAGAGAAAGTTCAGCTCTAAATGGACTGTATCAAAGCCTGTTAATAGATGAGACGCTAACATGCAGGTCGTCTGCCCATTACCTGCCACCCGAGCACACCCGTCTAAAAGCGGCAGTGGGTGGGCACACACTCCCGCAACCCATGCACCTCCACCCAGCCCCACCCATCTCCCCACACAGAGCACTGGTGGAAAAGCTGGACTGCTCTGCACAGGGGCATGGGTGGGGATGGGTGTTCCACAAGCAGCTGCTGCATGCCAGGACTAAGTCGCACTTCAACCAGCAAAACTATTCCACCAATATCCTACACAACAGTACCACAAGTTGTAGGGGTTTGGGCACAGGTAGCAGCTGACATTCTAGAACAACAGTAAGCAGGGACTGACTGGTGCTGATAGCAGGCAAATATGAGTGCAACAGACACATGCAACCAGATGTATCAGTGTCCCAAGGATCCACAGGTCCACACACCCCAACACACAGGAATGCGTGCAGGCAATTCCCTAGCACCCTTATCGGATACAGAAACCTTGGCCCCTCATTGGCATGGGAAGAGCTGCACAAGAATGATGGAAGGAAAATAGGCAGGTCATGGACAATCCCCATCAACATATCCCACCCCCAGTGAGGGTACAGGCATCCCCCCAGCAACAGACAGCGCCATTCAGAGAACAGCAAGGGTTATGCTAACAGTGGTCAAAAACATTAGGGATGCATCGCCCAGGCCCTGCTCCATAGAGCGCTCTGGGGCCTGGAAAGGACATGGTGCTGCCTCCTTATTTGTAGGAAGATCCCCCTGATCTCCTGCTGCTCAAGGGACCACTCCCATATGAGTGCTCAACTCACACAGTAAAAGCAAGGAGGAAAAGGAGAACCACATGAAACATCCTCCCGCCCCCCCGAGCACATATCCCCCGCTGGGTACCGCGCGAGAGGGTTGAGGGGTCAGAAAGCATGGTGTGGGGTCACTCCTGAGACTCCCAATAAGTCCAGCTCCCATGTCTGCCCCTCGTGTCCTTGCTCCCTAAGCCTATTATCCAAGCAGGTGGCTGTTACACCTTGGGTAGCAATGTACTGGCACAACTCCATGGGTGTATCGGAAAGATGCACATGGAGATGAAAGGGGTTCAGTTAATGGATATATTTATTTGTTATTGGAGATAACATTACAGGGGGAGTTAACTATTCTTCCCCTTCCCTTTCCACCACCACGCACTTGCTTATTGTACCCTCTGGTGACCACCACTCTCCAGAGCCGCTTCCGGCTCAGTCCTGCCACATCCTCCACATCCAGTCACTTCTCCTCTGGATGATGTCCTGATGTTCCTGTGGAGATATCTGGGACATGCCATTAGTCATGATGTTCAGATGCTACCTTGTGTGCTCACTATCTGTTGTTCCTGAGTGAGGCATATCCCGTTAGCCATGGGTGATGGCACTGTTACCGATGTGAGGGGTCTCCTGTGTCCCTCCCTTTCCATTCCCATTGGTACCATGAAGCATGTCACCCTTACCTACCTCCAGAGGCTAGGCTGGCTGTTGAGGTGGTTGGTCCAGCTGATGGGGAGGTCGTGGAGGCAGTGGAGGAGCCCAGAGATGCTGCTGAAGAGGGACAGGGGGCATGGCTGGATGACTGGCAGTCCCCTGCAGTTGGTGAGCAGGGGCTGTAGGGGGGAGGTAGCCTAGGTGGTCTTGGGCAGGGAGGGGTTGCTGCTGCGGCAACCAGGGCTGGAAGATGAGTGGGATGGGGGCCAACTACACCTGGGGGAGGCCATGGCTGGGCTGTTGGCGACCCTGTGCCACCACCACAGTGCTTGTTGCCATGACATGATGGAGGAGGGAGTGCGCTACATCCAGTGATGCCTCCATGACCTGAAGCATGCGAGTGCTCACTGTTTCCATCATGTCATGGGAGTATTGCTGCTCATGGAGGTGGGCAGCCACGTGGCGCCTCTCCCACAGGTTCTCATTCCTTGCCTGCATGGAAAGGGCCTGCAAGACGAGTGTGTCCTCCTTGTGGGCCCTTGTCATCTGCTCCCATGACCCCCTGATTTCATCCCGCAGCTCATCCGCCATGTGCCTGGTTCCCTCCAGCAGCTTCCTCCCTAGCCCTCCCTCCTGTGCCGGTTCCTTGCCCTTAGCTCCCTGTTCCTCCTTGAACTCCTTGTGGGCTCCCAGAGGGGTTCAGGCTGCCTGGGCTGTCGCTCAGCAGCTGTGGAAAGGGACAGGAGACGTTAGTTGATATCACCTGTTCTGCTTCCTTGCATATGTCATTTGTTTGCGTGTGTGTGTCTGTGTGAGTGTGTGTGTCTGTGTGTGTGTGTCCATAGCAGTATGGGCACAGCTGACTGACCCAACTCCTGTGAATGGCATGGGAAGGGTGTAGCTGTCCGCCTGGTGCTGTGGTTGTTTACACATTATGGTTATGTCCCTCATGGGCCTGTTTTCTGTCCCGTGGGAATTCTTTGCTTCCATCTGGACATATGCCCCGTTTCCTCACACCCCCTTGTTGTGTGTGTTCTGCTGCACATCTTCTTTCCCATTATCCTGGGTGCACCTACTGTCCGCCTCTGAGTTGAAGGGCTCCTAGGTGGTCTCCATCTCTTCCTACACCTTGTCCTCCACCACCTCCTCCTTGACCTCCATGATCAGTTGATCTGTGAACAGGGATTGGGGGTTTGTTAGTTCTATTAGCCTTGCCTCCATGGGGGTCTGTTCCAGTCATCTCACACACACACACACACACCCCGTGTCTCCTCCTCACCCCTTTCTGGGTTGCTGTGTCCTACCTGGATCCATGGTTCCTCTCCCTCTTCAGAGGCATCCCTGGCGTCGTACCCCTCCTCGTGCGCCTCTGTTCCCAGGCCAGGCTGTGGTTGGGAGCCCAGAGGGTGCACTTGGAGGACCATGCAGTTGGTTACTGGTTCCAGGAATGCCGCATCCACTTGCAGGGTGGGGGTGTGGTTGCCTCCTGCCACAGGGATGCTCTCACCAGGGGGATCAACCTTCCCTGCCCCATCAGGGTTGGGAAACGGTAGGGTCTTCTCCACCCGCTTTCTTCCCCTGGCAAAGGTGGTCCCATATGTGTGGGAGGCCATGATCTCCCCATCCACACAGAGGAACTGATCCAGCTCTTCATAGTACGGTGATGTGCGCCAGGCATGGTTGGAATTGGAATTGTGGTCATGGATATTTTTATATCCAGTTCTCAAGTCCTTTGCCTGCTGCTGGCACTGGGACATGTCCCTATTGTATCCCAGCCGCCTCATCTCTTGTGAGATACCTTCATATACTGCCTCATTGCGGTAACAATTCACAAGGTTATGCTGCACTTACTTGTCCCCGCACAGACAGATGAAGGCCCTGGTCTTCTCTGGGGGTCAGGGCATGCCCTTTGGGATGGGGTCTGTGGGAGCTGCAGCTTGGGTGGCTGGGGCCCGTCTGAAGGATGTGGTAAGGGTGTCTGTGGAGCTGGTGCTCACCTGTGACAAGAAGGCATACCTGTCAGCTTTCATCTTGCTCTCCCTCTGTGGCTACTCTCTAACTCTAAGGCACCATCCCCCATCCCTCTCTGGCGTCCCACTGGCTTACATGGCTGATAGAGGAGACTGTGGCTGTGGGCTGCCTGTTTCTTCAGGTGTTGGTGGTGGAGGCAGCTGTGCTGGTGCTCGCCTGTCAAGGGACATTGGTACCTGTCAGCTGTCCTGTTGCTCCCCCTCAGCAGCACCTTGGGGCAGCATTCCCTGCCCTTGCCCGGGGTGCCATGCACTTCCCAGTGACCTGGCTGTCACTGGGTGCTTCCATGGCACTGACTCTTTTCTTTTGGGGGGCTGGGAGCATGGTGGTGTGGGAGTCAGTGTACCCATCTCTTCACGGGCGTGTCCTTTAAGGGCTCCTGGCTGGGCTGGTGATATATCACAGGGGTAGGGGGAGGTGTCAGTTGGTGGCTGGGTATTGTGCTCCTAGCCCGCCCGTGGCCTTTCTCCATGGTGGTGGCAGACCTGTCCCACGGGTGGGTGTGCAGCCCTGTCCACATAGGCCAGTGAGGAGTGAAGACTCATCTCCACCCATGCCCTCGCACAGAGCAACCTGACTTTTTCCCAGTTGCTCCATGCAGGGAGATGGGTGGGTGGGGATATGTGGGTCGCGGGAAGCACGCGCTCACCCGCCACTACTTTTACATGGGTATTTGCACACATGGGGGATGGGTGGACCTGCATGGTAGCATCCTGTTTAAAAATGGCCCATGTTGCAGGGCTGCATAGGGCACCAATGCAGTCCTGCAACATGCATGATGGGTGGGTGATGGGTGGGGAGGTGCTTGTTGAAAAACACGCAGAGTTTGAGGTCGCGGAAGCTCAGTCATGTCCTTTTTATTTGGATCAGTTTCAAGTGGTGTCTCCCACTGATGCGAAGGGTGTGCTTCGCTGACACAGGAGACCAGCTGTCAGCTAGATCTGTGCCCATCCTGGCTGGAGAAAAACAGCTGGGAGACACTGCAGCCTTTGCCAGATGCCCTTAAAACTGCAGTTATCCAGTCCTTGCTCAAGAAACCATAACCTGACGCTGACTCTCTGGCCAGTTACTGCCCTGTCTGTAACCTCCCCTTGTTAGGGAAGATTATTAAATGTGTGGTTGCCTAGAAACTTTAAGTGCATCTTGACACTATCAGATTCCTAGAGCCATGTCAGTCTCGCGTTCATCCTGAATATGGTGCTGGGACTGTGCTTGCGGCCTGGTTAACAATCTTCACCTGGAAATTGACAGGGGAAATTGTACCCTGTTGCTCCTGTTAGATGTTTTTAGCAACCTTTGACACAGTTGATCATGAGATCTTGTGATATTGGTGGATTAGCCTTGTAGTCTGAATGGCACAGGAACACCTGTCATTCATGGGATTCAGCCTCCTTTGGTCACTGGAGTGCTTCTGGATCCATTGCTGTGCCAGGAATATTAACTTATGGTGATGGCCAGGAGTACTCTGCACCAAGTACATCTAGTAAAAAGGCTGTAGCTCTTTTTGTCACTCAGACCTGACCACTGTCATCCATGAGTTTATAGCCTTGAGGCTAGACTGCTACAATTTATTTGCTGCAGCAGCAGCAAGTAAGTTAAAGGCACAACCGCTCTCCATTATAAACAGAGGACTGCTGAAGCCCCAATAATGAGGAAACCACTTGAGCTACAGTTCTGAAAATCTATCCATGACTTATATTTCTAGGGACCATAAATGCAAAATTTGAACAAGATCCAGCCAGGAAATAAAAAGTTATCATGATTTGAAAGTTAATTACTAGTGGTCAAAATGCAGAGTCCTGGCGATTTTGAAACATTGATAGCTCCTTCCCCCAAATGAGTTGAGCCCTGAGACTTCACAGCCTTGTAGCCTCAGATGTCCATCATGTGCTGCTGTAGTCTCAGTGTTTGGTGCAGCCAATAAAGAATTATTTAAGATTAAAAATTTAGTTCTGCTAGCTCATGCATGCACAGTAGTGCCATGCTGTTCCGAGTGAGCCCGGCGGTGAGCTTGAGCAGTGGTGAATGAGACGGGAGAAAGGGGAAGGACCTGACACCACCTCCCTCCTGCTTGTTCTGCTGCTGCTCAAGTTCTGCTGGTCTTAGCTGCAAGTCGCTGGTTACCATAACTCTGTCACTCTCTGTTCCTGCCGCTGCATCGCTGCCCCCGCTCAGTGCTGCTCTGCCTTGCCTAGCTCCCCAGCCGCCGCTTCAATCGCTGCTGCTGCGTGGGAAGACTTGGACCCGGTCAGGTTGCAGTGCATGAAGTGGAATCTGATGGCATGGCTCCCTCATCAGGGGAGCAGTTGGCGATGAGGATCTCCAATGAGTGAGGCCTGGGGCTTTCCAAGAGGCTCCTGCCACTGGGTTGAGGTTACGAGCTTTGTCTGGGTCTGAGGGGGGGAGCCAGCAGGAAGTGACCGGTGGGAGGAACTACCTGCCTGGACCCATCGGGGCGGGTTTCCTCAATTGTCCCAAAGGTTCAGGATTTGGTGGTGTGAGCAATCAGCTGCTGATGTTGCCCTGGCAGTTGCTGGCTGCCTACCCTGGGATGGGATTCCTCCCCCCCCCCCTCTGTTATCATCCCCCAACAGCCACAAAAGCATCTGGCAGCAGCAGCCAATAGCACAACTGGCCCTGAGCAGGCTGGGGCTGCTGCAGAAGGAGGCGTGGGCACCGGCAGCCAGCACAAGGAGCCACGTGGGCAGCAGGACGAAGGAGTCTGATTCCACCAAAGCACAAAGCACTGAGCGCAGTGAGTGCCTGGTTTTTTTTATTTATTTATTTAATTAATTTATTTATACCCCGCCTCCCCTGCCTAGGCAGCTCGAGGCAGCTTACAACATTTAAAATATTTTAAAATACACATAAAATACATTAAAGGGAGGCATAAAAATAAGAAGAAAATAAGAACCCCACCCTCCCCTCCCACCCTCACCCACCTCCCTCACCAAAGGGTCTTGCAGTGTCGTCGTTGAGCTTCTCAGGGCAGAACTGCTGCCTCCAGCCAGGGAAAAAGGGATGAGAAATGGCTGCTCCTACCCACGCTCTGAATCCAGGAGCTCCTCCTCAGCTGAGAGAGGTGGGGACCAAGGAGGAAACCCCTGGCATGCAGGAAGACTAACTGTGGGGAAGTCACAGGATGAATCCCCTCCCTGCCCTGGGACAGGATTCCTCCTCCCCCGCCCCTCTGTTATCTCCCCCCAGTGGGGTCTCCTGATCTGATCTCCCACCTGGGAGGAGGAAAGAACCAGATTTTTTGTTTGGGAGCGGGGTGGGGCTGGATCTCCAGGGCTGGGAGCAGAAAGAGTCCCTCCCTGCAGCTCCCACTGGTCAGGGCTGGCCCCCTAAACAGTGAAGTGAGCCTGCCATGGGGGTAGGGTGTTTTTTACTTGGCACTATGGGACTGTCGGGTAAAAAAACCCCACCTTGGCTTCCCCTACTCAGCCCTGATAACACCCCTCAATTCCCACCCACAGCTCTGGGGGTCCCCCCAACGAATTCTTTCACTGCCCCTCAGTGCCAGCCTGTAGCCCCTACCACCCCAGCTTGGGCTTCCCCTACCCAGCCCTGCCGCTGCTGCCCCTCCATCCCAACCCACAGACCTGGGTGTCCCCCCCCCAGCTCCATTACTGCTCCTCAGTGCCAACCCACTGCTCCTACCATCCCAGCCTGGGCTTCCCCTACCCAGCTCTGCCGCTACTGCCCCTCCGTCCCAACCCACAGACCTGGGGGTTCCCCCTAGCTCCATTATTGCCCCTCAGTGGCAACCCACAGCCCCTGCCATCCCAGACCGCAATGGGGCAGCACCACAGCAAAGGTCTGTCTCTGGCTGTTGGGTGGGAGGAAGCCGAGTAGGGCAGGGACCATGGCTTCTGATGCTGAAGGATGCTTTATTCTCCATGGCTGGCTCAGTGCCTGCTTGGAGAAGGGGCTCTGTGTGTATGTGGCTGTCAGTTTCTGTTGAAGGCTTTGCTGTCATTTCTCTCATAGAGGGTTTCTTTTCTGCGTAGACTCTCATGTGCATTTTGGGTGTAAAACTGTGTTTAAGCTTTGATCTACTCTCAAAGCTTGTTACTGCATGAAAAGTGAGTTATTTATTACTATGAAAATTCAAGTAGTTTTAGTTTTTATTTATTTTTCTTGTTATTGCCAAAGCTTGGCTGTAGTCATCTTGTTTTGTTCTGAACCAGTTTTGACACTGCAGTAATGATTAGCTCATTTAAAGGTTTTTCAGACTGTCTTAACTCTGTCCTTTTGCACAGAATTGCATTGTATAGAACCGATTGTATAAAGTTGTCTATACTCACATTGTGAAAATTTCATTCTATAAACTGTATATAATTTCTATACATGTTAAGGACAGAGTTAAGACCGTTTAAAAAAAATGTTTGTAGGTGACTTATGATAATAAATAAATGCCCTGTAAAGAAATAATGTGATAGTGGTAAATAGTAGTAAGAGTAAGTATGTATGGTAATAAATTAAATACATATCTTCCCTGAATGTTGATGATAAATTGTGAAATATAGATAGAAAATCTAGAAATAATTTCCATGCTTTTTAGCATTTAATTTTTGTTGTAATGTATGTTTAAATATTTTTTTATTGTAATTGTACTTAATTTTCATGTTTTTGGAGTTTAAGTTGGGGGGAAATGTATTTTGTGAATTTGTTTTGAAAATAAATGTTTTTTGGTTTGGAAACGGTTCTGCCTTTAAAGTTTTTTTTAAACCTTTAGGGTTTTTGTTTTAGATTATGCTCTATGTGGGGCTGTCTTTGATGCCTGTTCAGAAGTTGCAGCTGCTGCAGAACACAGTGGCCATTTTTTTCCCAGTGGTGGGTCACCAGAAGCACATTCCACTAGTGCTCCAGAGACTGCATTCTCTCCCAGTAGCTTTCAGACCAAAATTCAAGGTACTGTTTTTGACTTGTAAAGCCCTAAATGACCTGAGCCTCGCAATTATACCTGCAAGATCGCCTCCTCCCCCTACGTCCCATCTCAGCATCTGAGGTCACCCAGATGAGCCCACTTGCATGAGCCATCAAATTCAGAAAGGGTATGTAGAGAGGCATTTTCAGTAGCTGCTATACAATTACAGAACACTAATGGATTTTAATTGATTTTATGTTTAAATGTTTGTTTTTATGCAGTTATGTTTTTATGTATTGTAACCTGCCCTGAGCCTTTGAGATAGGGTGGGATAAAAAAAATTAATTAATTAGTCTAAGACAGGTCCCTGCCTCAAGGGGCTTACAATCTAGGAGAGACAAGGGAGAGGGGAACATAGGGACAGACAGACAGACACATTCACAGAGCTGAGAAATCAAGAAGTCACAGGTACACGTATTCCAAAGGGATATACAATGGAGCACAAATGCATATATTGATTATTATCCTAACTGATAGTTCAGGTAGTGCAGGTTTCATTTTTTTTAATCAGAGCTTCTAACCCGCCCCCTCCTGCCAAATGGCGCTCGGGGCAGCGTACAATTCACAATAGCAACATAATATTTTAAAAATACAGAAATACAATGTAAACAAATTTAAAATTTAGCAGACAGATGAGGCCCAACTAAACCCCAAACTCCACCCATAAAAAGACAACACCCACCCACCCACTACCTGGCGAAACAGCTAGGTCTTACGTTGTCTGCAGAAGTGGAAGGAGGGGAGATCCGGAGAGAGGCGTATCTCCACTAGGAGGGAGTTTCACAGCTGAGGTGCAGCCACCGAGAATGCCCCCCTCCAAAAGTTGCCACCCGACAAACTCGGGGAACCTCTAAGAGGGCGCCCCTAGCCAAGCGCAGAGGCCGACCGAGGACGCGGGATGAGGCGGTCCCACAGTTACGTGGGGCCCAGGTCGTATTGAGCATTAAAAGGTAATAATCAACACCTTGAATCGGGCCCAGAAGACTATAGACAGCTAATGCAGAGAATGGAGCACTGGTGTTATGTGCTCTCGATGGCCCGTCCCCGTCAGGAGGTGTGCCGCTACATTCTGCACCAGCTGCAGTCTCTGAGTTGTCACCAAGGGTAGTCCCACATAGAGTGTGTTGCAGTAGTCCAATCTCAAAGTGATGAATGCATGGATGATGGTGACCAGATTGGAGCCTGAGATATAAGGCCGAAGACAATGGACCAGATGTAAAGTTACAAAAAGCACTCCTCGCCACAGCTGCCTCCTGGGCATTCAGGTGGAACTGCATGTGGAGGAGCACTCCCAGACTCCAAACCTGAGGGACCAAGGAGCGACACACCCCATCAATGATGGGAGCCCCACTCCCTCACCCCTTCCCACCAACATCACCTCAGTCTTATCGTAATTCAGCTTCAGCCAGCTCGTCCTCATCCAATCCTCCATCACAGCCAGGTACCAAGTAAACACCGAGACTGCTGGGCCTGGGCCAGATAAAAATGAGAGGTAAAGCTGGGTGTCATCAGCATACTGATGACATGGAACCTCTAACCCTCTCATGATCTTGCCAAAGGGCTGCATATACACGTTGAACAGGAAAGGGGACAGAATAGATCCCTGCAGAACTCCACACATGAGGTCCTGAGGGGATGATGTAAACTCCCACAGAACCGCACGCTGAGTTCTACCAGCCAGGAAAGAGCGGAACCATTCAAAAACAGTTCGGTCCACCTCAGTACGGTCTCGCAGGGGGATCACCATCATCTCATGATCAACCATTTCAAAAGCCACTGACAGATCTAACAAAATCAGAAAAGTGGACCAACCTTGGTCCAGCTCCCGGCTCAGATTGTCAACCAAGGTCACAAGTGCAGTCTCAGTGTCATGACCCGAGTGGAAGCCTGACTGTGAGGGATCAAAGAAACTGATGCGATCCAGATGCCCCTGGAGCTGCTGGGCCACCACCCGTTCAATAACCTTCCCTTAAAAGGGAAGGTTAGAGACTGGCCAATAACTGTTGAGGGAGTCAATGTCAAGAGATGGATTTTTGAGCAAAGGTCACACCACAGTCTCCTTTAGGCACCCCACAATGGGCCCAGCATCTCCCAACTGACTTTCACCAGCCAGGATGAGCACAGGTCCAGTTTACAAGTCAGTGGGTGACACCTGCTGAAACTGACCTCACAAAATCAGAACAGATGGGGCATTCATAGCTTCGGGTACACCCACCACATCAAGTGCAGTGTCGAAGTCATGGTGGATATGAGCAATTTTATCAGCAAAATAGTGTAATTTCAGATGTTACGAGATCACAGTCAACCACAGTGAATCCCCTGTGGTGGCCGTGATTCCTGTAATGTCAGTTTGATGCCCTCCAGATGTTCACTACAGGGAATCACTGGCGGGAATCAAAATACCCACGATTCTGGACCTCTGGCCAGCCGGATAAGAGCGGGCCCAGGATCGGGCTGTGGGGCCCGGTACCGTGGTTGGATTGGCCACGATCCGAGATGGGTCGAAGGTAACGTCTATTACCTTCAGCCCAGCCCAGATCGTGGCCCCGACCGCGGGATGGGATTGGGCGCAGCAGCCCCATTGGTCACTGCGCCTGCCTGTCACCCCGAGGGCGGTCAGGGGAGCGTGGGGGGGCAGGGCCATGCAGCCACATGTTGCACCGCACAGCCCCGCCCCCTACCCACGCAGCCCCGCCCCCTCCCTGATCCCCTGTGAGAATCAGGCCGGCCGGTCTAAAGGATGGACAGATTCACATGGTTCAGCGTGGCAGGTCTCTGGCGGGTCTCTGGGCCCGTCACATCTGAAATTACCCATAGTCAATAAACATGTCGCAATGAGCACTGGAAGATTCCAGTTCCAGGCGGAGAGAGGCCAAACCGACCAGCCCCTTCACCACTTAGAAAAGCTCAGCTGAACGAGACTTTGTGGATGCTATGATGGTAGCAAAGTACCTCTTCTTTGCTGCCCACATAGCCACAGCATAAGCTTTTAACACAGCTTTATTCCGTAAACCATGGGGCCCAGTGCTGCCTATGCTCAGGGAGCAGTCACCTAGGAGCCATCTCTGTCGATGGCCTCAGCTAACAAGGTGTTCCAGACAGCAACGAGGTCATCGAGCAATTGGCCGTTGAGCCCTCCACAGAGATGCTTTGGCTAAGCAGTGGGAAAGGAGAGTGTTGGAGGCTCCTGGTGAGTACTGTATGCATTGGCAGAAGCTGTGCACTTGTAAAGGAAGGGGCTTCAGTAAAGCCGTGGATGTTGCAGATCAGAAGGTATAGCTGTATGGAGGGGCTGAATCCTGGAACAGTACGGGCTGCTCCAGGTGGTCAACGCTGAGACATGTTGGCAATGCAGGAGCAGGGACAGGGTGAACAAAAGCCTGCCTGAAGTCTATGCAGATCCAAGCCAGTGTTAGTGGCCTGATGGGAACTCAATCTTCCAAAGATTTATCTATAATTAAAAAGGGAGGAGGAGCCACAGAGGGAGCAGCTGGCTGGTGCATTTGGGGACTTCTGTCGCCACCCTATGGCTGACGTGGGAGTATTGGGATCAGGGGAAGGGATGAGGGCTCCCAAACCTTTACAAGTCAAGGATGTTGCTAGTCCTGTCCCTTATCCCCTGGGTTCCCCCATATCCCCAGCATGCTGTCTATCTGTCCAGCCTCCCATCTCTGAGTCATCTGCTCAAGTCCTTTGCTCTTTCCACAGTTTGCTGCTTAATTACTAATTAGCAACTGGTTTGTGTTGCTCCTGTGCCCTCGGCTCTGAATCGTCAGCCAGTGCCAGCGCTAAGGTTTGGCAAAGGCGAAGCCATCTGCTCTCAGCTTTCCCGAACACCGTCTCCATTCACCAGCTAAGCACCAGAGCTTCCAATTTCTGCCCATGAAATCAGCCCTTGCCATCCAAGCATTGTTCAAGTGGACAGAAGGCCAGAGCAGGGCCAGGATACAGAGAGCTGACCCAGAGCGGCTGTTGTTCTTGGAGCCATGTTTACTGTGCTAAATTAGATGCATCGGGATAGAAAGGTAGACAAATATACTGTCTCTTTAAGGGCTGCACCGAAATAATGACATTCGGAATGCAACATATCCAATAGCGCAGCAGTAGGGGCAGGAAGAGTGGGTAGTTGCTCAAAACCACATTCCAAGAGTTGTGCGGAATCCATATAATTCCCTGTGCTCCTTGATGAACCTTTGTTCGCTGCTGCCTAATGTAAGGTGAGCCATTGAACTTTAGGGGAATCAACAGCTGTATGAACGTGTTGCTATGAGGCAAAACACAGACTGAGAAACAAGTGGTGAGTTTGCAAGGGGGTAGGGTGTTGTGTGAATGAGCGCTAAGACTCAAGAGTAGCATTTAAGAGTTTGGAGTCTGTTCCTGACTCTGATGCTAGGCAAATCATTTAACTATTGCCAAGACTGAGCATATGTCGGTGACAGACCAGACTGCCTCAAGACCTCCAACAAGTCTATGGACCATGCTGGAGAACAGGGCAAGGGCAGCTGGAAGAATGGCCACCAGTACACTCTGGGGCCCTGAGGCATGGATACAGAGGGCACCAGGTATGGGGTATGGGATACTCTGGGCTACTGAAGGGGTGGGGGAAGTCCAGAGCCACTGGCATGAGGAAGTGGGGCCCAACAGACCTGCCTGATCAATTGGTCAGTGGGTGGATCCTGTAAAGTGTTCCAGAAAGCCTGCTGGGTCCTAGTCCCTTGAGTCCTGATGCTCTCCATCCCCTCTCCCACACTGAGGAAGGGCCTGCTCCCGAGCCCCTTCCATCCCAGCATGTCACACCCCTAGGGTTACCATCTTTCTAGATTTCATTTGGAGAGTCCAGGTTTTCACCCAGAATCTCCAGGCTGTGGGTGAATTTCAGGTTTCTCTAAGTCAACCAGAGGCACCAATTGCTAACAAGGAGAATCAAGTCATGTGGGGGTGGCGGGGAGTAGTAGACAGTGACACATCAGAAAGGGAGAGAGCCATAGGGATTTTTCCTCCCCTTGAACATGGTCCCACCCCCATATAGAGCTCTGGGATGTGATGATGCTCTGCAAAGGTGGTGTGGCAGAAAAGGGGTGTGGCAGTCTTTGCTCTGCCCCCTTTATGTTGTGCCCCATCCTCTTCCCATCATGGCCCCATCCCCTGTGGAGCGTCATGATGCTCTGTAATGGGCAGAGTTACGTCAGAAAGGACGGGAGCATGACAACTCCTTTGCTCCACGCCTTCTGATGTGGTCTTATCTCTGCAGAGGGAGGAAGGTGGCACCGCTAGCTGGGAGATGTGGCCACCCCAGCACCAAGCCCACTAGCAAAGTGCTGGGGGTAGGAATGCTCTGGTGCTGAGCTGGGAGCATACAGCACTGGGGAATAGGGCCACTCAGGCACTATTCTGGGAGCCGAGTGCTCGGGACAGGGATTAGGCTTCTCACCCATTACATCAGTCATCAGGGCTTGTGATCGGGTTCCAGGCAGGCTTCTCAAATGGGAGTGGGGATGGGGAGGGCATGTCTTCTTTAACCCAAAAGTCTCCCCTTTGTTTCCTTGTGCTGGAGAAAGGGGGAAAGTGCAGGGGGCGAGATTCTTAGCAGACTCCATTATAAGCCTAGCAAACAATAAGACAAGGCTTTCTTCTTCCAATGACAATAGAAGTTAAGGGAACCAACCTGGAGTACTCCAAACCTGAGCTAAGCGCCCTTCCCTTCTTGCATCTGCAAAATGGCTATGCTTGGTTATCTCTTTTAATTAGACCCAGGCCTTAAGCAGAAACTAACTAGAGATGGATCAAAGCCAGAACCTCAAATCCAAGACATTTCAAACTGCAGAAAAACTGCAGCAAAGGACAGGAACAATGCAGCTTAAAGACAGACTGCTTCCACACCCACAAGTAGGGTTGCCACCTCGCCAGCTTTCACCCAGAGGCTTTGGAGGAAACCCTAATTCCTCCAGGCCAGCCAGGGTGCCCGCAGCTAAACCAGAGAATTGGAGCCTAAAGGAATGACCGGGGGAGGGGGGGCAGTCAGGAACTTTCCTGCACTAATGTGCCCCCCTCCCTCGCCTCTATGGACCACTGTGATGCCACAACCTCTGCAGGGGCAGGGTTACTTCAGAAAGGGGGCATAACAGCCTCTTTGCCCCATCCCATATGGAGTGTAGAGGTAGGGTAATGTCAAATAGGGTTGTTCTTGCCTATTGGTCAATAAGGAAATCCTGTGGGGCCAGCCGGTTGGTTCTTGTTCTCGTGTCGTTCCAGGCATTGACAGAGTCAGTCAAAATATGGCTGCTGTGGCCTTGGAACTGAAAGCTAGTAGCCTCCAAGTACTGACTGACAACCCCTGTTCAATGGTGGTGTCAACCCAGTACCCAGTGAACAGACCGCCAAACCCATAAACTACCACCATTGCCATTAACTGAAACCACTGGTGATCAGCTAAGGCCAAGAACATGGAAAATGAACTTCCCTCTATTGCCTCTAGGGGACATCAGCTCATTAGCAGAGTGCTGCATGGGGAAGTTTACACAGCTAAACCACTTGTCTCCTCTCCAGGACCATCCAGCTCCCGTCTGACACCAGGTTTGTTCTTCAAATCCTGGTACCATCCAGCACAGTAAAGGAAATGGCTGCACAATGAGCAATCCCCTGGAAAGGAAGTGAACGCTCTGGCAATCAGAACCAGGCAGCTGTCCTTTCAGTACCATGGGACTGCACACAATGGATGGAGCAGGGTTGGTCAGGACAGCTTTTAATACAGTATGATTGGTCTTGTCCCCAATCCTTGGGTTGGGGTGACCTCTAGTGGCTGTGGCCTGCATTTATTTATTTAGATTTTTACCCTGCACTATCCCCTAAGGCTCATGGCAGCTCACATCATAACTTGCACCAAAGTTGACCAACTGCGGCATAGATCATTTTTGAAGGGCTATGTCGTAACAGTGGTGGCAGCAAAGAAAGCTTTCTTTGCTGCTGCCATAGCATCTGCAAAGTGCTATCCAGCGTAGCTCTTCCAAGTGGCGAATAGCCTCCTGCTAAATTCTGGCTGTCTCCAAGTGCTGTTAGGGTCATTAGTTGCTCACTGTGATGAGTTTTCCACCTACTTTGCAGATAATGTCACTTGTATTTGACTCAACTTGGGAACTACTGGGTTGGATACAGAGTCAGAGTTTGGGGCTGGAGAGGCTCGCTCTTGCCTGGATCAGCTTCAGTCAGTTTTGCTCACCGACACAGAGGGTGTGCTTGGAGTGATGTGCTCAAGCAGTTGTGAATTAGATCCATCCCCGTCCTGGCTGAAATAGGTTTTATATTGCCTCTGGAAGACACTCAAACTAGGGCTTAGGCAAACCTCCAAGGGAAGGGAGCTCCAAAGCTGGAACTCCTCTCTGCATGCCCAGGGCATATGGACCTGGGCCAGTGATGGAACTTGTAAGAGCGTGCTCTCGGCTAATCTTAGTAGAGGCCACGGAGGGAGGCTATAGTGAACAGGATATTTTTGTTTTAGTGTAAGCCGCCCTGAGCTGCTTTGCAGAAGGGACAGGGTATAAAATGGTAAAATAAATAAATAAAATAAGGTGGTCCTTTGGATATGTAGGGTCCAGGCTGCTTAGGGCTTTATAAGTCAAAACCAGCACCTTGAATTGTGCCCACTGCCAATGCAGACTCTGAAGCACCAATGTAATGTGCTTCTCATGACCCACCCCTGTTAAAAGACAGGCCAGCGCATTCTGCACAAGCTGCAGCCCCTGAACAGTCTTCAAGGGCAGCCCCACGTGGAGCGCATTGCAGCCTTGAGGTAATGAAGGCATGCATGACGGTGGCCAGACCCCTATCTGAGAAAAAGGGATGATGCAGCCTTCTCAACAGATGGAGCTGGTGAAAGACACGCCTAGCGACGGTTGAAACCTGATGTTCCAGATGCAGTTCAGAATCGAGGAACGCCCCAAGACTGCCAAGCCAAATAACCAGGGGAGGCTGTACCCCATCAATGATGGGTGTCCCTAGCTAGGCCATAGTCTTTCAAAGCCAATCTATGGCACAATCAGTCCGCTTCAGCATGAGTCAGGCACCACCTGCACGCTAAACACTTCGCCCCCTGCTTCATCTGCCCCAGGTATCCCATACACCAGGACGATCTGTGCTGATGCCACACTGCAAGCAGACACTTGGGTGCAACCAGGTCGGTGGCTTTGGTCAGCATTTGCTGAACAAACGTCTAAAAACGCCCCCGTTCCTTTTGGAAATTGGTTGCAGACAGAAATGAGGCTGAGTTGGCCAAATAAACTATTCTCTAGCAACTGCTTCACTCCACTCTAGTTTCTCATGGCTCTTCTTTCATCCAAGCCTTTTGCGCCCCCTGCTGTCCCAGGTCTCTCCCTACAGCTGAAACAAATCTGGCAACTGAAATTTACAGGTTAAATCTGGATCTTTGTTTCCATGAATGAATATCAGTTTTTGTGTTGGCTACTGTTGGGAAATTTGTCACATTAGTATCCGTTGGCTCATTACCTGTAACTCTGTGTTTTTCACTGGCTTCGCTATAGAATCGAAACAAACCCACCACGTTATAATTTTGGAGGTTATTTGTATATAAATATTCACTAGCGAGACAATATTCTTCGTTAATTTGGATATTTTGTTTCAGAAACTTCAGTTCTTCAGTTATTTTGTTCAGTATTTTGGTATATCAGATACTTCAGTTTGGGATATTTTGTTCGTTTTGGTGGTACTGCTTAGCACTATTGTGCACCATATTGTGAGGGTAACCATGTGGCCTTGCACTATCAGTCCTGTCCGGAGCTGGTCCTTGATAACACAGTCCCCTATGGGTCTTGTGACCCCACTGATGGTTTGTTTACAGCATGCACAGTTCCCAAACAGTTCATATCACTGAATACGCCAAGTCTTCCAGCACACCCCATCTATGAAGCAAGCCTCTTTCACAGGGCTGCCAGGCTCTGCTTCTCTTTCTCCTTACTGCCTGGGTCAGGCACACCCCTCCTCTGGCTCCCTGCTCTGGCCTGACTCTCCTCCAGGCTTGTCTTCCCTAAGACCACTTGTCCTGACTTCCCCCAGACAGCTTTGATGGCTATGAGCCTTTCTGGCTTTAAGGTCAATGCTGGTAACATAGTACTCCCCCCTTCAGGCTCTTTCTCCAAACTGAGTCTTTCCCTGGTGGTCTCAGCACCACTGAGCCTCAGGTCAGCCTTTATTTTAAGCCTTGTCCCAGCTGACTTGTAGTTGCCTGCCACATTCAGCTGAGGCCGATTAGACATGCCTTTACAGGCTTTCTTAAAAGGCTCAGTAGCTGCCACTCCCTGGTTGCTCACTAGGGGCTCACGCCTCACAAAGACTTATCCAGCCCCTTGAGCCTGCTCCTGCAAACACAGTCCATTACAGTGAGATACTGAATAACAAAATACCAAATAGCAAAGAGAATAATGTAAACAATGTGACTGTTGTACTGGATAACAAAGAACCAAACAGATGAACAATGTAGCAATGAACAAGAAAACTAGTGTAGCCTAGTTGTCAGGCATAAGCTCCTTTTCTCCCCCTTAACCCCCATGCTCTGCTTGATAGATGAAGGTGCAGCCCCTTTAAGAGAAATCAAGAAAATGAGCCACAACTGGTTACAGTGACAGCAGCTTACTTAAGCCTGGAGAAGTTCAGTGCTGGTGATTGAGCTCTTGCTCATAGTGTAGACTGGTCGCGCTGATCTTCTAGTCCTGTTATCCTGCAGATCTTTGGTTGTCAGTTAAGTGTCTTGTGCTTTGTGTGTTTCTTGTTTATTGCATTTGTATTTCCCTGTTAAAGCTACTGTCTCTGCTCCCCTTGTGCCTCCAATTCCTTTGAGTTCCCACTGTGCCTTGCTTTTCCTCCTCTCTGCCCTTTGTGTATTAGATTACTAGCTCTAGTGAATCCTTCTCCCCCTTTCCATCTTTCATTCCCTGGGCCCTCCTAGTGTTCCCTTATTCCCCTGGAGGTTTGTCCCCCCACACAACCTGCACTCCTAATCCCTGAGATTTAAAGGGTGGGTTAGCTTGTGTGTGTTGGGAATATTTCCCCCCACCCATATGAAGATTTGATACGTTATGTAATAGAATGTCCACTTTATAATGAAATTCACCAGAAGTTTTTGTTCCCAATTCCATCTTATATTAAATGTTATAATCATTTGTAAAAATTGATCTGGGTAATGCAGCAAAAAGATGAATGTTTTTTTAAAAAACCTGGCTGTTTTTGCTGCTAAAGCTGAGGTTTTAAGAAGCAAGTATTTGTTGCGCAGGTCGCATAATATTCCTGAATTGTATTTTAAACTGTGATAATTTATTTTAATAGGGATTTTCCCCCTTTCATTAAAATGTAAATTTTAATTTATTTGGATCATGGCAGAAGCTAGTACCTGGAAATAAATGAATGAGAATGAGACTATTTCCCCCCATTGTCCTCCTGGGGTTCCTTTCTCCACTTGGCCAGGATAATGCACCCTCCCCAATGATGAGGATTGAATTTGCCTGAATTAGGATGCTGTTGGCCATCCTGAGGAGAATCTTTCACCACAAGGGCGCTTTCAAGGGAATAGTTCTGTCCTTGAGGGGTGTGGTCTCCAGTTACCCCTCCATACCCTGATAGAAGTGGATACAGTGATGGCAATTCAAATCCCATCTTGGCCATTAACTCTTTAGGTGGCCTTAGACAAGTCAGCCTCAATTCCCTATCTGTAAAACAGCAACAATAATGACCTACCTCACAGGATTGTTGTGAGAGTAAACTTGATAATGGTTGTGAAGCACTTTGAATGATGGCTGAAACAAAATTTCAGGGTGGATTCTGTCTTCAATAGACCCACCCATTCCAATCCAGTCTGGCTAAATGCAGACCAAACTCTGATCTGGTCTGCATTTCACTGGAGATCCAGATTAGCTGTGCCCCATAATCTGCATGCACAAGATGGCAGCACCCTGCATTCAGAACTTGGCTTGGAGTTCTGCCCTGGTTTTAATTCTGCGGCAGAACTCTGTGGATGAAAACAAACAAGACAGTAGCCCACATTAGCCTAGGAGTCACCTGCCCGTTAGTTTGTGCACCACCCGATATTTGCCCACATCCACCCCGGGGCAGGCAAGCAGCTGCTACAGACTGTGTGGGCTGGAGAAGGTCAGTTATGCAGCCCAGGCAAAGACCCAGCCACCCACCCAGGCTAAACCAAGCTAATGTGCGCCTTCCTGTCTGTTATGCCCCACTGCAGGGCAAGGTCCACAAGGACCAGGAGAGCTGTGGGCAAAAAGCCCAGACCAGTCAATGGAGCGACCATGTTGCAATGTCCCTCTGCATGAGATAGCCCCAGTACCCTTAAAGGCATGACAACATTGGGCATCCCTGGTTTATACAGCAGCTCGTGCCCAACACCTTTTCCACACAGACCAAGAACCTGACAAAGGGACCATGCAGCAGGAGGATGACTAGTCTAGCAAAGTAAGTCAGTGCACCCAAGGGGGGGGGGGTACAGCAGCCATCCCATGGTATGCACAACTTATATGTGGTGCATGCCTATCACCGTGTTCACCGGCATCCACCACCACCACCACCCCAGGGACATCATTGGGAGTGCATAACTCCACTGTGTCGGGAGAAGACTCCTGAACCACCCATCAGAAGTCAAGGGCATTCTTTGGCCTGGGGGGTGGGGGGACATGCAGGTCCAATACAACCTCTGAAATTCACATAAGAATGAGTGGGTGTTTCAGAAGATCACCACCCAGATGGTGGACCTCAGCTACCAAAGCCACATTAGCCAGTGCTGGCAACGGGCAAAGGACCTGAGTAGGGGCTACAAGGAACTGAAGAACAATAACCTCAGGTCCGGCCATGGCCACCAAACACAGCGGTACATGGAGCTCCTGGACACCTTCCTATGCATGGACTGGTCCATAGTTGCTCCACACCTTGCTGGCACCAACCTGACCAAGGGCCACCATCAGGTGGACACCTCTTCCCTACTGTCAATCCATGCAGCACCCAATCATGCTGCAAATGTTTCCCCCACACTTCCTGTCCAAGGATGCTGGGGCCTCAGGGATACAGCCCATCATGTCTGGCAATGCCTCTGGCCCCCAGCCAACCTCTGACTCCAAGGACACTGACACCATCCTTGATACCTGCAAACCCTACCCCCTGGACCCAGAGAGCCAGCAGTTGGTCCCAGACCAAACCGAGGTGGATATGGACAGAACAGAAGACCCAGAGCTTTGGGGGAATGTGGAGCCTGAAGGGAGTGGTAAATGAATGCTTGGGGGGCAGGGCAGGACAGGAAGGCTAGGTGATCCAGCCCTAGGACGGAGTGGTCAGGTAATGCCAGTCACCAACATGGCTCTCGTTCCTTGCTGTGTTCACAGGTGGCTGGGACAGTGAGTAGGAGGAACCTGTGGAGCCCTGGGACACAGAGGCACTGCATGGAGACTGTAGGCATAGTAAGTGGATGGGAGGACATTACAGGAGGCCAGCTGGGACTAGCATGCTGAACAGGCAGGCGTGAAGGGCAGGGACCACAGTGGGCACCAAGGAAACAGGTATGGTGACTTGGGGCAAATCACTGGGATGGGAAGGTGGGAGTGGGGTGGCCCAAACCAACAGCTGTCCTTTCTGTCTCACTACAGGTCCACCAGTGGGAGGAGCACCAGCACAGGCATAACCATCCATGGAGGCCCAGAGGAACCAGGCCCTCTGGTCATGGACCCAGCAGAACAGGGAGGATTTGGCACAGGAGCTGATGGACAAGACCACACATTAGGCAGCCGAGAGTCAAGACACCCTCCAGGGGCTGATCGAGGAGCACCAACAGTTCCTGTGGCAGTGCGCCACTCAGCATAGGGACCTCACCACCAAGGTCTGTAGGGAACTCGGAATGGAGAGGTGGCAATGGGACCACAACATGCGACAGATGAAGGACTTGCAAAGGTCCATGGAGATGGAGGGCTGCGGGCTGCACAACATCATGCAGCAGTCCTCCTCCACCACATGGCACCGCCAGCACTGCAATAACTGCCACTCTGGGGTGAGCCCCAGTTGCCGACTTCCCCACGGAGTTCCCACCATGACGCCTCCCCCCCCCCCC
>QEPC01009285.1:1254593-1267393 GCA_003113815.1 Sphenodon punctatus
AAAAAAACCGGCACACTGAAATCCGGTACCGGGGGCCGGATTACCGGGCCGAATCCGATAATGCCGGTACGCCCGATACCGGCATTATCGGATACCGGTAGATCCGGAATTCCCATCCCTAATAATTAAACTGCTTATAAAATTGGATTCCGTTATCCAATCATTTTGGAGTTTGGTACTCTTAACGCTTTCCATTGGAGGTACAATCACTCCAAGATTCAGCCAAATATAATGGAAAACAAAAAAGTTATAGCTGATAATGTGTTTTCCATTGAAACCAATGGGAAACGAAAACAAAAGTAAAAACAAAAATGAAAAATTGATATTTATGAAAATGAAAATGACATATTGAGATTTTTAAAATGAAAAAATGAAAATGAAAAAGACATGGGCCCCTGGTGCACACCTCTAGTAAACAAGTGTCTACGTAGCTACTTCACAACAACATGCCTCAGTAATGGTGCATACATTTCCCAGTTTATTTGACAACAATATGTTATATACAGTTTAACTATCCTCCTTCCCCCTCTCCTTCCCGTTGGATCCACCCCTTCACAGCTCCAGTATAGTTACAGATATTTATAAGTTGGTATTGACCATGTGGTCTGTATGCTGGCACAAGGCATCCAGTAGCCTCCTGGCTATGTGGTATAGAGACGGTGGAACAGCTCTCCACCCAGCTGGGTTCGCCCGCACAGTTGTCCTGTGCTGCATGCCAATCCTGGGAACGGTAACTGTCTTGGCCCTCCCTGGGACAGGATGGGGAACCAGCTCTCCACCGCTTCATTTGTTTTCACCTCATGTGACATTCCAAAATCTCTGTAGAGAGGAAAGGGCTGATCTAATTCAGCCCTACTTTGAACACTGAAAGTACCATATTAAAAAAATAAAATAAATCGAATTACACAGATAGATAATTTTGAATCCAACCTCTCAATTTGCTTCATGCTAATGAATTTGAATAGGTCATTTGTTTTGTTCAAATATTGGTGTCACTACTACCATCCATTTGACTCTGCCCTTGTGCCTCAGCACAATAACCCAGGGCTATCACACCACTATAACCCATCATGCACCTAGGGTTACTAGGGCTTCTACTGGGCGCCACCAAGAGAGAGGAACTGTATGACAGCAAGGTAGCAATCCAGAGATAGAGTGTGGTTGCCATGTTTGGTTTCAAGTGACCAACTGTAACCGATTCTGACAGCTGACTACTCAACCTTTGTGTTACTGTGAACCCAGTTCCTTTGATATGTATATTCCCTTCACCTTATAAGTTGTTTCCCAATTTACCCCCAATCCATATGTTTACCACAACCTATTGTTTCTTTGTCTCCTACACCAATATGTAATTTTACAGCTGTTTCTAAGTGTCTGGCACATCTCTCTCTTTACCCCCTCCCCACCTGCTACTTTGTCCTACCCACTCCCATTCCATGCCCCTTCATATATACCTGCCCTACATTTGTTCAGTTTATATATTTCTGCTGGCTGTGCTACACGCCTGAGGAAGGGCCCTGTGTGATCCGAAAGCTTGCTTATTTCCACCAACAACAGTTGGTCCAGTAAAAGATATCATTCAAACCACTTTGTCTCTCTAACAAGTTAGCAAGGCAGACAGTCACTTCTTGAGGCCAAGACAAACTTAATGCAGGCTGAGATTTTCATCTAAATCTATGGAGGTGACTTCCAGCCAGTAAGGGCCTTTGCTGTGAAAGCATTTGACCAAAGATAGCTTAGAAAGTCAGTGCCTCCATTCTTGGGAGGTGAATAAAAGAACAAACATTGCAAGCAGGGTGAGAAATACAGCGTTTTAAAGGCTGTAAAAAGGGGCAGCCACCTGTCTGCTGATGGTACAATAAAGTGTTGCTGTAGTGTGAATTTATGGCCAATAAAAACACAGACCACAGATCAGAGATGTCTTCAGTAGTTTATAAACACATAAAAACACAGCACTCCCTTCCACACATCAGTGCTTCCTTTAGTAGGAAATGAATGTGTCTATGAGTGGGTTGAAAATCCAATTGCTCTCAATGGCTCTGAAGACGAAACTGCAAGTTACTCCTTCTCAGGCTCTCATGCCTTCGTCTGACCATGGCCAAGAGAAAAGAGCCAGCACTGACTCAGGATCACCTAGGCTGAACTTTGGGGTGTCAAATGTCCAGGCAGACTGACATGGGATCAGGGTCAGGCGGCAGGAAGAGTGAGCAAAGGGTGGAGGTGCAGACAGGGCTAGGTGAGCTGCCAGGGAATATTGGGCCATTTGTGCAGAGGGTGTACCAGAATAATACACGCTGGGATTCACGCTGGGTCAAAGCCAAATAAATTGTTACACGTGGAAGGCAGGAACTAGAGCGAGAGCCACGAAACCAAGGACAGGAACACCCACCAGGAAGACATGAACCAGGAAAATACAAACAGTGCACTCAGGGAGCCAGGAAGGCAGAAACTGGCATAGAAGAGTTCAAGGTACGTAACAGACCAGGAACATTCTGGCTTCTGGGAACACTTCCATGTTGCTCTGTTAACCTGTAGCAGGATCCCAGAGCCTGGCCAGCCACTCAGGGGGTGTTAACAGACTAGATATTGCCCCCCTGGGAAGGGGGAGAATGTTGTGTGGGTTAGCCCAACCCAAATTGGGGCAACAGGCAACCATGGGACCAGGTCTTGTGTGTTAGGGTCCCCCACAGCCCCAGGTCCCACCAACACCATAGAGACATGGCTAGCACGTCCCTCTCAGATGACAGGGGAGGGGAGCATGGAAGTCCCCAGAAATGCTCATAGGTGCAATTTGTGCTCCCCTCTCCGCAGCTGGTTGTCAACTGGGAGGGATGCACTAGCGCTGGCTCTGATGGAAAGGAGGGTCTGATGCCAGGGGGGAAGGGAGGCAGCTGGAACCCATGTTCAATCTGTGGAGTCAACAGGCAACCATGGGGCCAGGTCTCATGTGTTAGGATCCCCCGCAGCCCCAGGTCTGCCAGCACCATCAAAATGGGGTCATGAGCCCAGCTCCACAGTGGTTCTGGCCAGGGGCAGCCGTGCTCATCAGATCCTGTTCGGGCATCGATGGTGCAAGAATGGGGCTAGGTCAATTCAGGGGGCCCAGATTCTTCGGGGTTATTCTTCGGGTAATGTTTGCATCTTTGGGCACTGGGCATCAAATTGGCCCTTGGTCCTCCATTGGGTGCCAGATGGGGTGCCCAAAATGCGGGCATTACCCACGAGTACTGATTTTAGTACCCATTGCAGCCTGTAGCCCATAGGCCCAGGAGTCCCACAGTTTATGATGCTCCGCAGTGGATGAGACCACATCAGAAAGTGCGGGAGACTCTGAGTGAAAACAGGCTTGCACGTAACTCCACTTTAACATCGCTTCAACACTGCTTTAACGATTTTTATGCATGTTGCAGCCCTGCAACATGTATAAGAAATGTACATTTCTTATACATGAAGAAATGTATAAGAAATTTCTTATACTGAGCCAAGGGAAACCAAAGTAACTATTCAATTTAATGAAATGGAAGGAACTACTCCATTTCAGTAGCATCCAAATGAACACTGTAAACTGAAGTAGTGCTGCATCCATTTCCCCCCTAGATGTAATGATTGCGGAACTATGGACACCATCCCCACACTGATAAGCGTTCACGTAAACAGCTACTTCAAAATACAAATCAAAGGGGAGTATGAACTGATTTTTCAGGAGTACATGCTTCCTACTCCTGAATAAGATTGGTTTAGCACTCTGTTTGTGTGAATGTTTCAGGAGTAAAACAGAAGTAAGGCCCAACTCCATCAAATTATCTGTCTGTTGGAACATGGCTGGAGAAGAGAAATCTTCATGTGTGGGGTGAACATCTATGAAGAGATGTGAAAATGAAGCCTTGAGCTCCTCTTTCTAGATATATAAAAACTTTGGCTGAGGTCCCTGTGTTGTAGGAATGATTGGTGCGCCTGTAGGTTTACTTAACAGATGAAGTGCGCCAGTAGATGGTGCTCCAGAACAACTAAAATTGGCCTCTTTTCAGGTCAATAAACTGCATATGGCTTCAGATGTTTGGGACTTAACATGACATCAGCTTTTATTGCCTTGTCTCTCCCACACCTTGGATACTTTGTGAGGATATGGCTACCCCATCTCACAAAGGAGATAGCAGAACTGGAAACAGTGCCAAGAAGGAAAACAAAGATGATTAAGGATAGAGAATGATTGATTTCCATGCGTACAAAAAATCCAAAGATTAGGGCAGAGGCTCCCAGACTATGAAATCTAGAGGAAGAGAGTCTGTGGCATTTTCAGATGGGGTCATGATCCCGATTATTGTTCCATTTTGTGTGTCTCTGTTGCTGACAGGGGTCAAGGATTATATTTCAGTGTCAAAATGGGGTCATGCAGGCAAAAAACTTGAGAACCGCTGGAGCTCTGCAGTTTAGAAAAGAGATGCTTGCCAGGGGGACATGTTGGAAAATTAATTGCTAAAATATTTTGTCTGTGTGACCTCATTTTGAGACTTAATCCTAATTGTGTGACTAGGGGTTACATCCCCTCTGGGTTTGACCCAGAGTCTCTGGGTTTTGCTACAGCTTCTGTGGGCTCCAGATGGAGCCCCTGCTTGTGCTTTCCCTGGTTAGCTGGGGCATGACTACAATTTTTTTTTCATGGAGGGACAGGGACTGGGCCATGTCAGAAAGAGACAGGGGGAAGAGAGGTTGAAAACAGACATGCACCTTAACTCCGCTTTAACACCGTTTTAACATTTCTTATACATGTTGCAGGGCTGCAACATGCATAAAAAACCTTAAAGCAGTGTTGAAGCGATGTTAAAGTGGAGTTACGTGCAAGTCTGTTTTCACTCAGAGTCTCCCGCACTTTCTGATGTGGTCCCATCCACTGCGGAGCATCATGATGTCACAATGTTCCAAAAGGGGTGTGGCTGTGTCAAAAAGGGGCAGGAGAGCCTCTTTGCCCCACCCCCATTCCATCCTGGCCTCACACCTTTCTGGATCATTGCAACAAAAACATGCCAAGTCTATCAAATATCAACCTGATTGCGGCCCCATCCACAGATGGTGTGATCCCACTGGGAAATACTCTTGAAGCATAGAAAACAATGAATAGTGCAGAGAAAGTACAGCGGGAGCTGTTATTTGCCCTTTCTCCTTGCACTAGAACTAGGTGAAGAGATGAAAGGAGTGACGGTGTTAAAACAAACGAAAGGAAGTATGTTGTCACACAATGCTTATTTAACCTGTGGAACTCATTGCCAAGGGGTGTTGTTAAGACCAGTAGTATGTCAGGGCCCTGTGAATTCGGCGCAGCTGTGATCACAAACATTTTCACAGAATTTTGCGTTTGGCCAAATTGTCACAGAAATTGCCTCTGGCAGCGCAGAACTACAGCTTGAGTGGAGAGCATATGAGCTAGTCAATCAGATGCCAGTACTATGAGCTAGCCAATGGGAAGCTGGCACTGTTAGCTGCTGGTTTGTATTGTGGACAACAGCCCTGTGCCACAGCTGCTAAAGCAGCCCATACTCCCTCCAACAACCCAGGGTAGAGAAGCGTCCCCCTGCAGATAGATCCAGGTGATATTTTGTAGGTTTTATTTTGTTTTTTGGGTTTTTTAGATATGAATTGTTTAAAACGGATGGGATGCTGGGAAATGCATTTGCATTCAAAAGGTGCATAATTTTCAGGATTTGGTCTATTTGTATAATTTATTCTGCTCATAGAATCTGGATTCTCTGCTCATAGAATTTTGGGGCGGTAAGGATTGCAGAATACATGGGGCCCTGTGTTCAGAAAAGGATTAGAGAATTTTGTGGAGGATAACACCACCCAAGGGCATATTCTGGATTACCTGGACACACCTGTCTGTGGCACTTGCCTAGGCTTGTTCCTGCCCAGAAGCCCCACTGCAGCCTGGGCAGTGAGGGGTCAAGTGCCCCATTTCTGCTCTCTCATTTACTTGAGGAAGGACTCTGTGTGGCCCAGGCGTTTGCCTTCTCTCACCAATAGAAGTTGGTCCAGTAAGAGTGATCATCTGAACTACTCTGTCTCCACTCTAAATGAGAACATTATAGCTAAAATCTGTTATCAGGGTCAGTGGACAATGTCCCTCCAAGCATACTGATTAAACTTTGTGCAAATCACCCAGTGTACATGTCTAAAGAATGATATTTAAGGAACGCATTTAAGCTGACCTGCTCTGGAAAGATATATTTAAATATTTACATTAACACAGTGTCTACACAAAAATGGTAGATGGGCAGAGGGCATTAAGAGCAAGGTCAACACATGAGGCTAGTGACAAGGTAATGACAGCAAGCACAAGGAGTGGGTTTTAAAGGGTTGATTGGATAATGGGAAGATAGCTAGGCTTGATTGGGGTAGTAATTAATAAAAAGGAGAGGGACAAAGAAGGAAGAGTACATCATGATGTTTAAAAATAAATATATAATTTAGGGAGTTCTCAAACAAGCACTTACATTGAAAGTAAATCCCTCCTACCCCAATGTAAATCCCAATGTAACCTCCCCTTTGTTGCCACAAGCAGGAAGGCTAAAGGGGGTTATGTAAACATCTGCAAATACACAGGATTCAAGTGGGAAGGGTGATCAACTATACAAGAGGATGGTAATTACCTGCACCTACATGTCTTTCCCAGAAGCCATCAGTTCTTACACTGTTTCTGCCTCACAGACTTCTCATGTTATTCCATTTCTCCCTGTTGGCAGTTCCTGTAAACTGAATTCCCCTGCCCCGTGGAAGGAGTAGAAGAGCTATTTAACTGAATGCTCATGGGAACAGAAAAGGCGGAAGGCACCCTTACTCTTGAAAACAAGCCCCTAATGTGCATGACATGTGTGGCATAATGGTTATGTAGATGGACTAAGGTATAATAGCTCTGGTGCTTCTATTGTCCAATCGGGTTATGCTGGATAAAGAATCAGATTTAGGTATATATTTGTATATCAATTTATACCCTGCCCCTCCTGCAAAAGCAGCTCAGAGTGGCTAACAATTTTAAAAACAGTAGAAATACAAAAATATAAATATAATATACGTAAAACAATCATACTAATATAAAACAGCATGGGGGAAGTTAAATAAATAAATAAATTAAATAAACCCTACCATCCTAACCCACAACCTCCCTCCCTTCACCTATCTCCCTCACCAAAAGCCTGACAGAACATCCAAGTCTTGCATTTTTGTCAAAAGGAAGAGGGGTCATTCAGGCCCTGCCGGGAGGGAGTTCCACAGCCTTGGCGCAACCACTGAGAACACCCTCTCCATCATCACCCCCCGAGATACCTGGGGGACTTCAAGATGGGCGCTCCTGACTGACCGCAGGGGCCAATCTAGAGCCCAGGCGGTAAGGAAGTCCTGTTGGTAGGTAGGGCCTAGACCATTTAGGGCTTTATAGGTAAGTGCCAACACCTTAAATCAGGCCCAGAAGACTATAGGCAGCCAGTGCAGAGAAGAGAGCACTGGTGTCATGTGCTCACAGCAATCCGTCCCGGTAAGGAGACAGGCTGCCGCATTCTGCACTAGCTGCAGTCTCTGAACCGTCNCGCAGGGGCCAATCTAGAGCCCAGGCGGTAAGGAAGTCCTGTTGGTAGGTAGGGCCTAGACCATTTAGGGCTTTATAGGTAAGTGCCAACACCTTGAATCAGGCCCAGAAGACTATAGGCAGCCAGTACAGAGAAGAGAGCACTGGTGTAATGTGCACTTGACAACCCTTCCCCATAAGGAGACGGGCCACCGCATTCTGCACTAGCTGCAGTCTCTGAACCGTCACCATGGGTAGCCCCACGTAGAGCGCGTTACAATAGTCTAGTCTAGAGGTGATGAAAGTGTGATAGTGGCCAGGTCAGAGTCAGATGGCCAAAGCCACCTCACCAGATGTAACTGGTTGAAAGCACTCCTCACCACAGCCCCCACCTTGACATCCAAGCGGAGCTGGGAATCAAGGAGCACTCCCAGACTTCAAACCTGAGAGACCAGCAGGGGGCGAACCCCATCAATGATGGGGTATGCCACTCCCACCATCCTACCCACCAACATCACCTCAATCTTGTCAGGATTCAGCTTCAGTCAGCTCACCCTCATCCAGTCCCCCACAGCCGCCAGACATCAAATAAGCACCAAGACTGCCTGGCCTGGGGCAGATGAAAAAGAGCGGTAGAGCTGGGTGTCATCAGCATATTGATGATACCGAACACCAAACCCTCCCACGACCTCACCCAGTGGCTGCATGTACACGTTGAACAGGAGAGGGGACAAGATGGAACCCTGCAAGACTATGAGATTATGAACAATCCCCAAGCACCACCCGCTCGGTTCTCCAGCCAGGAAAGAGCAGAACCATTCAAGAATAATCCTGTTCACTCCGGCTCGGTCCCCCAAGCGAGTCACCAACATCTTGTGGTCAACTTACTTACTTTAATTTTTATTGCTTAACACAAAGGTCATAGCAAAACATAAAATACGGAAACATATCAATCACCAATAAACACAATCACCTGTACACCATAATCAAACCCAATAACTTCTGTCATGGTCAATGGTATCAAAAGTAGCCAGCATCTAACAGAATCATCAGGGTTGATAGACCCTGATCCAATTCACGGCAAAGGTCATTGACCAAAGCCACAAGCGCAGTCTCAGTGCCATAACCCAGATGAAAGCTGAACTACGAGGGATCTAGAAAACAGATGCTCCTGAAGCTGCCGAGTCACTACCCGTTCAATAACCTTCCCTAAAAAGGGAAGGTTAGAGACTAGCTGATAACTGGCAAGGGAGTCAATGATAGACAAGATTCCTTCCCTTAGAAAATTGTTTCCCAACCCCCCCTCCCTAAATGTTTGCCCGTACACAGTTCTTAATGTGCATTTATGGTTGCCTACTGATTCTTGAATTTTAACACCATTATCAATTACTTTTAACTTAATTGTTTTTAAATGTCTGGAGTCTATGTTTTTTTCCCCATCACAGCTCCCTCCCAAGTCATTGCCTTCTTATATATAACTGCCCTGCATTTGCTCAGTCTATGGCTGTTTTTAGATGAGACGCTACCACGCGGGTCATCTCCCACCCACCTGAGCACTTGTCTGAAGGTAGGGTGGGGGTGCATGCTCCCGTGACCCATGCACCACACACTCATGCCCACTCACAGAGCATCGGGGGGAAAGCCAGGGTGCTCCATGCGGGCGCAGGAAGAATGGTGCATGGGGACAGATGTCCACGCATCCCCAGACCGTATGAATGGCAGCAGCCAGTCATGTTGGTTGAATGGTCTGCCATTCAGTGGCATTGTGAGTGGGGAAACAGCCTTTTCAAGGCACAGGGAACCATCCAGGAGTGCTGGAGAGCCTGGGTTCCTCAGTGCTTGACCGGGACATGTCAATATCAGAGGCCAGCTCGATGCGCTTCCCCCTCCCCCATGGGATATGGCAGGGGAAGCGTGTGGAGGCTGCCAGGGTACCCACCCAGGGAGCCACCTGTTTGAGCCCCTCCCCACTCATCCGACATGTGGGGGGGGTCCGCGACCATCTCACTCTGCACACAGACCCGGCCCCCAGCGATGCCTATTTAAAAATAGCCCAGTGGATTCAGGGTGGTGGCTATGATCCCGTGCATGTCTGTTTGAACCCTGCCAGATGTTCACCACAGTGAATTCCTGGCAGGGTTCAAAACTAACCACGGTTCTGGAGGTGAGGCCCACCTCACCTCCAGAATTGTGGGTGATTTCAGACGTCACAGGCGCCCGGTTCACCACAGTGGATTCCTGGTGGGGGTGAACCGAACAACCACCCCCCGGGGCGAATAAAAGCCCTGAACAGACGTGGCAGGACAGGGACCACGGCAGGGAATCGGGCCGGCAGATCACGGGCCGGGGCAGTGCAACAGACGTGACACCGATTCCCGTCTGCGGTCAAAACACCCAGAAACCACCGGGCAGGGGCGAGACACAGACATGGCCGCCTGAGGGCAAACGAAGCCAAAAGGCACACAAGGGAACACCTACATAAGGGAAACGGGAAGGGAGGGGGGAGGAGGAGAAGAGCCAGACAGGTACCACACACAACAGGCACACAGACAGCAGGGCCACAGTGGAACACACAGCACAAGCACACGCCCAGGCACACACACAAACACACACACAAAAAGGAAAGGAAGGGACGGGGAACACAGGCGCCCGGACAACACACAAGGCACAACGGACACAAGGGGGGGTGGAACAGGGAAGAGGGGGGGAAACTGCAAAGGGGCAGGGCAGGACACAGGCAATGGCAACCACAACCCCCACAGCAGAACTGTCTGCACAGGCACCCCCACAGCAACACAGGCAGCCCCAGAATGGGGGACCCCAGGAGCTCAGGACCAAGGCACAGCGGGGACCCGCAATGCACAGTGAGTCAGCCAGGAACAGTCCAGGAGGCACACATAGACCCCACACCCGGAGAGGGGCCACTGGAGGGCAGACAGGAGAGCCGGTGCAGCGCTGCAGGTCCAAGGATGCACAAACACCCCTGGAGGAAGGAGCGAGGGGCAGTCCGGGGGCCCCAGAACCCCGAGGTCACACAGGCACCCACGGGGGGGGGCAGGGCAGCAGGTCACAGCGCTGGTTGGTGGGGACAGTCCGCTGGACACAGGCGGGTCGGCGAGGCCATGCAGAGCACTGGACCCAGGCACCAGGAAAGACAACCATGGAGGGAAACCCCAGGTGTGGAGGCAGGCTGGGGAAGGGGCCTGGAGGGGGCCTGGAGCCACAGGCAGGGGCAGCAGCACCCCAGGAAGCAGGCAGCACAGCAGCATGGCAGAGACATCAGGGAGGGAGCAGCCAGCAGAGACCAGCCCCCAGGCAGGGGTGGAATCCCACATGGGGGCAGGCAACTGGGGGGTCGGGAGGCACACCGGGACTCACAGCCAGCTTCTGGGGGCCACCACGGGCCCAGAGGCTGGGTGCCCCGCCCAGTGAACCATGTGGGGCCAATGGATCATGCCCCGGTGGTACCCCAACAAAAACATGTGGTGGATGATCAGGTAGTAGGCCTTGAAGGGATCCTGCATGAACAGCCCCAACTGCACATCCGAACGGGACCACACACCTGACAGCACTGACAGCTCCGCCGCGGAAGGCTCCGACACACAGCAGTCAGCATCATGGGGCCACGGAAGCTGTCCCAGCTCCAACAGCCGGTGGTACACCGTCCCACGGGAGCGCTGGTACGCAAGGGCCCCGTGAACACAGCCAAAGTAGGACATGGCCAAGGCAGGGCCCCCCTCTGCAAGGCAGAGGTGGCCAGGCTGCACACAGACAGCACAGACACGGTCTCAGTCGTGGACCAGGCCACATGAGAGCACCTCATCTCTGGGATGCGCCCATCAGGGAAGGGAACCAGCCCCAGAGTCTCTGCATGCAGCCGGCAATCACGAGCACTCGCCTCATAGCCGAAGTAGTGAAGGCCAGAGCTCAGGCTCGAATAAGCACCTGAATGGCTGTCCAGGCAACCCAGGAGCACTGCACAGCTGGGGTATGCCACAGGTCACACAGGGTCATGGTCTCGCGGAAGGTCCAGCTATGCGGAGCTCCATGGGGGCCGGGAAGCGGGAGCCTGGTGGATGCACAACCAGCCATGATGCAGCTAGACAGGGAGAATAACACCATGGACAGGGGGGCACACATACCCTCCAGGGCCGGGGGGGCCTCTGAGGGGTCCCAAGGACAGAACAGGCGGCCACGGGCCGCAACATTGTAGCACAATGGAACGAGGCGTGGGATGCGGACCTGGCACAGCTGCAGAAAACAATCGCACACACAGAACGGCTAATCAGACTGCCAAATCCATGGTGTTGCAAACAGGGAGGGGGGGCGATGATGGCTGATGGCATGCAGCTGCACAAGGAGCGCACAGCCCCGCGTGCCCATGCAGGCACAAGGCCCCATGCGCCAGCAGCAGGTGCACCCAACCGCACACCCATGGACACCAGCACCGCATTGGGGGCCCCACCTGGCTATTAGAGGGCCATCATAAACATCCCACAACCACCGGGGCCCCCACCACCATGGAGCGGGACAGGGCAGCTGCCTACTGGATGTACCTCGCGCTCGCAGCTGAGTGGTACCACAACTACACCGAGCAGCTGCGCCTCCTTACCGCAGAGCTGCAGCTGGGCGCCCGCCTGTGGGTTACCCTGACCTGGAGGGCTGCAAGGGCCTGCAGGGCACACCATGGCCACAGGAGAGCCCTCACAAGGCTCAGGGCGCAGAGATTCTCCAGGGGAAGACTGGCAGGCTGTGAGCCGGGCCCGAACCCAGCCCGCGGTGCTCCGTGAGGCAGCTGGGCACCTCCAGTGGGGGAGGGAGACCATGCTCTGAGCAGCCCTGCTCGCTATGCTCATTGACAGGCGGATATGGGTTGCTGAGTGGGCACAGGGTTGGTGGGCCAGGGCGCTGGCCCAGTGGGACGAGGCAGCCTGGAGGGCCCACTTAGGATGGACAAGCTCACCCTGCTCTGGCTCGCTGAGCTCCTTACACCCTGGCTGGAGTGACAGCACACCCCCATGAGGACCCCCATCCCCATGGTCTAGCAGGTGGCAATAGGGGTCTGGGCCCTAGAAACGCCCGACTCCTGCCGGTCCATCTCCCAGCACTTCGGGGTAGGCCTGAGCACCGTCACCTGTATCCTCCGGGATGTGTGCGAGGCTGTGGAGGGCGTGCTCCTGGACAGAATGATCCAGCTGGTGGACCAGGGGACCGTGATGGCAGGATTCATGGCCGGAGGCTTCCC
>QEPC01009285.1:1275125-1314644 GCA_003113815.1 Sphenodon punctatus
CCCCCCCAGGGATCGGGTCATACTTACCCGCGGCTGCGGGGACGCCGCGGCCGCTGGTGCTGGGGGGTGGGCTCGCCTTCGCCTTCGCCTCCGGGTCCGGGTCTGACTCTGTTCTTTTTTTAAACAAAAAGCCAGGCTGGGCAGGGTGGGTGGGGGGTGTCCCCCCTTCCACCCGCGCAGCCTGGACTCGGGGAGGGTTTTTTTTTAAGAAACTGTTTTGCTGGGGCTTTAATTTTTTTGACATTGCAGCCATTTTTAAATGGCTGCAATGTAAAAAAACTGGTACACCGAAATCCGGTACCGGGGCCGGATTACCGGGTCGAATCCGGTAATGCCGGTACGCCCGATACTGGCATTATCGGATACCGGTAGATCCGGAATTCCCACCCCTAGTATTTGTACTGCACACATTTCAGTTTCCCATGCTCTGAGCACCTAAGGAATCAAGCCAACTCGTGATTTTTACTTGTTGGGAGTGCTACGTTCTCATGGATGCGGGGTGGGGAGGAGAGGGAGAGGACAGCACTCTTTTGGAGAGGGAGGCAGCACCAGTCTGGAGGGAGGAGAGGAGAGAATAAATGGGCACCTGGGAAGGTGTAGGAAGATGCAATGGTCTTGGATGGGTCCAAGGCAAGCCTCCTTCTAACTATGCCTTGAGAAATCCCCTGTCAGTTAGCCATTCAGAAGGAAGGAAGGGAATACTACTTTACCTCTTTGACATCAGTCTTCCCAGCTCTGAAGCTAGGTGATCTTGAACTGTACAAAGTGTGTGTATTTGTACTGCACCCAGATGGGGCCTCATAGGCACAGAACCCTTGTCACATCTGCATAACCCCCTGACAGAAAAAAGCACCCACTTTTTTTATTCTCCCCACTGAGACTGTCCCCCTATAGTCTCACAACTAGACTTTACAGAGAGCAACAGCAGGGCACTACCTCCATCTAGTGGCGATTGCTCTAATTGCAGGCAGCAAGGAGGAAATGTTTTTTCTCATCCTCTGCTTGATTTTTATTTTTTTTTGATAGCTAAACTTTTCCTCTCTCGGCAGCAAACAGCATGGCATGTGATGGTTTTTACAGCCCTGGATATTTATCTCTTGAATGATCGCTACGCTTGTCATCATTTCAAATGGTGGGGGTGGGGAGACATTATCCAGGTTTATCTGGAAGGACATTGAGAGTCACAAGGCAGCAAGCTGGCAGTAGGACATGGGAGTTCTCAGTGATTTGCAAAGAATATGTCTCAAATAGGAAACACTGGGTCGATCCCCTTCCATGATCTGCAAGCTGGGATTCCTTCTCCCTGAACTAGTCCGAAATGTCAGAGGTTGGAGCAAAATGCTTGGCTCCCCAAATGAATCAAGGGCACTATTAATTTGGTGTGTGAATCTGAATCCCCTGGATCTGCACAGACTCCTATACAGAAGTGTACCCTTGGGCTAAAATCTGTGGCGGGTGCTAGATCGCCTTGGCCAACATAAACCCCATCCCCATGACTGGAATTGTGGAGAGACCCCATATAGTACCCCTTCCAGTGCCCCTACTCCTACATACAACCAGTTGGGATGAGTCCATAAACCAGAAGGGGTCACCCACCAAAACTTATTGCTTTCTTTCTTAGATTTTGACTCAAAACCCTTGACCTTTAAACCTCTTTTGTTATGAAGATCCTTCCAGTGATCTTCATTCCGTTTTTGGCAATCATTTCGGCTTTTCTTTCCTTTCTTCAAAATCCCTCAACTTACACATATATTCTCGCCAACCGAAATTGTTCCAAGAAAAGAGAACACCTGAACTGCTTTGTCTCCATCTTGAACTTCCTAGGTTTTCAACTGAATTTAGATTTTGGCTAGATCACCCTGACCTGCTCCAGTATTTGTCATTATGTTTGGCAGAGTTCTTACTCTGCGTTTGTCTTAATTGTTGACTTGTCACCCTTTGCCTATTTTGCAATTGTGACGGGATGGCCTTGTAGGGGCTCTAAGCCCCTCCCAAAGCAAAGGAGGCTAACACACTGAGGATTTCAAATGAAGGAAGAGAACGAACTGTTTAATAAACAATACATAGATAGGGATGAGGATTAGAGAAAACAGAGTCCAGTCTGATCCTTGATCACCAGATGTACCAGGGAGCTCTGGTCCCCGACTCCCCACAGGTATTCCATTCCTGGATGGGGCAACGTCCAGCACTCGGTTTATGTTTTCATAGGTGCCAATCCATGCCATAAGGATGACATCTTCAATCTTTCCCCTAGAGACCTCGGAGTTCACAGTGACTGGTGTTGTACAGTGGAATCCCTCTGTCCTTGGTCACAGCCTTGTAGTTCCCCACACCCGTACCCTCAGGGCAGTTTCTCCCTTTTCCTGGGTAGCCTTCTTTTCCCTTCCCTGTGTGCACCACACTCCACAACCAGCTTCCCAAGAGAGCTCACTAACTCACACCTTCTCTCTCCCCTCCTGGTTCCAACTGAACTCTGCGTTTGAACCTCCCCACAACATTCCATTCCAAGGCCCAGCATGAGACAACCCTCCCCCTTGGTCTTGCAGCGTGACTCAGACTCGGTCACAGAAATCGTTACTCCTTGCTGACAGAATGGGTGTTCAGTCTATTACTTTGGGGCATGTTTAATATGGTAGTTTTTATGCTTTCTAGCTAAAATAAAAAGTCAACGTCTGTCCCCGAGTCACCCATCGGGCTGGCCTGGTTAAACACACCAGTTTCTGTGGCCTACATATCTGAAGGGCCAGCGCCACATTCAGCTTCTCCATCTCAATGGATCAGATACCCATTTGCAGCTGGGTAGAATGGGTCTGCCAACCAAGTATGAAGCCAAACAGGACTTGGACCCACAGCTTTCAGGGATCTAAATAAGCGCCTTAACCACTCAGTTACCACACTTCACTATGCTTTTTAGATAAGCATTTGGGTAATATACATTTAGCTAAGTTACTGTAACTGTAGGCTTGTTCAGGCTGGCCTAGGCCTTTGGGCCTGTTGGCATCCAGCAATCATCTCACCACCTTGGACAAGGTGCTGGGTCCTGGCTGTCTGACTCTGTTCCAGTCTTTGAGAACTCTTGGAGAATAGGTGAGGTGCTGAAAGACTGGAGACGGGTTAATGTTGTCCCTGTCTTCAAAAAGAGGGGAAAGGAGGATCTGGGAAACTATAGACCAGTCAGCCTGACATCAATACCTGGAAAGATACTAAAACAGATTATAAAGCAGTCAGTCTGCAAGCATCTAGAAAATAATACAGTGATTACTAGAAGCCAGCATGGATTTGTCAAGAATAAGTCATGCCGGACTAATCTTACCTCCTTTTTTGATCGATTTATTAGTTTAGTGGATCATGGGAATGCTGTGGATCTAATTTATCTTGACTTCAGCCAGGCATTTGACAAGGTCCCCCATGATATCCTTGTTCACAAGCTAGTAAGATGTGGGCTAGATGATAATACCATCAGGTGGATTGACAGCTGGTTAAAGAACTGTGCTCAAAGAGTGCTCATCAATGACTCCTCATCAGTCTGGAGGGAGGGGTTGAGCGCGGTGCCACAGGGCTCTGTTCTGGGCGCAGTACTGTTCAACATCCTTATTATAATGACTTGGATGAGGGAGTAGAGGGAATGCTTATTAAATTTGGAGATGACACAAAACTGGGAGGGATAGATAACACCTTAGAAGACAGAAATAAAATTCAAAATGATCTTGATAAGTTGGAAAACTGGGCTGAAACTAACAAAATTAAGTTCAACAGAGCTAAATGTAAAGTTCTGCATTTAGGTAAGAAAAATCAAATGTACAAATACAGGATGGGGGATACCTGACTTGACAGCAATACATGTGAAAAGGATCTGGGGATTATAGCTGACCAAAAACTGAACACGAGTCAGCAGTCTGATGCAGCCACAAAAAAATTAATGCAGTTTTAGGCTGCATTAACAGAAGCATCATTTCCAAGTCACACGAAGTAATTTTTCCACTCTATTCTGCGCTGGTCAGACCTCATCTGCAGTACTGTGTCCAGTTCTGGGCACCGCACTTTAAGAAGGACATCTGCAAATTGGATCGGGTTCAGAGGAGGGCAACAAAGATGGTCAGGGGTCTGAAAACCAAGTCCTATGAGGAGAGGCTGAAAGAGCTGGGTATGTTGTTTAGCCTGGAGAAGACTAAGAGGAGATCAGATAGCGGTCTTCCACTACCTGAAGGGCTGTCACAGAGAGGATGGCAAAGACTTGTTCCCTCTTGCCTCTGAAGGCAAGACTAGAAATAATGGGCTCAAATTACAAGAAAGCAGATTTTGGTTAAACATTAGGAAGAACTTCCTAACGGTAAGAGCTGTTTGACAGTGGAACAAATGACCTAAGGAGGTGGTAGACTCTCCTTCACTGGCGGTGTTCAAATAGAGGCTGGACGGTCATTGGTCAGGGATGCTGTAGCTGAGGATTTCCTGCATTGAGTGGTGGGTTGGACTAGATGACCTCTCCCAACGAGACAGGTCCAGCTCTATGATTCTATATAATAGACTATAAAGTACCCAAATTCTGTGTGTGTGGCATGCATGTGAATACACTATCCTCCAGCGGCCATAAATGAAGCAGACACCCTCCAGCACTTTCACATTGACATCCCCCAAGCTACCTCACCTCTCTCAACCGAAGATCCCTGCATGTCCCAAAAGACTGCATATTTTCACCAATAGAAGTTGGCCCAATAAAAGGTATCATCTGAATACAAAGGGATAGATTGCACCCCCTTGCCCCTTTTGAGTCCTTTGGTCAGGGATGTGACCACAGGTAAGAAAAGGGCAGGTGGAAAAGGACTCTCCTGCCTCTTTCGGATGTGACCACACCGTGTTTCTGAGCATCACAATAGCACTATGCTCAGAAAGACGCTGTGGGCATGGCGCGGGGGGCGGGGGCAGCCCTCTTGCCACATCCTGTTCTCACATGGCCACTCCTCTTTCCAAGTGCCAAGACATCATGATGCTTGGGAAAGGGCATGGCCATATTGGAAAGAGGTGGGATGAAGGGACTTTCCTGCCCACCCCACCCCCAAAGTAAATTCTGCCTGTGCTCCTGTCTGAATGATTGTCCCCACCTTTTACAGTGGGGGGAAACATGGCAACCACAATTTCTCCAGCTTCTAGACACAGATTGATTCCTTTTTTTACTGCCGTAATGTTGTTCTGTGGAGCTGCGACAGGGAATGTGATGTGTGCTCTGCTGCTTTGGATGCCCATTCCCATCCCCACCCCCACCCCCGCCCCAGCAGCAGGGCCGGCCTTACTGTAAGTGGGGACCAGGGCGGGGAAGAAATGCGGGGCCCTATACCTTCCGCCGGCGCTCCATGGGGGGACCTTCCTAGGGGTGCTCCCTGGCTCAGGGGGTGCTCCCTGGCCCAGGGGCAACGCGCTACCCAGGCCTGGGCTCAGGGATGGGCGGAGGGGCACTCCCCTCTGCCCATCTCCAAGCCTGAGCAGTCATACAGATTCCGACCAGTGACCAGATCACTTACCTGACCTGCTGCCGGTGCCACTACTGCCATCGCCACCGCTGCCACCTCTGGCCTGGGCCCCGCACCACCACCACCACCACCCTCCACTGCCTGGCACAGTCTCTCGGCCAGGGGGAATGAGAGAGAGAGAGGCAGAGGCCCCGCCACTCCCTCAGTTCCCCTGGCCGAAACAGCCAGGCAGGCAGCGGAGAGGTCCAGTGGCGTGAGGGAGAGGCGAGGCCTCTGCCTGCTTCTCCCTCACTTCTGGCGGAAGTGAGGGAAGAAGCAGAGGCCCTGTCTCTCCCTCACTCGCCCCCCCCAGTGCCTTTCAGTCTCTCGGCCAGGGGAACTGAGGGAGAGGCGGGGTTCCCCCTGGCTGAGACTGTGCTGGCAGTGGAGAGGGGGGTACGGAGGGGAGAGAGGTGAGGCCTCTGACTCTCCCTCACTCCTGCTGCCCCCCCACCCGACCCGATTAAAAAAAATGTTTTTTAAAAAAAATTAATTAAAAAAAAAAAAAAACAAACAAAAAACAAACCCATGCACCTCCCCCAAAGTGCGGGGGCCTGGGCAGCCACCCCTAACTGCCCCGTGGTAAGGCCGGCCCTGCCCATCAGCAAACGCTTTCTGTGCTCTTCTCATGAGCATCTAGGACAACAAGAAAGCTCAGACATGGCCAGTCCAGGCCTCCCCTCAGCCTGAAGATCCCAGGATGGTACCCATGGTGCTCCTGGAGCCACTTCTGCTGTCAGGAACTGCTGGAGCAGCAATGGAAGCAGGGCAGGCCCATACAGCTGCTGCACTTTCTAGGACACATTAAGTCAGGGGGGCTTGTCGTTCTCCACCCCACCCCCAATTCCCTAGGCACAAATGACCTAGGCATGGCTCCTCTTCAGAGGCTGTGACAGTAGCCTGCATTAGCCCAGAAGTCACCTGCTCGTTTGTTTGTCTCTGCCAGATGTTCACCCACATCCACTGCAGAGTGGGCGCTGGCTGCTACGGGACGTGTCGGCCGGTGATGCAGCCTGGACTAATTCAGGCTAAAATGCACCATCAAGTCTATTAGAGGCTCCACCTAGCTCCACCATGGGGCAAGGTTCTCCAGGAGTCAGGACCAGAGAGTTGCGGGCACAAAGCCCAGAGTGGTCAATGGAGCAACTGCACCTCAATGCCCCTCCCAATGAGACAGGTCCAGCACCCTTAAAGGGAACGAGAAGCAAAGGCAAGACCACATTGGGTGTCCCCACTCTGTACAGCAGCTCGTGCCCAACGCCCATCTGACATCAAACAAGAGAACATGGAGCAGGAGGCTAGACATATCAGACCAATAGGTCAGTGCACCTGTGGGGGGACTCACGGCAGCCATTCTGCACAAGCTATATGTGATGTGTCTCTCTATCACAGTGTTCACAGGCATCCACCAGCACTGCCACCCCAGGGACATCAGGAGGAGGGCAGAACCCTGCCATACTGGGAGAAGACTCTAAACCACCTGCCAGAAGAGGGTTCCATGGAGCAAGGAGGATACAAGTGAATTCATCAGCCTCTGGGGAAACTCAGAGATCCAGTATGATCTCTGCAAAGTGCACCGGAATGAATTGGTGTTCCAGCAGTTCACCACCTGGATGGCAGACCTCAGCTACAGGACATGAGCCAGTGCCAACAGCGGGCCAACTTGTGCAGGGGCTACAAGGAGATGAAGGACAATAGTGTCAGGTCCTGCTGCGGCCATCAAATACAACGGTACATGGTACTCCTGGACACCTTCCGGTGCATGGACAGGTCCATTGTGGTCCTGCGGATCACTGGCATCAGGCTTGCTGAGTACTGCCATTGAGTGGACACCCCTCCCCCACTGCCAGTCCATGAAGCACTTGCTCATTCTGCCAGTGTTTCCCCTCACCCCCTGCCCTTCCAAGGAAGCTGAGCCCTCAGGGACACAGCCCACCATGTCCAACCACGACCCGGCACTCAGCCAGCCTCCAAATCCAAGTTCTCAGACACCACCCTCAGGATCCTCATCACCTACCCCCTCGAGCCAGAGAGCCAGCACTTCATCCTGGAGCAAGGAGAGGTGGAGGCAGTGGGAACGGGACCCAAAAGCAAACTGAGGTAAGTGAATACACCAGAGGCTGGTTAGGGGGCTAGGTGACTCAGCCATAAGATGGAGCAGTCAGGTAATGCCAGTCACCAGCATGGCTCTCATTCCTTGCTGTGTTCACAGGTGTCCAGGACAGAGAGGGGAAGGAACCTGAGGAGCCACAGGACACAGAGGCACCATCTGGGGATGGAAGGCATGGCAAGCAGGTGGGAGGGCATCATGGCGGGCCAGTGTGGGTTTGTATGCTGAACAGGTGGACATGGAGGATGGGGGCAACAGTGGGCCAACAGGCACAATGGCTGGGGGTAAAACACTGGGCTGGGAAGGTGGGAATGGGGTGGCCCCAACCAATGGTTGTCTTGTCCATCTACAAGTCTGCCAGCGGGAGGGCTGCCTGCATAGGCAAAACCATCTGCGGATACCCCTTGGACCCAGACCATGCCCGTTGGCACAGGGAGGATCTGGTGCAGGAGCTGCTGAATGAGACCACACAGTGGGTGAATGAAATCTGGTACACCATCTAAGGGATAGCCAAGGAGCACTGTCATTTCCTGCAGCAGAGCGCTACCCATCACAAGGACCTCATCACTGAGGGCCACAGGGAACACCAGATAGAGAGGCAGCAAAGGAACTGCCACATGCACCAGATGCACAACTTGCAAAGATCTGTGGAGAGGAAGGGCTGCAGGCTGTGGGATATTCTCCAGAAGTCCCTAGGGATGCAGCTCACCCCTCTCCACAACGTGACCACTGCAATTGCTACAATAACTGCTGCAATGGGGTGGACCTCAATTGCCGACTTTCTCCAGAGCTCCCACAACAGCTCCTCTGGATCTCAAATGCCTGAGCAGGTCTTGCTGCCAGCCAGCCCTGAGGCCAGGGGGCCCAAACACCCTAATGTCTGTGCCCATTCAGAACCAACTGGCACAGCAGGCCCAACCCAGCACGAGCCATTTGTGCACCCTGCCAGCTGCCACAGTGACCCATCCCATAACTGTGGAGCCCCAGGAGGAGGAGACAACCCCCCTCAGCTTGATCACCCCCAAAAAGATCACAGCTAGCTTCAGGCAGGAGGGGAAGGTGGAAAGGGAGTGGGGCAAGATATTGCAACAAATAGATTTATGCTAAATCTTTTAAAAGTGAATGTAGCAGGGAGCAGTCCTGTGGGGCTGCTGCCCCTCTAAGAAGGGGGCTGTGTGGGCCAGCTAGAGGGCTGAGCACACACAGGGGTGTGGCAGAGCCAACCCCATAGCTGGGGAACAGCCTGTGGGGTAAACAGGCTGAGAAACCTCTGTGACAGAGTGGGCAGGTTAGTGGCCCTTTAAGGCTGAGTAGAGGAAGCCTGTCCATGCCCACTCTGCCTGTATAAAAGGAGAGACAAGGCAGAGAGGAGAGAGTCTCTGCAAGGGAGGTGAAGGAGCAACATCTCCCTGAGAAAGCCTTTCTGCTCTACGTTCTCCAAGGTGCGGAAGGCTAGAGAACCAGAGGAACCCAGGTACTGAGGAGAGGCTGTGCCCAGGAGGGAGCCTCTTGCCCGGGGAAGGCTTGGCCAGAGCCTGGGGCCTTAGAGGTCTGGCTGGATGGACTTTGCGGGGTTGATATTGTGGTACTCCTGTACCTGAGAAAGATGGACCTGGGCCTGCAGGGTGGAGGCGACTGAGCCGGCAGCCCCAGGTAGGTATGCTGGACACGGGTTGTGTTCAATAAAGGACTGTGGACTAATACCCTCTGGACTGCATGGTGTGCCCTGAGAGGGTACCCCCTTCTTGGAAGAGGAGGATTCGGCCGAGGCTCAAGGCTGAAATGGCATAGCAGGGGGTGAGCTAATTCCCCAGAGTGCAACCCCAGTGCCCTGTGTGGCCCTGGGAAGCCCCCCTGCTACAATGAAAAAACTGTGTTCCTGTTCCAGCAACTATGGTTTCTGCCATTATTGTAAGCCAGATGGGAGCACACCCCTAAATCCCAGGTCAACTCTGTGGAGTTGCTGTTGCTCCAAGGTAAAATTGATGTATACGTTCTTTTCCTGGCCCTGTCTGTCTTTTAAGATCCCATGGTTCTTAGGATGGGCTTTTGTGCCTTTGTAATCTTTAAATAGTTATGAATTTAATGAAATTAAGTTTTAAAATGCTGCTTTTTCTTCTAATATCAAGTTATGCAAATATCTGACTGACAGTCAGAAAAAGAAACAAGAATATGAGGACCTGAACTCTATACAGTCCTGGCCAATAGTCAGAATTACCCAAGAAAAAGGCTTGTAGATATGGATGAAGTTATACAAAATATTTAAAAACAGATCAAAAATAGGTAAGTATGAAAAACTTTAAAAGAAGGAGTAAAATACAGAAACTTTGCTGAGATGGTGATAGTCAATGCCAATGCATTTCAAACACTTTTCATCCAGGCTTCAACACAGCACTGGAGATAGCCAATCAATCATAGCACAAAAAAGCTGTGGATAGGAAAGGTTGTGGTTCCATGTTTATAGTAAAAAACAAAAATACTGAAAAGTAATAAAACTTCTTGCTGGAAACTTGACATCCACAATTCTTCTCCCTTAGTTTAGTGAATAGGGTCCAAAAACTCCATCCATCTATCTATGGCCTTTTTTACACTGATGCCACCTACCCACGAACAGCCATAAACACCCATCAGATGGGTGGGGGAGCATCCGTGTAAATGTCCACGAGTGGGTGGGTGTGCACTCCCAACCCACGCACGGAGCAGCCGGGAAGGAGCCGGTATGCTCGGTGGAGCCGGTATGCTCGGACATCGGTGGAGGTGAGTAGAGACGGGACTTCAACACCCACCCGTCTGTGTAAAAACCAAAACATCCACACCCACGGGGTTGGGCCTGCTGAAACCACTGAGAGATGACTAGAGAGGCCCCGCAAGTGCCCCCAAGCAGACACACCCACTGGGGAAGACACCAGATGCCCGGCCAGGAGCCTTTAAATGAGACTCGAAACATGACATGGGTGCGCCGGCTCCCAAAATGTCAGGAAGGAAAGCCGCTGACAAAACTAAGGGAGCCAGCACCATGACATGTGCAGGATGGGGAAGGTTAAGCAAAGGGACCCGGGGATGCCCAGGGGAGGCGGACCCGGGCCAACAGCACCGGGGGGGGGATTAATGACTAATCACAGCACACCCTTCCCATCACAAGGCAGAGGGCATACCGCTGCACTGGCACCACCCGCATCCCCCCAGCCCACCACAGCCACAGGACACAGGGATTACAGCTCAATGGGGAGTGAGGTAAGAGCAAGAGTACCCTAACAATCAAGGAAGGGGGGTCCGGCATGGCAATGCCAGATACCATCCCAAGGAGAAACAGGGCAGGCAGCTGACAGCCAACTGCCCCCCCCCCCAGGAGAGCACCCAGACACAGGAGCAACACACCACTGGGGAGACAGCTGAGGAGGGCCCCCATGACAGTCAGGTAGCCCAGTGGTGCCCCCTAGGGGGAGGGATCACCCAACTGGAGCAAAAGGGGGGCAGCGGGACAAATGCTAATCCCCATGCAATACCCCAACAGGAGACCACCTGCTCCACTGTCACATCAGCCACTGGGCAGGCCCCGAGCCGCAAAGCTGGATGCTCCACACACCCCCGAGAGACCCCAAAGGAGGAGCCCTGGTCCAGGCAGGAGACCCAGGACTTCATACACATGTGGGAGGCTGAAAAGGGTCAGCACAACCTGGTGCGCAGCTACAAGACCAGACAGGTCTATGAAGCCATCGCCCAGGACATGCAGTGACAGGGGTATATTAGGGGCATAACCCAGTGCATGCAGCGGGCAAAGGACTTTTGCCATGCACACAATGGAGTCCCATGACCATATGGACCGGTTCCTCTGCGTGGATGGGGACATAACTACCTCCCACATACACGGCACCGCCTTCGCCAGAGGCAGAAAGAGGGCAAGAACAACACACACACCCTGCCCGACCCCCAGGAGCAAGCAAGACCAGCCAGGATGCAGGAGGGGACAGCCCCATCACACAGGAGGAAGAGGCATCCCAGGAAACAGCAACCGTCGCACAGGGGGAGCAGGCGTCCCAGGAAACAAGGACCGGCTACATCACCCTCCGCATGCGTCCACAAAACCCATAGTTCCATGGGGACTGGGGGCGCACATGGAGCGGACGGACACCTGGGATGCCCCCCAGGATGTGGAGGAATATGATCCAGGTAGAAGCACTACAACAGCCCCGGGGGGGAGGGAGGGCCCCGGCCACAGTGACCAGGGCCCAAGCCAGGCAACAGGGATCAACTGATAGATTGCTTTTCCTATTGTAGCACAAGGGTCCCTGGAGGTGCATGAGGAGGAGGTCATGGTTGAGGAGGTGGTTGAAGAGGAACCAGAGGCAAGCCCGAGTCCCAGAGATCAGGACATCGATGGTATGCCGGCATGGACACGGAAGGGCTGAGGGAGATACCGGGGCAAGGTAATAGCAAATGGCACAGAGTTCCCAAAGAAATAAACATCCTATGCGATGACAGGGAAGGGCTGCGGGACAGTACCGTGGGGGCACGGAACAACACGGGTCAGCAGCCATGGACAGCCATGCAGATGTGCGGTCACACGGCCACAAAGGAGGGATCAGGAGACATGTCCGCAATGGGGTCCAGTGACAGACAGATCCCAGGGTAATGCACACTGGAATGGGGCCACCACAGTGGTCAGGCACAGAAGATGGAAATACAGTTACCCCACCCTGGTGGCCGCATGCCACATAGAGTCAGACACGGAATTGGGGCAACTAGCCCCAGCGGTCACACAGTAGCACTGCTAGGGGTACAGGGTAAGCAAATGACAAGGAACAAGACTCATGGGGTAACATGTCTTCCACAGAAGAGCGACCCAGTCCTGCAAGGGGTGCTGCTGCTGGGAATGCTGAGAGGAACTGGGAGATGCAGGCCAGGAATCGGCAGAGCAGAAAGAAACTGGGGCAGGAACTGCTGGAGGAAACTAGAAGGTTAGCCGAGGTGCACTCTGAGGAACTCGCCCTCACCAGGGAGGTGCAAAGAGGGGAGGGGGAAAGGGACCAGGAACAGTTGGCAGCAATGCTCACCCAGTCCCACACCGAACGCCTGTAGGACACGTGCCTTGCTGCCACTGTCCATCGTTAGCTGCGCCTTGACTTGGTTGCAAGGGAGAGGGCCCGTGGAACGCTGGAGGTAACAGCCGCATGGGCCTTTGACCTCATGGAGGAGGCATTGGGGCCCTGTGGCATGAACCCCAGTGTGACACGGGCCCTCCAGGCGCTGAAGGAGGGATGGCAGTCGACACGCACCATCGCGGCCTCACACTGGCACAGGTGCCCCCTCCCCAGCCCTTCAGCCAACACTGATTTCCCCAGCAGCACCCCTTCCCCGGCCTGGTCCACAGCCCCCCAACAACAGCCAGGAGTTCCACCCTTCCAGCGTACACCCCTCCCGGTTCCTCGACCGCTGCCTCCGAGACCCCTCCTCCAGGGACCACAGTCTCCTCTGAACATCCCGGTACCCCCAGTTAACCAACCACCCATGCCAGCTGCCCCACCAGCTCAGGTAAGCCAGATTACAAGGTGCGTTCCAACCGGGGGGGCAGGGGCAACAGCTGGACCACAATATACACAGGAATGGGCGGTGGGCTGTCAGCATGCAGATGCTAGGAGAACAGAGAGAACAGAGAGGGCCACACAGTGTGACAGTTATCCCTTGATTTAATATCGCAGGAGCTAAGACTGGACCCAGAAGTGGAGCAGCCGGAATGTGTCCACCCTGTGTGTGGGTTACAGCTTCCCAGGGCCTAGCTGCCTGCCCACTATCAGCTTTGCAAGGTCACCCTCCAGCTAGCGATGCACTGTTCCTCACACGGCGCTCATTCCCAGCTGCTCTCTGTGGACCACCATTGCACCCCACCACCCAGCCATTGTGCAGGTCATGGCACGGTGTGGAACGGGCCCCAAGGTAGATGGTTGTGGCAGGGAGGAGTGGTTGCCATGTGCCAACATGCTTCTAGGAACGCTGTGGCAGAGCTGAGATGTCCAGCTGCTGCTGAGCGACCCCCTCTCTGTGGCCAATGGATTCAATCTCCTGTCACAGTACATGTGGGTGATGTGCCATCCATTCCAGGGTCCGGATTGCCGGAGGCATGCCAGGGAACTCGACTTCACCCTCCTCCAACAACCTCTTTGGGGGAACCCAGCCACCGTTGTGGTGCCGTGGGATGCACATGAGGTCGCAGCTGTTCGCCTGGTGACTACTTGCAATGCTAAGGGAAAACATGTAATCAGGCTAATAAAATTAATGAGATAAACAGACTAAGATAAAATTATATACCATTAGCCAAAAATCTCTCCCTTAACTCCCTTTCTCCTCTCTTTTTCCATTAAATGACCAACAAAAGCCATCACCGAGTTGTTTTGTAATATCTGAGAGCAACATTATTATTTCCTCTCTGTCAGGAGATCTTTTCAGATGTTAGCCTTTCTAAATAGCATATTAAGCACTCTAGTGTATTATAAAAGATGAACATTCTATCCCTTATAAAATCAAGATTATTGAAGCTATCATTAGGTACTTTCAGACGTTACGGGGCCCTTTGGCCCCGTACCGTAACGAACGTCTTCGTTCCCCGCCGGGGTCACCCCGGCACGGCCCAACAGACGTGCCGGGGGGATCCCGGCGGGGAAAGTGGGAGGAGCCGGGGCCACGCGGCGCAACGTGCGGCCGCACGGCCCCGCCCCCTCCACGCACCCCGCCGCCCGCCCTCCGAGGAGACGGGCGGGCGGCGGGGCCAATGCGGCCGCCGCGTCTGGCCGATCGTGCCACGGCCCGGGATCCCGCCGGGGATCCCGGCCCGTGGCACGCGACCAGACGTTACTTTTTGTTCGCCACGGCCCGCGGTCCATTTGACCACGCTTCCCGGGACCTTCCCCCGGCTAGCCCGGGAAGCGTGGTTCAAATTGACCCCGTCTGCAGATTCAGCGTGGCCAACATCTGGCGCACGCTGTGCAGACGTGCAGGGGCCTTTCGCCCCGCTGCGGGGTTCACCGTGGTTCAGTGTGGTTCAGCGTGATCTCGTCACGTCTGAAATCACCCATTGTGAAATGTTGCATGAGAGGTTGCTCAGATGGGATGTTTAAGCTGCACAAATATAAGAGATATTGAACTTAAATGGCTGAGATACAGCACTTGAAACCTGGAGGTTGAGGAGAAGTTTCTTTGATCAAATCAAAACAGGCATGAAAAAATGCAGTCCAAGGGTTTGGTTTTTTAGTTGTGCCGAGACTTGAATATATTTTAGAAAATTCAAGCCTGTGGGTGCTGTGACTTGTTTTTTTTTAAAAAAAACATCCAGTACTTTTTAAATTAAATTAAGGTGTTTAAACTCCCATTTTAGTCTATGGAAGAACGCAAAGCTGCCCTTATGCAAGGCATGCGGTTAGAACATCTCCCATAAACTAAAATCCTAGTAACTAATGACCCCCACCCAAAGTCCCCTTGGCAGTGGCCTGGGCAGGAGGAGGAACTAACACCCCCATCCACCCACTTGCCAGCTTGCTTGCCTGCCCGCTTGTCTGCCTGCATCGCCAGTTCTTGGCTGCCCACCTACCTGTTGGTCACTTGCTGCTTGCCTGCCACCACCACCGCTGCCACTTTCAAATCTCCCACGCTGCCAGCCTGCTCCCATGCACATGCTGGGGTGCCACCATGTTTCCTGCTATGGCATGCTAGGAAGTATAGTCCCAGCATGCCACACAGAAAACACGGCGGCGACCCCAGCATGAGCACGGTCATGGGTTGGCGGTGAAGGGGCTTTGAAAGTTGTGGCAGCAGCAACCCTTCTCCCAGCCAGTGTCCCTGCTGTCAGCACCATGGATGGATCTGCCTCCAGCCTGCTGGATGAGAGCAAATGCAGCTGCATCCAAGGTATGGTATGGTGCTTGGATCTTTGCTGCAAGCAGCTGGGGGCAGGAGATTGCCAGGGGGTGGCTGCCCCTCCAGGCTCACTGCCCCATGTTTGTACCATTCAAAAGAGGGGTGAGTGTAGGGGGATCCATTGTTGCTTTGGAGGAGAAGCAATGCTTCTTAATCTACAAGCAAAGGCACCAGAGACTCCCACGATTGCTCCAGCTTCCGAGTATCCCTGGGTGGTGGGGATGGATGGACTTGCCCTCTTATTGCGGCTGCCTCTCCAAAGCACTTGGCACTAGGGATGGGCAAACGTGGTTCGGACGTTCAGATTTCAGCCCAAATGCAGGCTGTTCAGATGACTGAACGAAACTTCCGAACTGAATGCTCCAACTTCCGAACAGTTCAGAAAAGTTCGGATGAGTTCAGATGAGTTCGGGGGCAGGAAAAACATGATTTTGGGTGGGAAAAATGTGACTGGAAGGGGGAGGCAGCTGAGGAGCAGACTTCCTGGCACCAGGGGTGGACACCAGGGGTGGTTTCAGGGCCAAAAAGACCGATACCAACAAAATTTAGGTTTCGGTACCAATAGCACTTTTTTTTAATTTGACGGAGTTCGGCTGAACCAAACTCCACTGAACCAAACAGTCGAACCCGAACTCAGGTTTCGAACCAAACATCCAAATGGCATTCTGTTCACCCATGCCTATTTGGAACTGAGCACCCTGTGCTGGAGGTGGCTCTGCCTAGAATGCCACTTTACCCTGCCCCGTGCAAGGAATCAGCATGAGCACTGTCAGGAACCTGGACTGCAGGAAAATCCAGCACCAGAGGCAAACATTTGGAAAGTGCATCCATCTACTTGCCCCTCCTTCTCCACATGGAGGCACTTGCAATTGCAAGGCAAATGCAGTAGATCCCTATCATGCACTGGAGACTAGACTTTTATTTAAGCAGGCAGTAGTGATTCCCATGCTGGTATCATTCTACGACTGGGATGATTTCAATGACTGGTGTTAGCAGGAGACCCCCTTCCACGCATTACTATTAGGGAGTCGGTACCCCAATATACTTCAATTCTTCAATTTAGGGGAATTAGCCAAATTAGTTGAACTAGGGGTCCCCACGTGCCACAAGGATCAGTCTGAGGTTCGATACGTGCTACAGTCAGGTTATGTACCCTCCCCAAAAGTAGAGAAAGTGAGGGAGACAAACGTTTAATAAAAAGGGAATGTTTATTTCAAACATTACACACAATAAGATACACACACACATATACTAATCAATACAGCCCCGGTCTGGCTGACGGTTCACAGGGGAAGCACAAGTGGCAGCAGGGAAAGTGAAAGTAATGTGGGGAGTGAGGAAGGGGGGGGGATACCGGAGAGATACACAGAGCGAGAGCAGGGAAAGAGAGAGATAGAAGCAGGAGGGGAAATCAGGACCAATGGTTACCTTTCCTTGCTGTTGAAAAGGGGACAGGCGGCCCACGGATCCAGCAAAGTTTGGGGATGAAGGGAAGGAGCAGACCAAAGTCTGGGAGACCCCTTAAGACACAGACCCGCACAGAGAGACCCACACGTGTTTGCATCCAAAGCTTTCTCAGTTTTCAGAGAGGAAGCGAGGAGCAGTATAGGGTTAGGATCAAGTAGTTGGGATAGTCTCGGGGGTGTCACAAAAGGTGCACAGGGATGACAAAGGGAATCTGCATACGGGAGCCATGAGGACAAAGGGACACAAATGACCCACCGGGGCACATCTGGGTGGGTGTCTAGGTGCAACAAAAGGGAAGATGCATACGAGAGCCATGGGAACAAAAGGCACACAAGAGACACACCTGGGCATGAATGGGAGAGGGTTTTTCCGGTGATTTGGGAGGAATTTTCAGGGGAGTCCACATCCCTTTGCATTTTGTGCATTTCTCCTTGATGGTGCTGGGGGTGGTGGTGGCTTACGTGGGGGATACTAATCTTCCATGCCTTTGAGGCTGTTGTGAACCTGGGCTCTATTCACCAGTGGTTTCTCAAAACAGGGAGAATACCCTTTCTTAATGGCCCCGTACTTACTCAGGGCTTTCTCCACTTAATTACCTTCCTCCTAGAGCAGACTGGTTTTTTGCATGAGTGGGCTCCATTCCCCTAGGCTCCATGGTGGGTTGGCCCTACCCCTGCTCCAGCAACCCATGTCTCACATGACCTTGCCGAGTATGGGGGGGCTGTCTTTTTGGGAAGAATCCTGTGTCTCTGGAAACACTGGGAGCCACTACATTCAAAGGGACTTGAGCAAAGCACGTGCTTAAATGTGGGTATCGGTGATCACTCTCTCAAGAAAGGATTGGTTGAAAAAATTAAAAATGAGGCTTCTTATCCTAAGGAGCTTGAATAAAAATCAACTTTTAAAATCAGAAAATAAACACCTAAAGTGGAGAGAAGTTGACTCTCATGAAATTACGGGTGTGACATTAGTGGCCTTTTTTCTGACAGAATTTCACTGATGTCAATTGCTGTTCTGCCCTAGTACAGATTGCTGAAATCAGGCTCCTGAACCTTGATCCAAAGTCTGTTGAAGTCAGTGGTAAAACCCTTGTGTTTTTTGTTTTGTGTTCAGGCTGTTAATCCTGAAGGGTTTTAGAGAAACAATATTTTCCACCTAAAATATTTTGAAAGAATAAAATAAAAAACAACCTTGTGCTATGTGTTTTATGCTGTTGTTAAGGAGATGGAGAAAATGAGTTTAATTTCACTGTGTACTTACTGCTTGAGAGGGGGAATATATGTAAAGAGGTGCCAGGTATATTTATTTATTTATTTATTTATTTATTTAAATAAACATAATTTTTTTTTTTACCAAAAACATTACACAAACTCAACATCAATAACTTAAACAAGTAATTAAACTAACATTGTAACTTTCTCCGTTGATGTGTTATTATTTTGATCTTTATATCTTATAGTCCACCAAGTATGATCGATTTTAATCTGCGACTGTGTGTCCTTGTATGTGTTCTATGCAAGAGAACCATCTTGTTGTAAATTTCTTTGATTTATTCTCTTGTGTTGCTGCGATCTTCTCCATGGAGTACATGTACCAGAGTCTTTTTATCCATTCTGTCTCTGTTAGATTTTTCGCCGTTTTCCAGTTGCGGGTAATTAAGTTTAGACCCGCCAGGGTCATAAGCGTACATGTTTCTTGATGTTGTTTCATCAGCGGTATATCTAGATACAATCCCAACAAAGCAGTTTCTTGCCTGAAAGGAATGATCAGGCCTGTGGCCTTTTTCATATATGTCCATATTGTACCCCATAGCTGTTATACCCTGGGGCAAGACCACCAGGAATGAAGGTAAGGTGCCTTTCTCCCCACATCCCCGCCAGCACCGATCGAGGCCATCGCCCTCTATTTTTTTGAAATGGATTGGTGTTAAGTAATATCTTAGAATCACCTTAATTTGGGTTTCTTTAATTTCTAGTGAGCTCGCACAATTGTGCATACAATGTCCAATTTGTTCAATTTGTTGCTTTTCTAGTTTTGTTCCCAATTCTCCTTCCCATTTTCCTATGTATTTGATCGGTTTATTTGCTTCGGCCTCGATTAGTGCCCCATAGATTCTAGAAATCAATCCCTTGTTAGCAGTATGACTGAATAAAAAATTTTCTAGAATCGTTGATTTTCTAGTGAAGTGTTGTCTTTTATTTGTATCTGTAAATCTATTTTTTATTTGGAGGTATTGTAATGCGTCTATCTTTGTTTTGGTTGTTTCTTGCAAATCTTGTTTTGTTATGAACTGGTTGTCTTTAAATAATTGCTCGGCTCTATGAATGTTGCATTTGTTTAATATTTTTCTTAGATTCTTTGCTATGTTATCTTTCCATAATGCCTCGGCGTTTATAGGCGTATATGGTGAAGCTTCTGGGGAAATTGTTAATTTTTGTGTGTTAAATGCCACTGTTGCATGGTAGCGCTTGCAAATGAGTGTTCTGTTATTTTCCTTAAATTTCTTTTATAGTGGGTATTTTCAGACGTTACGAGATCACGGTGAACCACGGTGAATACCCACCTGTGGTCACCGTGTCTCGAACGTCTGTTTGGCGGCCGCCAGATGTTCGCCACGGTGAATACCCACATGGGGTCAATTTGAACCACGCTTCCCGGGCTAGCCGGGGGAATGTCCCGGGAAGCATGGTCAAAATGATCCCCAGCGGGGACCAAGAAAAAGTAACGTCTGGCCGGTCGCCATGGCCCGGGATCCCTGGCGGGATCCCGGGCCATGGCGCTTCCGGCCCGACGCGGCGGCCACACTGGCCCCGCCACCCGCCCGTCTCCCTGGAGGGCGGGCGGTGGGGTGCGTGGAGGGGGCGGGGCCGTGCGGCCGCATGTTGCACCGCACGACCCCGCCGTGCACGTCTGATATGGCGTGATGGGGTGACCCCGGCGAGGAATGAAAGGGTTGTTTTCGGTACGGGGCCAAGCGGCCCCGTAACGTCTGAAAATACCCCATGTGTAGTTATCATCTCTTGAAGGTTTGGATTACCTAATAGATGTTTTTCTATTTCCACCCATGTGGTATTTTTCGTAGGGTGGTACCAGTACCTAAGTGTTCTCAGTGCAGCTGCTCTGAGGTAAGTTTTTATGTCTGGCATATTAACACCTCCCTTGTCTTTTTTCCTGATTAGTGTTTGCTTGTTTATTCTATGCTTTTTACCTTTCCATACTGCATCGAGCATAGCTTGTTCACATTGTTTTATAAATTTGGTTGGGATTTGATGGGGAGGGCCATCGCCTTGTATAGGATTTTAGGCAGTGCTATCATTTGAATAAGTTGATATTTCCTAACCAGGAAGTTTTAAATCTTTGCCAAGTTGAGATTTCGTTACGTATTTGGTTTAAGATAGGGGGAAAGTTTGCTTTATATAATTTTGTGTGATCTTTGGTGATATTTACCCCTAGGTACTTAAACTGAGATTCAGCTATTGCAAACGGAATACGCTCTGAGATGGCGTGAGTTTCCTGGTTGTTTTTGGTAAGTATAAGGGCCTGTGATTTTTGTGGGTTGATTTTATAGCCTGAAATTTTACTAAACTGATTTATTAGAGTGAGGATTTTTGGTATCATTGCATGTGGGTTGGTGATATATAACAGCATGTCATCTGCGAATAGAGATAATTTGTGGTGTGTCTTATCTATCTGTATGCCCGTAATATCTGGCTCTTGTCTAATGGCGCAGGTCAAAAGTTCTAATGTGATGTTGAATAGAAGGGGAGAGAGCGGGCATCCCTGTCTAGTTCCGAATGGGTCTGATAATTCTCCATTGATTAATATTCACGATCTGGGTTTTAAGTTGATGGCTTTAATTGCCCTTGAGAAATTGCCTTTGATTCCCATGTGTTCTAATATTTTGTATAGACATAACGGTTCCGCCCTGTCAAAAACCTCCGCGTCGGCAGACAATATTATTGCCGGTTGATCTATTTTTTGGGCTGCATTAATTAAATTAACTGTTCTTCCAATATTGTCAATTCCTAGCCTATTTGGAATAAAGCTCGTTTGATCGGTGTGAATTACTTCTCCGATTATTGCTGCTAGCCTGTTTGTCAATATTTTTGTAAATATTTTATAGTCTGTGTTGAGCAGGGAGATTGGCCTGTAGCTGCCACATTCCTCTATATTTCTGCCTGGCTTGGGAATTAAAGTGATAACTGCTTCGTAAAATGTTGTTGGCATTTCTTGGGTATTCATAATGTTGTTAAATGTGTTTGTTATGTGTGGTATAATTGTTTTACTAAATGTTTTATAGAATTCTGCGGGTAGGCCATCAGGTCCACTTGCCTTATTGTTTTTTAAATCTTTGATTGTGTGCTTCGTCTCTTTTTCTGTTATGGGAGAGTTCAGGTAGTTTAACTGATCTTTGTTAAATTTAGGCATGTTGTATTTATTAATAAATTCTGTTATTTTTTCAGGATCTGGATTCGAGGATGTGTACAACTCTTGATAAAACTCTACAAATGCTCCGTGAATTTCCTGCTGTTTTGAGGTTTTGCTTCCATCTTTCTTTCTTATTATTGGGATGGCTGCTTTTGTTCGCTTTGTTTTTGTTAAGTGTGCTAATACCTTGCCCAGTTTGTTGCAATTTTGAAAATAAAAGCTTTTAATTTTTCTCAATTGTGTGATTTTTTGTGTTTCTAATGTGTCTATTTCACTGCGTATCTTTTGGATTTCAATTTGGTTGCTTTTGGTGGGGAATCTTCTATTTTCTTTTTCTAGATTTGTTAATTGCTTGAGGAGATCCTCATTCCTTTCTCTCCTTTTCTTATTCATTTTTGCTTTTATTGCAATGATTTTACCCCTTATTACTGCTTTCATTGCCTCCATATATGGAGGGACTGTACTGTTCCTACATTTAAATCAAAATATTCTTTAAGATCTTCTTCTAATTGTTGTTTTATCCAATCATTTTTTAGTATTCCTCTATCCAGTTGCCAACTGCGAGATTTTTGGTTTGTATTTCTGTTCCAATGAAAGGTAGAGATCAACGCATTGTGGTCTGAGAATGTGATAGGGATTATTTCACATTTACTGCAATTGTGTAGTGTGTCTTTTTCTGTTAGCAAGTGGTCTATTTTTGTGTATGTGTTGTGCCTGTTTGAATGAAAGGTATAGCTTCTTGTGGTGGGGTTTAGACATCTCCACGCATCTACTAGACCATGCTGCACTATTGTTGTTGCTACGTGTTTGTGAGTGTGGGTAAGTTGTGATTTTGTAGAGTGGTCTAAAATTGTCAAAGGGGAGTTAAAGTCCCCTTGAAGGATTAGTAGGCCTTCTGTGCATTGCGTGATCAGTGGGATATATGTTTGAAAAAATTGGTGAGTATTTTTGTTTGGGGCTTTTAGGTTAACTAATGTCACCTGCTGTGAGTTTAATATCCCCTTTATCAATAAAAATCTACCTTCCTTGTCCTTTTTTTGTTCTAATAATTTGAAATTGGTTGCTGATGAAAAGCCTATCAGGACGCCTGCCTTTTTTTTCTTCCCACATGCAGCATATATATCCCCTTTGCCCTTAAATGTGAACCTTTTTAAATCTCTCTGCAGCAGATGTGTCTCCTGCAGGAAGAAAACCTCTGTCTGTTGGTCTATTATTAGCTCTGAGACTTTTTTCCTTTTTACTGGGTGGTTTAAGCCTTTTACATTTAGGGAAATGAATCTTATATTTGAGGTTTTACCTGTTATCCTTGCCATCGAACTATTTGTGTTTGACTGCACAGTGATTCTCTTATCATTTGGTGTTCATTGACTTGCTTTCTGTTGGGGTCCCAGATGTCTTTGAGGTGGTGAGTGTGCCTGGATACTGACACTGTTCCTTGTGGAGCTAAAAACATATTATACATCTTTAACAACAAACATAAACAACAATGCAACCTTGCCTGTTTATACTTTACATTGCTTAACAGCATAAAATTGATGGGAATGGAATTTCCCATTTCTTTCCCTCTTTTCAGAAGGTGCTCTGGGGGCTTCTTGTGTAGTTGATTTACTCTTTCTGTCCCACCCCTCCCCCCCGGCATGATGTTCCCTGTTTTACATTATATCTATTGCGCTATACGTAGTTGATCTTATACATATTCTTTTATTTTACCGATTCATCTTTGTTATTTGACCCTTTAACCTGTACTGGCGAGACTCATCTTTCTTCTCCTCTGTTCGCCTGATCTGGTTTTGGGGCATGTAGAAATATTTCCAAGTCTGTGGTGTCCTCCCTTCTCCTGCCGTTTACGAGGATTGCTAGTTTCGCTGGATGCCATAGTTGGGGTTTGAGCCCCCTTTCGTTTAGTTCGTTGTAAAATTTTGCCCACGCCCTGTGCCGTGTCGTGGTTTCTGATGCGTAATCCGCTTGGATCCTGATCTTGTTTCCTTGAAATTCCAATGGTTGTCTTTTTTTCCTGGATGTAGTTAAAATGGCTTCCTTGTCCTTGTACTTTAGGAATTTAATTATAATGGCCCTGGGCGGATCAGAATCTTTTGGTTTGGGCCTTAGTGTTCTATGTGCCCTTTCAATTTCTATGTTGTGGAGATGTGGCTGCTCTGGAAAATTTTGCTTGAAAATCTGCATCAGCATCTCCTGCATCCCCTCCGCTTCACTATTTTCTTTTATTCCCATCATGCGCAGGTTACCGCGCCTCGATCTGTTTTCCAGGTCCTCGCATTTGAACCTCAGCAGGGAGAGGGATTCTTTTATTTTTGCCAGGTCTCCATCTGTGTTCAATGCCTGATCTTCTAGAGTTGAAATTCTTCCCTCAGCTTGATCTAGTCTTTTTGACATGGTTTCTAGTTTTTATTTCCACTTTCCACTGCTCTGCTTACTGAATTGATTTTTTCAAGGACCTCTATTTTGTCTTTTTGGGCTTCAGCCCTTGCTATTTGTATTTCTGATCTTGAGGCTTTTACCTCAGCCAGAATCATTTCCATTGTGGATTGTTCCTCATTTTCTGAGTTCTCTGGGGTGTTGGGGGAATTTGCGGCTGCCAATTTGTCAGTCACCCCTTCCTCCTGAGTAGCTTCAGCTGCTTGTTTTTGCTGCCACATTCTTGTTAGCGGTCCCTTTCCCCCCGCTTTTTTGGGGGGTCCCATAGCCCAAATCTTCCCCCAGCCAGGGTTATTATTTATTATGCTGATTTTATTTGAAGTATATATTTTCTTTCTTGTTATTTGCTCTGTTCTTTTTGCTGCAAGAACCCCTGCTTCTGTTTTAGGGGTATTTATTTCTGCCCTTTAGGTCTTTGTCACTAGCAGATTTATTTTTAAATATTTAATTTCTTGCTTGTTGCTTATTCTGTTCTTTTGCTGCAGGAGGCCCTGCTTCTGCCTTAGGGGTTTTTATTTCTACCCTTTGGGCCTTTGTCAATGGCAGATTTATTTTTAAATATTTATTTTTTTGGCTTGTTTCTTATTCTGCTCTTTTCTCTGCAGCAGCCCCTGTTTCCATTTTAGGGGTTCTTATTTCTGCCGTTTGGGCCTTAGTCTCTACCCAGTTTATTTTTAGCCTGAGTTTTTTTCAGTTTTTTGGGTCCCTCAGGGCGTTTAGGAAAGCCGCGCCTGCCATTTTGCCTCCTACCATGTTTCTCTCTGCAGCCTCTGCCTCGCGCTTCTGCCACCAGAACCGGGTGAGGGATCTTTTTTCCTCCATTTTTTGGGGGGCAGGTCTGTGCCCCAGACTTTCCCTCAGCTGACTCTTTCTTTTAATTTGTTTGATTTGGGTTTTTTTCTGAAGTTAGCAGCGCCGGAGCGGGTTTTCCGGGGGAGCGTGGTTTTGGCTCGACCAGTTACTTGCGCATGCGCATTGCGCCCCCGTGCCAGGTATATTTTGATGCAAAGTCAGAGGGATGTGAGAACTTAGTAGGGATGTGTGAACGTGGTTCGGAAGTTTGGAGTTCGGCCCAAACTCGGTGTGTTTGGATGACTGAATTGAACTTCCGAACCGAACGCTCGAACTTCCGAACAGTTCGGAAAAGTTCGGATGAGTTCAGGGGCAGGAAAAACATGACTGAAAGGGGGAGGCATCTGAGAAGCAGACTTCCTGGAACCAGGGGTGGACACCAGGGGTGGTTTCAGGGCCAAAAATACCGATACCGGGGGAAAATAGGTTTCGGTATTCATAGCGCTATTTTCGGATGTTTGGCCAAACTCCACCGAACCAAATCGCTGAACCTGAACTTGGGTTTCAAACTGAACGTCCGAACATCCGAACAGCATTCTGTTCACCCATCCCTAAAACTTAGCTCATTGCCATCTCTGTCTGGAGTTGCAATCATAGGTAAGGTTTGATGTGCTTATGCCATTGTTCTTGTCTGGAATTTCAGGGTTATATTTTGGTCTGAAAATAAGGTCACACCAGTGAAATTCTGGGTCTATGTACTTCACTTCTATTACTGTTGTATCCAATACTATGTAACAGTTGAAATGTATGATTTGTGTTGTCAGGCTGGAAATTCAAAACCACTGTTTACATTTTTTTCTTCAGTGTACAAGCAAAACTTCTCACAGGCTTTAGCAGTCTTGCCAGTGTTACAGATTATAGGACTAATTCCAAATTGATAGGGATGTGCCTATCAATAGAGAATGCGGTACGGATGTTCGAATGTTCGGTCGTTCAGTTCGAAAACCGAGTTCAGATTCGGTTGTTTGGCTTGGCCGAACATTGCCAAACATTCAAAATAGTGGTACTGATAGTGATACCAAATTCGAAGATTTTTTTCGGTATTGTTATCATTTGGTCCTGAGACCACCCCTGGTCTCCACCCCTGTTGCCAGAAAGTCTGCTCCTCAGCTGCCTCCCCCTTCCAGTCATGTTTTTCCCACCCAAATGGGCTTTCCAGTCACATTTTTCCCACCTCCGAACTCATCCGAACTCACCTGAACATGACCGAACTGCTCAGTCGTTTTCGAGTCCGGTTCTGACATTCGGTTCAGTCGTTCGAACAGACCGAGTTCAGTCCAAACTCTGAACATCTGAACCGCATTCGCACATCCCTACAAATTGAGCTGGAAGGCTTGTTGGCATAAAATGCAGCATGACTCTTTGGTGGAATAGGCTGTCTCCAGATGAAGTTTGCCATGACATTTTGTGGTAGAGTGATGTATAGTAGGGTCAACTACTTGCAGACATTTTTCTCCTTTTAGAACCTTTACCAAAATAAGGTCTGTCTTGTGGTGCAGCCTAGGATAGCAAACTTTGGGTGTTTTTAGACAAGCGCCTCCCTGAGTCCTCACCCATCACCTACCCATCATGCATGTTGAAGAGCTACATGGGGCACCCATGTGACCGTACAACATGCATGATGGGTGGGGAGGCGCTTATCTAAAAACACCCTTTGAATGTGAGTTCATGATTAAACAGCTGACCTGTCATGAACCCTTTGGGTACAATCCTCTGCCATTAAAGTTAATGGCAAAACTCCCATTCACCTTTAATAGTGTAAAGTTGCATTCTTCCTGTGTCCATCAACCTCATCCAGCATGGAAACGTGTGGGAAAACCAGTTTTCATTGTCAGTGGTTCATAGGAAGCAATATATGAAAGGGAAAATTTGTCCTGATGGGAAAGATGACTATAAGTCAAGTTGTGTAGATGACTAACCTCTGATTGTCAGAAGCAGGGAGTAAATGGCAGTAGATGGATTATTCCATTATGATCTGTTGGGTACTTTTCTGGAGCAACTGAAAGTGGCCATGGTCAGAGACAGGATGCTGGGCTGGATGGATTATTGATCTGATCCAGTATGGTGGTACTGATGTTTTTAATAGAGGAGAAATATAGCTCTCCCCCCTCCTGTTGTATATAGATCTGGATCAGCTCACTGTAACTTCTGACTTCAAGTTACTATTTCAGCTCCATTATGGTTGCTCAGTAACAAGGAGAGCTGTGAGTTGTTGAAAGGGCCAATGGTTAGTTACTGAAGAACGCAAGAAGCCTGTCTCATAATAACCCTTTAGGTGAAAGAAGGCAAAAATTGTACAAATGTTTGCCTTTAGGACCTGTATCTAAGCAAGGGAAGGGAAGTGGAGGAAGAGCTGTTGCTAGTCAGTTAAGAAATATAATTTTGCCTCCTTGTAAAGGAGGCATGGAATATCCCAAAGCATCTTTTATGCAAAAGAGAACGTGTGTGTGTGTGTGTGTGTGTGTGAGAGAGAGAGAGAGAGAGAGAGAGAGAGAGAGAGAGAGAGAGTTTGTGTCTGGTTGAGGGTGTCTGAGTGAGTGGATGTGGAGGGGTGGGGAAATGTCTGTCTGTCTGATTGCAGGGGAACAAGTGAGGGGGAGTGTGTGTATCTGTCTGGTTGGGGGGGTGAGTGAGGGGAAGTAGGGGTTTCAGGGGAGTGTGTATATGTATGTGTCTAGTTAGGGGGAGTGAGTGAGGAGGGGTGCGGGTGTCTGAGTAGGGGATTTGGGGGGAATGTGTCTGTGTGTGTGTGTCTCAGAGATGTGGGGCAGAAAATATTCCACCACCAAATTTTTCCAGGGTTTCCATTAATGTGTGGGGCTACTTTAGAATAGCTGTGGGGAGTGACCAAGATTATCCTGGGACAGCTGTTCTTATGTGAGCAAGTCAGATAAATCTGCTCTACTAAGATCTTTCTTATTTCCCTGAGGGAAGGGAGCACACTTGATTATTTGTCAACCTGTGCTATTCCTTGCTTTTTGTCTCAGAGGAGGAACTCCTGGGGATATCCCAAATCCCTGTTTCAATTGGCTCCTTCTGAGTGGTAGTAGTAATACAACTTTGCAAAGCTCACTGTCTTTTAAGCACAGTTAAGAATCTGCTGTGTGCAGAAGCAGTCCTCATAAAAGGTTGGTCATTCATGAATGTTACAGAAGAAAGGTACTGTCTCTTGACCCATAAGTGCTTCTAGCGACGTTGACTGCATGCTTTTGTCTCTGCTACTCTTTCCCTTATGTTCCCAACGAGCAATATTACTGCTCTCTCAGTAGGATCATCAGCAAAGATGGAAGATCCTTGTCTGTCTTGCTGTGTAAGGTGCCCATATCAGGACTTTGGTAGCATTTTGCTGCATGTGGGAAATTACTGATGATGAAAGGGAAACCAAAACTAAAGCTGTGATTGCAACAGATAGCTGGAAGTGAAATCATAACTAAGCACACAAAGCAGTGTGTCTCATTTCTTTTATTGAGCTGTGGTGTGGAGGTTGGAAAGGAATCAAAATCTAGACATAATGCCTAATCTAAAAAAGAGTTGTGTATGGCATCACTATAGTGAATCCACTGAAGGAAGGAAGATAGTTCGCAAATGTAAATATTGTGGCCAGAAATATGCAAATAATGCAACAAGAATGAAAAGACATTTGGCAAAATGCCCAAAGTGTCCAGAAAGAATACAGTACATGAACTAGGCAGTGTAAGCAGTACATGAACTAGGTAGGTAGTGACAGTGACATGGAAGAGTGCCCGCAGCGAAGTTAACTGTTAGACAAGTAAACCAGTGGACAATAATGGCAACATATGCTTAGGCATGCTAAAAAAAACAGTGTATGTTAAAAAAACCAGTGTATTTTTAGTGCCTGCCATCACCCTTAATTTTTTCTTATTGTTTAAAAATGTTTTACTGTTGGGTTATGTTTTAAGGTATTTACAAGTCAAGTCAATATAAATAATGTCCAACTTTGAATTTGTTTCAATATAAAACAGTTAAACCACATTAATTTTCATTAATTTTTTTCTTTCCCCCTAATCAAATATTGCAGTTGGCACTTGACAGGCTACTGGAAAAAATTTCAGATATTACAGCATGTAAAATTAATATGGTGAATTGTTTAGTGTTGTTTACTAAAGATATAGGTAAAACATGCCAAATCACACCAGAATCTATCTAAAGGATCAGGAAAAGTTGCATAGAAAAAATTTCTGAGCAAAAAACAATTATGCAAATTGTATTGAAAATTAGAAAGAATTAGCATGGGGATATTTTCCAATTCAAAATTTTCTGGAAAACCCACATAACTGGTGTGTCTGGTTGGAGGGAGTGGGGGTGTGGGTGTGGGTGAAGGTGAGAGAGATGTGTGGTGTGAGGGCAGGGACGGGTGTAGGGTGGGTTTGGGGTGGTTGGTTTGCCCCTGTGCACTCTGCATTCTTATGATTGGGGGAAGTGCCAGTTTTGTTTTAAGATGTGGTTTGGGGTACTTGATTTGTCCCAGGGCACTCTACATTTTTATGTTTGGTGAGGAGGTACCAGCTTTGCTTTTCCTTGTAATTTGGGGTGATTGGTTTGCCCCTGTGCACTCTGTATTCTTATATTTGTTGGAGGTGCCAGCTTTGGCTTGCTATGTGGTTTTTGCAGTGCTTGGTTTGACCCTGTGCACGCTGCATTTTTATGTTTAGGGAGTGGGTGGCAGCTTTGCCTTGCCATGTGGTTTGGGGTGCTTGGTTTTACATTCACACAAGTTATGCAAATTAAGGGGGACTATGCAACTTAGAGACAGGTTAATGCAAATTTGGGGCTGGGCAACATGCAGCCCAGTGTTTGGACCAAACCAAATAGTCCAGCCTTCAGGACCAATCAAGTTGAGCATCCCTGCCTTATTGCTTCCTATACCCCAGGGGCAGTCACATTTCAGTACATGATGAGCCTTTGAAAATCAGAAATTTTACAGTTATGCTGCTCAATGTTCCTGATGCGGCAGGTGGAATTTTTTGTATTGCAAATTTTTTCTGTATTGCAAATCCTCTCAAAAAAGTAGAAAATTCCACAATCAAAAAACCTCCAGTTTACAATAATAGTTAAGACTCTAGGGATGTGCGAACAGAACTGAGTTTGGAAATTTAGTTCGGTTCAAAAATCGAGTTCATTTCGGAAGTTCGGTTCGGTCAACCGAACTAGTCGGGTTCGGTCAAATGCCGAACTTCCGAACCGCGTTTGTACATTCAAAACTGGTGTTTTAAGCTGTTTTTGGCCTTCCGAACTGGTTCGGATTCGACCGAACAATTCAGTCAAATTCGAGTTCGGTTCGGAAGTTCGGTTCGGTCGACCGAACAAGTCGACTTCGGTCCGAACTCCGAACTTCTGAACCGCATTTGCACATCCATATAAGACTCCTGCCTTAACTTGCAAGTCATGTAAACAGTAAAGATGTTGTACAGTCTCACATATTGTGCTTGGGCTTCATGCCCCCACACATTGCTTTGGTCTTTCAGTCCCAATCCTCTTCCTCTGCAGGTTGGGGGAAGCACTGAAGCTAAGGAATGGAGGGGGTGAGGGGGCAGTGACAGACCTGGGGGGAGCCCAGGGCTGGGAGAGCAGGGGCTGTGTGTGGGGATTGAGGGACAGTGGGAGAGCTGAGGGGAGCCCAGGGCTGGAACAGAAGTGGCCAGAGGTGGGGACTGAGGGATAGCAGCAGAGCTGGGGAGGGAGCTCAGAACTGGGAGAGCAGGGACTGTAGGTGGGGATTGAGGGGAAGCAGGAGAGCTGTGGAGAGCTCAGGGCTGGGGGAGCAGGGACTGGAGGTGGGGATTGAGGGGCAATGGTAGAGCTGGAGAGCAGGGCTGGGGGAGCAGTGGCTGGTGGGGATTGAGAGGCAGAAGGAGATCTGGGGAGGATCTCATGACTGGAAAAGTGGAGACTGCATATGGGGACTGAGGGGCAGCACCAGAGCTGGGGGGCAGGGTTTGGGGAGCAGGGGGTGCAGGTGTGGATTGAGAGGCAGCAGCAGAGCTGGGGGGAGCTCAGGGCTGGAGAAGCAGGGGCTGCAGGTCCTCCCAGTGCAGTGGCAGAGCTGGGAGGAGCTATGGGGTGTTGGAGCAGGGTGTGTGGGTATTCATTGAGAGGCAGTGGCATAACTGGGGAGAAGCTATGGGGTGGGGAGCAGGGGTTATGTGTGTTGACTGAGAGGCAGCGGCAGAGATGGGAAGAGCTCAGGGGTGGCGAACCAAGGGCTGCAGGTGGGGATTGAGGGATAGTGACAGAGCTGGTAAAAGATCAGGGCTGGGGGAGCAGGGTCTGTGGGTGGGGACTGAGGAGTAGCAGCAGAGGTAGGGGACAGGGATGGGGGACCAGGGGCTGCAGATGGGGGTTTAGGGGCAGTGGCATACCTGAAGGGGCTGTGAGTCGGGATTGAGGGGCAACAGGAAACCCGGGGGGGGCTCTAGGCTGTTGCAGCAGCATGAGCAGAATGACTGGGAAGCTAGGGTGCTGCAGCATCATGAGCAGGGTGACTGGGGAGTTAGGGTGCTGCAGGGTGCTTATGCTGGTGCAACAGTCTAGCTGCCCCTCAGTCCCCACCCACAGCCCCTGCTCTCCCAGCCCTAGGATCCCCCCAGCTCTCCCACTGCCCCACCACTCCCTCCATCCCCCAGCTTCAGTGTTGCCCTCAACCTACAGAGGAAGAAGACTGGGACTGAAAGACCAATGCAAAGTGTGGGGGCATGAAGCCTATGTTGGAATCAAGTACAATATGTGAGACTGTACAATACCTTTACTGCTTACATGGCTCACAAGTTAAGGTAGGAGTTTTAACTTGCAATTTCCATGCCTTTTTATAGCATGATTGAATTTGCAAGAGTCTTAACTATTATTATAAACCAGAGGGTTTTTTATTAGATAAGATAGATAAATTGATTTATTCAGCATGACCATGGGTCATTGCTTAAAATAAAACACGCATAATATAGCTTTACAAAATTAAATACATAAACAACAAACAGAGCTAAACATAAATAAAATAAGCTTAATTCATACTTAATAAAATATGAACATATCCAATAGTAAAATAATCGTAAAATGATCTTAAAGTACTCTTAAGTAATTGTTAAAGCAAAAATCTAATCTTAAGTAGCATAAAAATAATTAAAGTAGTCTTCGGGATACTCTTAGAAGTGTCATGGCTCTGTATGGGTATCACACAACGGTGTTTTAAATTCTAGGAAGTCGCACCGATGGTTTATTGCTAAAAGTAAAAATTTTATTATAGTGGCAGTCAACTCATCCATCAAAGCCAGTTCTACTATAAAAAAATCAGATCTACCTGGGAGTTTATCTTGGAAAGGCTTCAATAATGTCTCTCTAAGGTTGTCATACAAATGACACCTTAAAAGTACATGGTCTGATGTCTCCACCTCCAGTTGATCAAAGGGACACAGTCTTTCTTCAAATGGAATTCCTCCTATCCTGCCTTCCAGGACTTTTGTGTGAAGGGCATTGAAGTGTGCACTTAAAAACAATCTTTTACTCAAGGAAAACATGGCATTCAAGTAACTGGCCATTTCCCCCCTTAACTGGGATCAGAGGGAGATAGCCCACCATGTGAGGGGAAGCTCTGATTTTCACCAGTTCATTTTGTCTATCCACATCATCCCACCATAATAATAATTCTGATCTCGCCAGGAAGGGATCCTTACTGGACAAATACTGAGTGGAAAGACCCATCTTATTTAGTTGTAATTCAATTTTGGTAGTCCACTGATTTCTATAACTATCTTTCCGCATAAAGGAAGTTAGACCAACTCTGTTACCCCAGCCACTCTAGGCCCAGGGGCCTGTAGTTCTCCCACCGCCCTGAGGGCCAGGGTGGTGGCATGGGTTTCCTCCTTGCCAAGCACTGTCAATTCAAAACCCTTTCCCCTCCTCCCTCCCTCTCCTTCCCTTCCTTTGAGACCCACTCTGCGTTTATACTCCCCTCTAGACCTTCGTGTTGCTGTCATATACCGCCCCCCAGGTTCCCTCTCCTCTTTCCTCCCAGACTTTGAATCCTGGCTCACCTTCTTCCTCTCTGATGACACCCCCGCTCTCATTCTTTGTGATTTCAACATTCACATCGACACACTTTCCACACCCTCTATCTCCCGCTTTCTCTCCCTGACCTCCTCCTTTGATCTCCGACTCTGGACCAACGCCCCCACCCATACCAATGGCCACTCCCTCGACCTCATCTTCTCATGAAATTGCTCTCTTGCTGACCTCTCCTTTGATCCCTGCCCTAATTCTGATCACTTCCTCGCCTCCTTCAGCCACTCTCATCAACCCCCCTCCTCCTCCCCCTCTCTGTGCCCCTTCCGCAATATACAAGCTTTTACCCCCATGGAGTTTGCCTCCTCTCTATCCCTCCTCCCATTTTCTCCTCCTCCCCTGACTCTGCCATCTCTGCTCTCAACACCTCTCTCTCCTTGACCCTTGACTCTCTTGCCCCCCCTCTCTTCTCTCCCCGTCCGGCCCCAAAAACCCCGCCCCTGGCTCACCCCTAACATCCGCTCCCTCCACTCCTGCACCCAGGCTGCCGAACACCTCTGGCGCAAATCCTGCTCCCTCCCTGACTTCCTCCACTACAAATTCTCCCTCTCCTCCCTCTCCTTGGCTATCTCTGTGAGGGTTCGGGGTTGGAAAAGGAGGGAAAATCCACGGACCCAGCTATGACAACACCCCTCTCGTGCTGGGGACTCCTATGGGAAGGGGGTGCGCACGGTCTGCCGTAAAAGAGTTCCCTCAGGGTATTAGGTGGCCCAAGAAGCCTCGTTAGAGATGAGGCCGTATCATCACAGGGAACGAGATCAATAGAACGCGTGAGCGAGCCCCCTCCTTTCTCCACAGGGGGACCAGGTCCTTGCCCACACGTCCACACCCCACACCCCTGCTTCTCTCCACCCACTCGGTGCAAGGGGGAAAATTGGCCTCGTGTTGGAAAGTGCGGAAGGGGAAGAGCCCCAGGAACGGGGATGGAGGGAAGGGGGTAAACCATCACCAGCCTAAGGGATAGGGGAGTTAGGGAATCCCAGGGAATAAATATATAGAAAGAGTGCTCACCAACAATAAGACGCCTTGCTCCAACACACCCGCATTCACCCAATGCTCCACTCTCCTTCGCCACACACTCTCCTCACATGCACGCACTCTGAATCAGTAAGGGGATACACAAGCTCCACACACGCTCGGGGGCCAGCTTCACAGATGCACTGATCACCGGCAAGGAAGGACTGGAGCCAGCGGCCTTAAATCCCCCTAGCTCCTCCCCCGCTGCGCTCGGAGGTGTGCCGAGCATCGCAACGCGAGCCTGGGCCCCGCCCCTTCCTCCACCAATGCCGTATCACCGTCCTGGGCTTCTCTTTGTGCCCCCGCCTCCTCCCCCGCTCCACTTCCGGCTCTTGGGGAGGGTCCCTGGCAGTATTCTCTGCCTCTGCCTGCCCTACAGCCTTGCCTTCAAGGGTTGCAGGGTGAGTTCCACGGCGCAAGGGCGCCCCAGAGTTGGGGGGCTTATTCCTCTTGGCCTTTCCCCTCCTTCCCCCTCCCCTGACAATACCCCCTCCCCAGGGCCGCCGACTCCGGGGGTAGTTCGTCAGGGGTCCCAGTTTCAACTGATGGCGAAGGTGGAACATATGGGTTAGACGAGGAGCGTGAATCAAGGCAGCGGGTTCCCAGGAGCGGTCCGTAGGCCCGTATCCCTTCCAGTCAACCAAGTAGAAGAGGGTGTTGTGCACTCGTTTGGAGTCCAGGAGGGCCCGCACTTTGTATTCTGGTTCCCCGTGGACATCGCAGACGGGTCCTGGGGGAGAAGAAGGGGGGGAAAGGGGAGGTCGTTGGGGTTTTAGCAAGGACACATGGAACACAGAATGAATGTGGAGGGAAGGAGGTAGGGTTAACCAGTAGACCACAGGGTTGTCTTGTTGTGCCACTGGAAAGGGTCCCATGAAGTGGTTGTCAAGCTTTGAAGAGGGGCGGAGGGACGGATAATGGCGACAATCCACCCACACCATATCCCCTACTTGATATTGTGGGGGGCGCTGTCGGTGTCTATCGGCATTGCATTTATATTGTTGTCGTGCAGCGTGTAACATTGAATGGGCATGAAAGTGGCAATGATGCAGACTTTGTATCATTGCGCCGGCTGCAGGGACTTTTACTGAGGTTTCTTCCGATAGTGCAAGCCTTGGGTGGAATCCGGAGGACACAAAAAAGGGTGATGTACCTAGAGAAGCATGGGGTGCATTGTTAAAGGCGAACTCCGCAAAAGGGAGGTATGTTACCCAATCGTCCTGCAGGTAGTCCACGTAACAGCGGAGGTACTGTTCAAGTGTCTGGTTTGCTCTTTTGACTTGCCCATTAGCCTGCGGCCTATATGCTGTCGTTGGTGCGATTTTTGTACCCACTGTCGTGAACAAGGCGCGCCAAAGCCGAGCAGTGAACTGAGGTCCTCAATCCGACAGCATGGTGCGGGGCAACCCATGGTGTTTTATGACATGTTGCAAGAAGAGTCGTGCTGTGTGATGAGCAGTGGGTAACTTCTTGCAGGGAATGAAATGCCCCATCTTTGTGAATTGGTCAATTACTACAAGGATGGTGGTATAGCCTTGGGATGGGGGTAGCTCCACAATGAAATCTAAATTCACTCATTGCCACGGCCCTTGGGGAAGGGGCGCCAACTTCAGCAGACTGACCGGCTTTGTTCTGGGTACTTTGGTGCGGCTACAAGTAGGACATACCATCGTACGTCTTGCTGCATGAAGGGCCACTAAAAATGCCACTGTAGCAACTGAAAGGTGCGCCGTTGTCCAGGGTGTCCAGCCATAGGGGCGTCATGGTGGGCCCATAAAATCTTTTGCCGTGCAACATGAGGGACAGCGATGGCTCCATTATGTCGGGGTAATTCAGTTGGACATGCCTTCACCATAGCCTGTAGCTCCGGGTCTTGGGCGGCCCATGCTCGCATTTGTCGGGAGGTGAGTCCGCTGGCCAGGAACCTACGAGGATCAATAATAGTCTCTCCCTTCAAGGCTGGGCCATCAGTCACTTTGTGACATCGGGAGAGCGCATCCGCCACGGTGTTAAGTTTTCCGGAATGATAGACAATCTGAAAATTAAAATGTGCAAAAAAGAGAGCCCACCTCGCATGGCGGGCATTCTGAATCTGAGCAGTCTGTAAGAATGTAAGATTTTTGTGGTCGGTGATTACCTGGACTGGGTGTTGGGCCCCTTCGAGATAGTGTCGCCAAACTTCAAAAGCAGCACGGATTGCCAATAGTTCTCAATTAAGTATAGTGTAATTTTGCTCGGCAGAGCTTAGTTGCCGGGAGTAGAAGGCACAGGGTAAAGGGGTTCTCTCTGATCCTTTGGTTTGGGAAAGTACTGCCCCCAGTGCCACACTTGAGGCATCCGTCTCTACCAGGAAGGGTAAGGAGAAATCAGGGAATTGCAGAATGGGGGCCGTCATGAAGGTTGCCTTTAAATGGTCAAATGCTTGTTGCTGGTCCTGTCCCCACACATATGTTTGTTTCTTCTTGAGGAGTCGTGTTAAGGGGGCCGTCAAATCGGCATACCGCAGGATGTACTGTCTATAGTAGTTTGCACTCCCCAAAAAACACTGGAGGGGTTTTACCGCTTGGGGGGCAGGCCAGGAACTGATGGCCTTCACCTTGGAGGGATCCATGTTAATTCCTCCGGCAGAAATTATAAACCCAAGAAACGGGATTTCTGTTTGGTGGAAGGCACACTTTTCCATCTTACAATATAGGTGATACTGTTGAAGACGTTGTAAGACGGTTTTCACATGTTGACGATGCTGTTGGAGTTCTTTGGAAAAAATAAGGATATCGTCAAGATAAGCGATGACAAATTGGTCCAAAATGTCTCAAAATATATCGTTGATCAGATGTTGGAAGACCGCGGGGGTGTTGGCCAGTCCATAGGGCATAACCAAATATTCGAAGTGCCCATACCTGGTGCGAAAAGCAGTCTTCCATTCGTCCCCCTCTTTCACCCTTAAGAGGTTATACGCCCCACAAAGGTCTAATTTCGTAAAGATACTGGCTTCTTGGAGTCTGTTAAGTAACTCAGGGATTAAGGGTAACGGATACAGATTTTTTATGGTGATAGCATTGAGGCCTCGATAATCGATACAAGGCCTTAACCCCCGTCCTTCTTAGGGACAAAAACGAGGGGGGCTCCCCCATGTGATGTGGAGGGGCGAATAAACCCTTTTTCAAGGTTGTCGTCGATATATTCCTTCAAGGTCTGGAGCTCGGGTTTGGACAGAGCATAAATTCGTCCATATGGGGGCGTTGTATCGGGAAGTAGTTCAATGGTACAATCATATGTACGATGAGGTGGAAGCTCCAAGGCTTGCTGTTTGCAGAATACTTCCGCGAATTCCTGGTAGTCCAGGGGAAGGGGAGACTCAGTTGTTAACGCCACTACTAAACCCCCGGGTTTTCCTTCCCATCCGGGAGGCTCCTGTTGACACTGCGAGAGACACAGGGGAGCAGAGAATGAATTTTTTTTGCGGACCCAATCAATAGATGGGTTGTGCTTCTGTAGCCATGGAATCCCTAGGACCACGGGAAACGCGGGGGTACTCACTACATCTAGCGTCACGCTCTCCCAGTGTGTCCCAATCCACCCTATAAGTGCCGGGGTACAACACGTAATAGGGCCTTAAATTAACGGGGAATCATCAATGGTGAAGACCGCCTCGGGGCGTGGTTTTGGTAGTAATGGGATCCCATATTTTTGCACCGTATGTTTGTCAATAAAGTTTCCTGAGGCTCTGGAATCAATAAGCGCTGGGAGAATCACAATTTTGTTTTCTTGGGCACAAAGCATGAGAGGCACTTGAAATTGTTCCCCCTGGAATCGGGTAGTCGCAATCCGGTGCATAGTCACGCCAGGGGTACTGACAGGGCTTACCGGGGTGCCCCCTGTCCACCCCAGCCTCACTTGTTTCCCGAGCTCCGTCGATGGAGGGGGTAGCTGGGGGCAAACGCTGGAAAAATGCCCGGCCAGACCACAATAATAGCACAGCTTACCCAACCGCTGTCGTTCTTTTTCTTGAGGATCAAGGGGACCCCTTGATGCCCCGATTTGCATGGGTTTGGGGTCTTCCGCCTTCACTATTCCTGCTCTGGGGACTGGAGGTCGGGCCATCCATGCTCGCCCCGAGTCCTGCCTTCGTTCCCGCCGTCGTTCGGTTAGCCGTTCATCGATCTGGCAGGCCAGGTTGACAAGCTCCCCCCATTTCTCCGGGACACCGGTCAAGGCCAACTGGTCCTTAATCTCTTCGTTGAGACCTTCGCGGAAGAGTACCTTTAGCACCTCGTCGGCCCACCCCAGTTCCACCGCCAGTTGTTGGAATCGTGTGACATACTCCAACAGGGGCCCTTTTCCCCTGTCGAAGTGTCATAATAGCGGCTTCCGCATCCTTTTTACGATGGGGGATAATCGAAAAGAAACTGAAGCTCTTGCAAAAATCCCTTTAAATCCCGTAACAGGGGACTATCCTTCAATAACAAGGGTGTAGCCCAATCCAGGGCCAGGCCTTCCAAATGCCCAATAATAAAAGCCACCTTAGACGCATCAGATGCATACGTCAGGGGCTGTATTTGGAAGGCCAATTTACATAGTGTGAGAAATCCCTGAAAACTTTTACGATCCCCCTCAAACTTTTGGATCGGGGGGTGACGAGGTTCTCTATGTAGTGATCCCCCGCCTCCCAAAGCAGCAGCAGCCCCCTCTAGGGGGAGTTCCACTGGTACTGGGGGTCCTGCTGGTGCTTCCATGCCCAGTGCTCCCGCACCTCCCCCTGCTACCTGTTCTTTCAAGTCCTTGAGGTCCATGGCTAAGGCCTGAATGGCCCGGGCCATTTCCTCCATCTGTTGAGCCAGGTCCATGGTAGGGCCGGCGATACTGTGAGGGTTCGGGGTTGGAAAAGGAGGGAAAATCCATGGACCCAGCTATCACAACACCCCTCTCGTTCTGGGGACTCCTATGGGAAGGGGGTGCGCACGGTCTGCCGTAAAAGAGTTCCCTCAGGATATTAGGTGGCCCAAGAAGTCTCGTTAGAGATGAGGCCATATCATCACAGGGAACGAGATCAGTAGAACGTGTGAGCGATCCCCCTCCTTTCTCCACAGGGGGACCAGGTCCCTGCCCACATGTCCACACCCCACACCCCTGCTTCTCTCCACCCACTCGGTGCAAGGGGGAAAATTGGCCTCGTGTTGGAAAGTGCGGAAGGGGAAGAGCCCCGGGAACGGGGACGGAGGGAAGGGGGTAAACCGTCACCAGCCTAAGGGATAGGGGAGTTAGGGAATCCCAGGGAATAAATATATAGAAAGAGTGCTCACCAACAATAAGACGCCTTGCTCCAACACACCCGCACTCACCCAATGCTCCACTCTCATTCGCCACACACTCTCCTCACACACACGCACTATGAATCAGTAGGGGGATACACAAGCTCCACACACGCTCGGGGGCCAGCTTCACAGATGCACTGATCACCGGCAAGGAAGGACTGGAGCCGGCGGCCTTAAATCCCCCTAGCTCCTCCCCCGCTGTGCTCGGAGGTGTGCCGAGCATCGCAATGCGACTCTGGGCCCCGCCCCTTCCTCCACCAATGCTGTAGCACCGTCCTGGGCTTCTCCTTGCGCCCCCACTTCCTCCCCCCGCTTCACTTCCGGCTCTTGGGGAGGGTCCCCGGCAGTGTTCTCTGCCTCTGCCTGCCCTACAGCCTTGCCTTCAAGGGTTGCAGGGTGAGTTCCACGG
>QEPC01009285.1:1407427-1430261 GCA_003113815.1 Sphenodon punctatus
GGGGGAGGGAATTAATTTATTTCATTGGTTTCAATGGGGACACAGCGCCCCATTGAAACCAATGAAATAAATCCGGTACCGGTATACCGGATTTAATCCGGGAATCCGGTTTTCGCAGAACCGGTAACCGGTAAATCCGGTAGCCGGTAATGGGCCCGGGGTCCCACCACTAATAAATAGCCACCCTGCTACCTCAGTTTTTTCTCCCTGGGCAGAAAAACAGGCAATTTAATGTATGATTTTTGTGGGGAGGAAGGGAGGGTGGTATGAATGTGGAGAGACTTTATCTGGAAGAACAAACGTTACAGGTAAGTAACTTACCCTTCTTCTTTGAGTGCCTCTCCACAGTCACACTGATGTAGATTAGTTAGCAGACCCATAGGAGGTGGGATTTATAGCAAATTTTGTAAGATAGCTCTGCCAAAATGAGCATCTGCCCTTTCAGCCAGATCAATGGCATAGTGCTTGGTGAATGTGTGAACTGATCTCCACATTGCTGCCTTACAGATTTCATCGAGGAAGATGTAACAGAAAGCAGCCACAGAGGTAGCTACCCCTCTGATGGAATGTGCACCAAACCCCTCAGGCAACTCTTTAGAAGATAACCTGTATGCCATGGAAACACAGTTGCTTAACCACCTAGACAAGGTTTGTTTGGATACCTTGGTACCTAATGTGCGTTGGCAAAAGGAGACAAAGAGGACATCCGTTTTTCTGATTTTGTGAGGTTGGGGGGGGAGGTAAGGTAAGGTAGAGAGGGAAGGAAACACCCCTATCATCCCGTAGCACACAGGGCAAAGATCTGCCTCTAAACAAACCCTCAGGATCTTAGTTGGCTTCTAGGGTGATAAACCCACAGCCTGGATCATCACCGGGTACAGGGAGGAGTGCAAGCCTTCTGGTTGCCCCAGTCCACACAATACACACACACTGGGGTATGGAGTGGGTGAGGGGGTGTCCAGGAAGGTGAGGGAACAAGGGGTGTGGAACTCCAAGGGCAAGAGAAGGGACAGGACACGCACTCGGAAAGGAACTAGGTAATGTGAGGATCAAGATCACAGATCAGGGGACAGACTTCCACACTGCTATAATACAAACACACGTCAATCACTCACCACACACTCACCAGACTCACGCCACCACTTCTCATCCACACTGCTCTCCAAACTCTCTGGTCTCTCAGGTCTCTCAGGCAAAAGGGGGAAGGGGCCAGTCTCACAGGCACAAGTGCACTGATCACCAGCAAAGCATGAAAGCCAGGAACTGCCTTTATCCCCGGCAGCATGTAACCAACGTAGGCACTCTGAACACCGTGGCAATGAGGCTGGGGGCATGGCCACTGCTGATGATGGCAATACGTCTGCGGCCCTGCCCCCAGAGTCCATTGAATGTTGCAGCGGTGTTCCCGGATGCACCGGAGCTACCCCCACTGCATCCTGTTGCCATGGCGACTGTGCTGGGAGTGGCACTGCTGCTTGCAGGGGCGGGGCATGTCCCACAGGCCCATCTTCAGCCCGTGCTGTGCAGCGCCCATGGGGGCACTGGGTCCCTCCGCTGGCTCCAACCCCCCTCCTCCGATACCACAGACCCCTATATAGGGGTTTGACAGTTTTCCTTAGTGTGCTGCAGGTAAAACAAGGTTGCCCTGTGCAGGTCTAATGTGTGGAGCAGCCTCCCCTGGAGAGGAGTGGGGCTTAGGGAAAAACACTGGAAGTGTAATGACCTGGCTCATGTGAAAAGGAGAGGTCACTTTAAGTAGGAAAAGGGGGTGTGGCCTGAGGATTACCTCATCCTTATGAACCACCAAGTAAGGTGATTTACAAGTGAGTGCATGAAGCTCACTAATATGCCTGGCTGATGTCACTTCTATACCAGTTAAATCACAGGTTCTAGAGAGAAAGGTGATTACACTTGAAAAGGCAGCTGAGATTGAGGACGAGTATATGTGTACCAGGGCCCAATTTCAAGCCAAGGGCCCCAAGGGGGAAGGGGATCAATCAAAATTCCAGGGCAACAAGAAATATAACCTCTATTACAAAAGAGGCTTCCGACCTAAACAAAACAGGGAAGGCCATGAAGCACCCCAAGGGGGGGGGGAGGGGGCCAAGGGGGAAACAGACCCCAACAGGAGGGACACAGCAGGTCTCCCCAAAACAAGCCCGGGGGAGGACCGGGGGGAAGGAGGGATGGAGATCCCTAGGCTCAAGGGCTAAACTCACCTCAGACCCCTAGGGTGGGCCATGGGAATTGCTACCAATGCCAAAAGCCAGGGCACATAGCAAGGAACTGCCCAGACAGAGAGAGCGAGGAAGAAACCTCAGCACAGGCAGGGGTTTACTTCCTATCCATAGAGAAATCAATCCCAGAGGGGCCGCTGACTTCCTACAAATTCACAAATGTGAGGGAAGAAAAAAGGAAGCAAATGAGAGATGCTAAGATTAACAATGTACCCTGTATAGGATGGAGGGATTCTATGGCAGAAATGTCAGTAGTCAGCAGAAGGGTGATATCCACCTAAGTAAAATAGTTATCATTGAAGGGGTGTCTGGATCTACACCAGCTCCCATTGCAGAAATAGAATTGGAATGGGAAGGGCTGAAAGGAGCCATGGAAGTGGCAGTAGTAGATAACTTGAAGCATGACCTTTTAATAGGAGATGATATATGGGGGTAGCATACAGCCATGGCAGCTAGACAGGCCTGCCAGGAAGAACAGGCCAAATCAATTCAACAGCCCGAAGCAAGGGAAGGACAGGGACAGGAGTCTGGGACGTAACCAGACACCAGGGTCCAAGGGAGGGTCCCCGAGGAACTGAGCCCTGAGAACCAAACTGTGTCCATTTGTGTAGCCTCTGCCAACACAGAGCCAGAAACCCCTGACCTACAGACAACACCCAGGGAACTTCCCAGAGTATAGAAGGTGCTTACAGACCAGGGTAGGCACGACCCAACTCGAGACATACAACCCTCAGACTTGGCAAAAGCCAGGGAGGCACTGACTGAACCCCAGACAGAGTTTAGAGTGCAGCTAGAAACTGACAGTACTCTGTCAAGGATCAGGGAAGAGGCAGCAGGCAGCTCCTCGGCAAATCAGGACAGAGGTATTTTCAAATAGGAGCAGGGATTGCTGTATAGAGTCCCACCACATGGAGACAGAGGTTACCCCAATAAACAACTTGTAGTGCCACAAATGTTTAGAGGGGATCTATTAAAATTGGTACACACATGCATCTTTGCAGGACACTTAGGAGTCTCAAAGACACTGAGCAGGCTAGAAGCCCTGTATTATTGGCCAGGGGTTTACAGGAATGTAAAAAGTTATTGCCAGACCTGTGACCCCTGCCAGAAGCACAACAAGGGAACAGGCCCTAAGATGGCCCCCATAGTAGGGCCTGTAAAGAAGCCCTCAAGAACTGGGAAGAAATACTTATTGGTTTTGAAGACTTCACTACCAGATACCCAGAAGCTGAAGCCCTCACTAATATAGAGGCACCTGCAGTTGCAGACACTCTGATAATCATATTTAGCAGAGTAGGTTTCCCTAAGGAGGTCCTGACAGACAGAGGCTCCAATTTTATGTCTAAGATACTTAAACACCTATTGAAAATATGTGACGTAGCTCACCTTACGGCAGCACCTTATCATCCACAGACAAATGGGCTTGTGAAACGCTTTAATGGCACGCTTAAAACTATGCTAGCCAAATTTATGGAGGGCAAATCAGGCAATTGGGATAAATTGATCCCATTTTTACTATTTGCTTAAAGAGAGATCCCATGAGAATCTACAGTCTTCTCTCCATTTCAACTACTCTTTGGGAGGAAAGTAAGAGGACCCCTAGACCTAATCAGTAGGGGCGGGAAACCGGTAAAATCCGGTATCCGATAATGCCGGTACCGGGCGTACCGGCATTATCGGATTCGACCCGGTAATCCGGTCCGGGGTACCGGATTCCGGGTACCGGATTTTTTGCATTGCAGCCATTTAAAAATGGCTGCAATGTAAAAAAACTTCAAGCCCCAAATTAAAAAAACCAAACCCTCCCCGAGTCCAGGCTGCGCGGGTGGAAGGGGGGACACCCCCCACCCACCCTGCCCAGCCTGGGAGGGGGAGGGGGAAGGAATTCATTTATTTCATTGAGTTCAATGGGGACACAGCGCCCCATTGAACTCAATGAAATAAATCCGGTACCGGTATACCAGATTTAATCCAGGAATCCAGTTTTTGCAGAACCGGTAACCGGTAAATCCGGTAGCCGGTAATGGGCCCGGGGTCCCACCTCTACTAATCAGAGACTCCTGGGAGGGTGATATAGAGATTGAATGGGAACCCATAGAAAGATATGTCCAAAACTACAGACATAACATTAGGGAAATGCTAGCAGAAGCCAGAGGAAACCTTGAAGAGAGTCAGGGGAAACAAAAACAGATATATGATAGCACAGCCAAGGCGAGGACTTATGAACCAGGATATTTAGTCCTCATTATGAAGCCTCCAAACAAAGTAGGAGGACATGCATCTTGGGGATGCCCCTACCAGATACTGGAAAGAAAAAATGAAGTCACATACTGGGTTGATAAACCCAGCACCAAAGTGGGGGCCCAAGAATTCCACGTGAACAGGATTAAAACCCAGCACGCATGGGGAACAGAAGTAAATATGGTCTGTCTGGCGGAGGGAGATAGCTCACCTGACAACCTTCATACACCCTTACTTGACCTTTTGCAAGACACAAAAGGAGATCCGCCACTAGAAGCTGTAAATGTCTCCAGCGAGTTGAGTGATTCACAGAGAAGGGAAATCCTAGAAGTTCTGGGGTAACATAGGGAAATTTTTTTCAACAAACTGGGCAGAACTGATTTATTGTACATAGAATTGACACAGGGACACTGGGACCTGTCAGGTCAGGACCCTTTCGCACAGCAGGAACGATCAAGACTCAGACACAGAATGAAATACAGATGATGTTACAACTGGGGGTAATAAAAATCGCTACGGGAGAGTGGGCAAGTCCAGTGGTGTTAGTCCCCAAATCAGATGAGACAGTCTGGTTCTGCGTAGATTATAGGAAACTGAATGCCATAACTACATCAGACGCGCACCCAGTGCCCAGGACAGATGCTATTTTAGATCAGATCGCAGGGGCCCAGTTCTTAACCACCCTCGATCTCACAAAAGGATACTGGCAGATTAGCCTAGATCCCCAGTCACAAAATAAAACTGCATTCATCACAGATGTGGTGCTGTATGAATTCACAGTTATGCCATTTGGACTGAAAAAAAGTGGGGCCACATTCCAAAGATTAATGGATTGCCTGCTTGACAAATTCAGGGATTTTGCATCAGCTTACATAGATGATGTGGTGATTTTTAGCAATTCTTGGGAGGAACATGTGAAACAGGTGGACACGATACTAGACCAACTCCAGACAGCAGGGCTCACAGTAAAGGTGTCTAAGTGTAAAATTGCAATGAGCCAAGTCACATATCTAGGATTTCAGGTGGGGAGCGGGAAGCTTAGCCCCCTACCAGACAAGATAGAAGCCATCACTTTATGGCCCGTACCCACAACAAAAAAGCAACTCCTGCGTTTCATTGGCATGTCAGGGTATTACAGATACCATGTACCACATTTCAGCTCTATCACTGCTCCTATGACAGATCAGTGCAAAAAGAGGCTGCCTAACAGAGTACAGTGATCCACAGCATGTCAGGAAGCTTTTGACAAGCTGAAAGCAGCTCTATCCAATGCACCTGTACTTAGGGATCCAGACTTCGAAAAGGAATTTGAGGTCTGGACGGATGCATCTGACTCAGGGCTAGGGGCAGCCCCAATGCAGGTGGGAGAAGATAACCAAAGGTATTGCTTACTTTAGCAAGAAGCTGCTGCCATGAGAAAGAACTCTAACTGTCATTGAAAGGGAATGTCTAGCTATTGTGTGGACTGCGGGTAAGCTGAAACCGTACTTATGGGGCAGAAAGTTCACTGTGTACACTGACCATTAGCCCCTAGCTTGGTTAAACAACGTGAAGGGCTCCAACAACAAGCTCTTGTGATGGAGTTTAGCATTACAAGATTTTGATATGACAATTAAACATATTAAAGGCAAAGAGAACGTAGCTGCAGATGCCCTGTTTTGCAGAGAAAACACAGACTGACATGTTCCAGGATTGGGAGTGACCCAACCCTTCTCACATGTTCTCAAGGGGGGCGGGGGGGAATGTGTCATGGGGAAAGGGGGACAACACAGTCATTTGGGGTAATGAGACACAGAATTTGGGGTACTGGGGGTAAATATGGCTACTAAGAAGGACAGCTAAAGATAAAGAATAGAAGACTGTGAGCCTTACCACCCTGCTGAACTGGTTTGGCAGGGTGGGGGGACAGAAAAACCATTGTTAGGCAGAATGAGCATTTTGTTGTAAAGGTAACACCCAGGTGGGGTCTGCAACCAGCTGAGAATAACAAAAGGAACAGGAGGGAGGAAGTGACCTAAGCCCCCTGCAAAGAAAGTAAAGAGACAGGATCTTTACTCTCTCTTCCATATTGACCAGCAAGGAGTAAGCAGCTTGCAGGAGAGACTGCACAACCATGAACTAGAGACTTTCCAATTCACTAACGGGACTGAGCCTAGCCTCAACACCAAGGCCACGAGAGACTCTGATGGACCTGGATTGTACCTTAGGGTAAGAGGGCAGTTTGGGAATTTCAGTGTATTTTAGAATGTGTGTACTTTATATTTGATTTGTAGATTTGCACCATCCGATCAACAGCCTTATACTTGTATTCACTTAATATATGTTTTATAACCAAGCCTAGGGTGCTTGTGTGTTTATTTGGCCTTGGGAGGTTCACTTGGGTACGCTATCTAGGAAAGGGAGAGGTCACTTTAAGTAGGAAAAGGGGGTGTGGCCTGAGGATTACCTTATCCTTCTGAACCACCAAGTAAGGTGATTTACAAGTGAGTGCATAAAGCTCACTAATACACCTAGCTGATGTCACTGCAACCAGGAACAAGTATTTAAGCGTTACCATTTCGAGTGAGGCAGAAGCCATAGGCTCGAAAGGAGGTTTCATTAACACAGACAGAACTATATTAAGATCTCAGTTAGAAGTTGGAGGTTTAACAGGTGGGAATAAATTTATTCCACCCTTGAAAAACCTGGAAATAGATGGATGCGAGAAGAGGTGTTTTCCCCCAGCAGGAGAGTGGAATGTGGAGATAGTCACGGTGTGGACTTTTAACAAGGGCAAGGAAAGTCCTAATTGACACTGTTGAAGCAGATATTTGACAACCAAATTAACATTACAGTTAACAGGGCCACTAGAGAACTGAGAGACCAATGATACAAAGTTATGCCACTTTTTCAAATAGCACTTCCTTGTAGAAGATATTCTACTAGACAACAGGAGGTTACGTAACTCCTCCAGTAACTCTCTCTCATTAGCAGCTAGAGTGAGAGTCTCCATGCACACAGGTGCAGGAAAGCCAGATTCTCATGCCAGATCTCCCCCTCCTGGCGAAAGAGAAAGTCTGGAGGAGTCGGCAGGAACCAAGGCGGATTCAGGGTGAGTTCCAGCAGCTGCAGGAACCAATATTGGCGAGGCCAATGAGGGGTGATCAGAATTAGGAAGACCCAGTAACATTTGGCTAGCTGAATGGTCTCGTGTATCAGTGGGACCAGGGGAAAGACATACATGATGCCGGTTAGCCATGGGGTGCAGAGGGCATCCCCCTGAGACCCTTGCCCCAGTCCCCCCTCCAAGAGAAGAATCTCTCCATTTTGGCATTCCATGGGGAAGAAAAGAGGTCAAATGTTGGTAGACCCCAGCTGTTTGTTATCATTAGATACACGGACTGCTTTAACTCCCATTCATGGGAGCACGAGGTTGTCCTGCTCAGGGCATCTGCCATGAGATTGGACACCCCTGAGAGGTATACTGCTATGGGAGTGACCGAGTGGCCGATGCACCACTCCCAAAGTACAGTGGCCTCTTTGGTCAGCTGTGGAGACCTGGATCCCCCCTGGCAGTTTATATAGTACATTGCCATAGCATTGCCCTTGAAGACTTGAGCTATAGTCCCCTGCACCAGCGAGGTGAAGGCTTTTAGCCCAAAGCAAATGACTCTCAGTTCGAGCACATTGATATGAAGTGCAGATTCCGACAATGTCCATGAGCCATTTGCCATGAGGTTTGGAAGGTGTGCTCCTCATCTGATTTTTGAAGCGTCAGTGGTTAAGTGGCGCGAGGGAGTTGGTTGGACAAAGGGAGTCCCTCGTCTGATGTTGTTTTCTTGCACCCACTAGGTTACACTGCATAGCACTGATCAAGGTGGTGTCAGCATTACCCCAGGGTCATGGAGCACTAGAGGGATGAAAGAGAGGAGTCAGCGCTGCAGTGGCCTCAAACAAAGCCTGGAAAGGGGGTTACGTGGGTCATGGAAGCCATCCGACCTAGTAAACTGGAGAAAATATTGTAAGGGTGAACAGAATTACATTTGGTTACATCTATAATCCAAGTAATGGCACGATATCTGTCAGGTGTGGTTAAGGCAGCTACTTTAGCAGTGTCCCACTCTGCCCCCACAAATTTTAAGTTCTTAACAGATGTCAGGGAAGATTTCTCCCAGTTAATGTGAAAACTCAGCTTCTGAAGGGTTGATAAGGCCATATGTATCTGGGTAGTCAGCAATTTGACTAATGAGGCTGTAAACAGCCAATCATCCAAGTAGGGGAATACATTTATTTATTTTATTTATTAATTAAAACATTTGATATCCCACCCCTCCTGCCAAAGGCAGCTTGAGGCGGCTTACAATGTATAAAAATATAAAAATACACATATAAAAATACACAAACAACATAAACATAAAACATCTAAGAAGAGGGGGGGAAGGGAGGAAACATCCCCCCCCCAAGAAAAGAGGAGGGAGGGGAAAAAATACCCCACCCTTACTAGCCCCCATGAAAATAAAAACCCACCCTAACCCATCTCCCTTGCCAAAGGCCTGGCAGAACAGCAAGGTCTTGCACTGACGTCGAGAAGAGGAGAGGGCCGGGACCACCCGGGCCTCTGCCAGGAGGGAATTCCACAGCCTTGGCGCAGCCACCAAGAACACCCTCTCCATAGTGGTCCCCCAGGATACCCAGGGGACTTTGAGAAGGGCACTCCCGGTCAATGGCAGGGGCCGATCCAGAGCCTGGGGAGGGAGTGAGGTGATCCCGCAGATATATGGAGCCCAAGCCATACAGGGCTTTATAGGTAAGAACCAGCACCTTGAATTGGGCCCAGAAGACTATAGGCAGCCTGTGTAGAGAATGGAGCACCGGCGTAATGTGCTCCCGGCAGCCTGCTCCCATAAGGAGACGGGCCACCGCATTCTACACCAGCTGCAGTCTTCGAACTGTCACCATGGGCAGCCCCACGTAGAGTGCGTTACAATAGTCCAATCTTGAGGTGATGAAAGCGTGAATGATAGTGGCCAGGTCAGAGTCTGAGATGTACTGCCAAAGCAGTCACACCAGGTGTAATTGGCGGAATGCGCGCCTTGCCACAGCTCCAACCTGGGCATCTAGATGAAGTTGCGCATCAAGGAGCACTCCCAGACGCCAAACCTGGGAAACCAACGGGGGGCAAATGCTGTCAATGATGGGAGACACCACACCCACCACCTTCCCCACTAGCATCACCTCCGTCTTCACAGGATTCAGTCAGCTTGCCCTCATCCAGTCCCCCACAGCCGCTAGACATTGTGTAAGCATGATGCAGGGTCTGGGTCAGATGAAAAAGAGAGACAGAGTTGAGTGTCATCAGTATATTTATAATAATGAACTCCAGAGCTCCTCACAACCTCACCCACTGGCTGCATATACACGTTGAACAGGAGAGGGGACAGAATGGAACCCTGAGGGACTCTATACGAGAGGTCTAGGGGAGATGAACAATGGTCCCCAAGTACCACTTGCTGAGTTCTTCTGACCAGGAATGAGTGGAACCATTCAAGAACAGTCCCGCCCACCCTGGCACAGTCCCGCAGGTGAGTCACAAACATCTTATGGTCAACGATATCAAAAGCAGCCAACAGATTGAATAGAATCAGCAGGGTCGAATGACCCTGATCTAATTTACGGCAAAGGTCATTGACCAAAGCTACAAGCGGTCTCAGTGTCATAACCCGGATGAAAGCCAGACTGCGAGGGATATAGAAAACTGAGTTGTTCAAGATGCTCCTGCAACTGCTGAGCCACTACTACCCATTCAATAACCTTCCCTAAAAAGGGAAGTGGAACCTCAGGAAACGCCTATGGTGAGGGTTAATGGCTATACGGAAGTATGCATCTCACATATCTACAGTAGGCAAATAAGCTCCCTCTTTAAGGGAGAAAATTATTTGTATGAGTGTTATCATTCTAAATTTAACACATTTAACGTGCTTGTTGAGGGCTCTCAGGTCGAAAATAGAAGAGACCCCTTCTGTTTTTTTAGGTACCAGAAAGTGCCTGGAATAAAAACCCATACCCTCCTCTAAAGGGGGCACCAGCTCTATGGCTCCTTTGACCCAGAGTTGTAATATCTCCTGACACAGAATAACAGCATGACACTGTTCCATTGGTGCCGGTGTGGACACAAATCTAGAACAAGGCTTACAAGTAAACTGTATAAAGTAGCCCCAGCGAACAATCTCCAGCACCCACTTATCCGTGGTAATACCCTCCCAGACAGAAATAAACTGAGTAAGTCTGTCACCAAAATGGGGGTTCTGCTGACTATCACATAGTCCTGATGGCAGGAGGGGTGGGGTATTAAATTCAAAAATAAATAAATAAATAAAATAAATGCCGGGGTAGTGATGTATCAAAAGGAATTCTTTGCCAGTGCCGGAGGAGCTGGAGGAGTCGATTTCCTGCTCTTATGACATTTCTGGTAGGCATTCCGTCTTTGAGAATGGTACGAAGGAGGATGCCTCGACGAACTATAGGCAATCACATAGAGACTTCGGTTGAGTAGCAGGTTTCTTTGACAACTCAGTATAGTCCCTTGTTGTGTAGGGACGATTAACCCCATAGACTTCGCTGTAGTGTGGTCTGTCTTTATCTGTTTTAATTTTTGTATTCTCATTGTATTCTCATTCTCACTGTCAAAGGACATATTAGTGATTATGTTCTGCTCTTCCTGAGAGAGACCTGACGTGCAGAGCCAGGAATGCCTCTGGAGAGCCACTACGAATGCCATAGAGTGGCCTGTGGAGTCGGTGACATCAAAAATCACTTTAGAGAAATGTTTGGACAGTTCTTTTCTGTCCTGGATGGTAGGAAGTAAATGTTCCCTTGCTTCCTCAGAAAAGTCCTGCATCACACTCAAAACTGTGTCCCAGAGGGTGTAATTGTAGCATGTCATGAGCACTAAGTAATTCCCAACACGAATGCCCATTGTTGCTGCAGAATAAACTATTTTGTCAACAGAATCAAGTCTCTTGCCTTCTTTATCTGATGACTGTGAGGGTACTTTGCTGGATCTAGACCTCTCTAGAGGTACAGTGGCGATGAGGGAGTTGGGCTCTGGGTGCCTAATTAAGAAGTCATGGTTTGTGTTTGGTACTGGGTACATCCAGAGTAATTTAGGTACCACGGGGTGAGCAGTGACCGGGTCCTGCCAGATCTCATCTAGTCTGTCTGACAATCCCCATGCCAGGCGGATCGTTATCCTCTCTCTGGTACCGATGGTCCAAATGTTGAAGAGCTGGTAGGGCTCTTTGTGATCAGAGCGACCAAGGGGAATGCCCTACGTGGACACCATCTGTGCTAACAGGTTTTGGAACGAGCGAAAGTCATCCGGGGGTGAGACCGGGGACTTTCCCACATCTGTTTCAGAGATATCATCTGTAGTGTGCCATGAGCACACTACAGGGAAGAATGATGATCATTGTCACATGAAGAAGAATCATCTACATTATCTCCTTGTCCCGCAGGAGGTATCTGATCATCAGGAAGGAAGACATCAAAATCATATGGTAACCCTTCATCATCAGATGTCATCATCGGCACTGGGTATGGTACCTATGAGAGACCCTGAATTTGAGCTACTGTCAGGACTGTCAGGGTATGGAGGTGGTGGTGCCCGCAGGGACCATGGGGACAGGGGGTGCCCAGGAGGTCACGCTCCCCACCCCCTAATACCTGTGTCTGTAGAGGCTTCCCCTGTTTGCAGACTGCTGGGCCAGCGATTACCTGATGAGAGGCAGCTGCAGCGCTCTGAGTGCCTGCAGCTGAAGCAAAGGCTGGGTCTGAAGCAAGGCACATATAAGGAGGGTGATTAGGGTTTCTCCTTTGCTGGTCATCAGAGCTTCTGGATTCCTGTGATCTGGCCAGTGCATTGATATTTGGAGAAACTGTGGTTTACTAGACTCCTTTCCCTTTCCCTTTCCCTTTCCCTTTCCCTTTCCCTGTGTGAAGAGTGCTGTGTGCAGTGAGTGATTGTGTGCGAGTGGTGTGTGCTTCTGTCTTCCTTATTGTTGACCTTCCTTGCCTTCCTGTGTGTGGTTGCCCTAATCCCTCCCCACTCCCCTCTGGGGTTCCCAAGGCCTGAGGTCCCTACGCCCTCCTCACTTGTTTCCGCTCCTGGGCCCTGTGTGTGTGGAGGATCACTATAATCCAGGGTGTGACATGTCCGGTAGGCCCACTGATGAATGGTGGCTGGGTCAGGTGCCTTGTAGCATACAATTGACCACACAGCGATACACCATACTGAGGGCTTCTTTAACCCTAATAGTGTGCGTCTATGAGTGGGGTTTGTGTCCTTGTGTCGTGTGCCCCCTTCTTCGCTCCTGTTTTCCCTTGCTAACCCATATTCCCCACAGGGACAGGCGTAAGCTGATTCATGGGCGTTGGTGCCATGATAGTTGAAGCCAGGATGGGCAGTGCAGAGTGCGGGGATGGTGCCAGCTGCAGCTGTGGTGCCGAGGGGATGGCTATGCCAGCAACTGCAGTCTGTACAGATTGCTGTATGAAGGACCCTAAGATGTTCTGCAGGAATCTGAGGATGGTTTTCAGCTCTTGTGGAGACGGGTCCTGAGGATGCACTGGCATGGTTCTATGAGGTGTGGCCATCATCGAGCAAAGATTGTCTTCAAAGGAGTGATCTTTGGCAAAGGAGAAAGTGTGCCGACCTGGAGTAACAGGTGGTGTGATCTAGTGCGGGGAATGAAGGAGTTGGCATGGATCTGCATGGAGAGCATGTCTGGGACAGTCTTGCTGAGAGGTGTTGCCTTGGCACAGAGAGTAGGAAGACAATGAGGCACAGAGTGGAGACTGTTGGTGCCAAGATCTCCGTGTGCACCAAATCTTTCCTTTTCTTTGTTTTCTTTTTCTCCCTCCCGGAAGAAGTAGAGTGGTGCAGACCTTTCTTCCACTCTGCAGATTTCGTGGCTGCACCAGACTCCAGCACTGACTGCTTTGTCGCAGTGCTGGAGGAGGTGGGTGGAGTTGGCATCGAGCTCCCCTCAGGAACAGCAGGTGGTGCAGAAAGTGTTGCCGCTGATGGAGAGGCGGTGGCAGGTGCCGGCCTAGGTGTCATGGCAGCAGGCAAACCTGAGGCAGTTCTGATGTCTGCCTGCATGGCTTGTTTGGTCAAGTGTTCAGCCAAACGATGAGCCCTGTCCAGCCTTATTATCTTTTTGAAGGAAAAGCAAACAGCACACAAGGAGGCGTTGTGCTGAAAGTCTAAGCAGAAGAGGCAGTGGAATCTGGGATTTTGGACACGCAGTCCAGACAGTGTTTGAAGCCCTTCAAAGTCATACACTGTGAGTATTTTGGCATTGAGAACCCATCCTTCAGTTGTAAGTTTGATGTTTATTAGTAAAAGTCTCTTTAGTTTGTAAACTAAAGGAACAGAATCTCCGTGAAGAGAAAAATAACTTCTTCTTTTTTCCCCCAGGAGCTAAAGACACCCAGGCTCTGCCGCGGCAGAGAAAGAACTGAGGTAGCGGGGAGCGGGACAGCTATTTATGCTTGCGCTGCATGACATCATCTCCCCCTTCCCGTCTAGGAGCTGCTTAGAATCAGCCCGGTTTTAAGTACCAACATCAGCACCGAATACTTCGGTGTGACTGTGGAGAGGCACTCGAAGAAGAATAAATAATCATCATAATAAATAATATAAATAAACTCCAGACTTTCCACATTTTGGGGTGACTTTTTCTTGTCACCAAAGTGGAAGAAAGAGGCCATATACTAATGAAGCATTGCACCAGAAGATATCAGAGGTGACTGAAATTTTATTTAAGAAAACACCTAAGCCCACCTGGCAGCTGGGCCCTGGTTTGGTACACGTTACATGAAGCATCTGGTCCTTACCATGGCCAAAGACAGGGCACCCAGACTGCATTCACACCTTCAGCAGCGGGCCAGGCTGTGCATATTTTGGCTCGGGGAGAGAATCCGGAAGACAAAATATGTGCGGTGTTTGGCCGGTGCGAAAGCTCCCCTGCACGGCTTTTCTGGCAAACACCCAGAAGAGTGCAGAGCAGGGAAATCCGACCTCTGCATGCAAAAATCGGCCACTGCACATGTGTAGACTGGCTTCCCTTTTCCAAAATGGTAATAACACTGCTGCCACCAGGCACCTCTGGAGGAAGGAATTTCCATAGCATTAGGGCAGCAGCCGAGAACATCTCCCTGTGAGCCTTCACCATACGAACAAGACTAACAGTTGGTACCCACAGTCTCTCAAATATATGGGGCCCGGCCTTTCTGATAGACAGAGCACTGGATGATTTAGTCCCGGAGGTTATATTCAAACCCCCTTTTGCCTTGGGAGTAGTGCTTAAAAGCAAGGAACACTTAGTTTTATTTTTTAATGTTTATGTTCCCCCTTATAACTCCAGGTATTTTGATCCTTTAATATGGATTAAGGTGGACTCAGTGCTGGGGGAACTATTGGGCAAATTTCCAGACAGTTTACTGGTTATGTTAGGAGATTTCAATGCCAGGATGGGAAAGGATGATGAGGCCCTGTCTTGCTACCGTGAAGCCCCAGAGCTACCGCCTCCCGCCCCATACCTTAGGGACCGCCTCGCCCTTCGCGCCCCAGAGCGGCTCCTGCGGTCTGCCGGGGGTGCCCTCCTGGAGGTCCCCCGTGTTAAACGGGGGGCCACGATGGAGAGGGCATTCTCGGTGGTGGGACCGCGGCTGTGGAACTCCCTTCCGGACGAAGCTCGCCTGGCCCCAAGCCTTTTAACATTTCGGCGGAACTGTAAGACCTGGCTGTTTGCCCAGGCCTTTGGGAGGGAGGGTGGGGAGGGAGGTGTTTATTCCCCTACCCATTTGTGTTTGGTTTTTGGACTAGCCCTGTTAAGTTATATTTATATTTAATATTTAATATTTTAAGTATTTTTTTGATTGTTTTGTATTGATTTTATTGTATTTTATGGTTTTTAATGATGGAAGCCGCCCCGAGCTGCGTAGCAGGAGGGGCGGGGTAGAAATTTATAAAAATAATAATAATAATAATAATAATAATAATAATAATAATAAATAAAATAAAATTAAACTCCAGATATTCAAAAGATTTAAAAATTAATGCCTCGGAAATTAAGCTTGCCACTTTGGCAGCTGATTATAATCTCCATGTTCTTAACGAGTCTTACTTTAGCAATAAAGAGGGTGAGTTTACATATTCTGGATATAATGGTTCTAGTGTAGTGGATTATGCATTGGTTTCCACTAACGTGTTAGAATTTTTGAGAGATTTCTTTGTGGGCTGGTCGCAGTGCAGCGACCATTCTCCCCCTGGGTTGGTCTTTGACTTTGTGAGTGGGTGCTCTACTCCTAATACCTTATTCCCCCCAAGTAAAATTGATAATTGTCTCGGGAGGCATGCTCCAGTTAGATGGAGCAAGGTACCAGCATGTGCCTTTGAGGCCTGGTTGGGCAAGAATGATATTTTGAAGTTTAGATCTATGATTATAGATTCCACTTTTGAATTTGAGGCAGTACGGGCATTTGACCAACTGAGTCACCAGTTGTGACTTTTTTTCGAGGCAATGGCTGTCCCTCCTAATTGATCTAATTTTAGTACGCACCAGAACCAGCCCTCGTTTGATGGTGAATGTAGGAGGGTGAAGAGAAATGTCTTAGCAATTTATTTTGCAAAAGCATTTATCCGCTCTACCTGAAGTTTATTTCCAAGCTAAGAAAGAATACAAAGAGTTTATTAAAAGGAAGAAGCGTGGTTATACTGACTATTGGTGACGTTTGCTTCTTGAGGTGGCCAGGACCAAGGACTCCAGGTCATTCTGGAGGTTAGTCCATACAGGCCTCAGTGCTGGTCCCCATAGGAGAATTCCAAATATCTCCTCTCATTTATGGATGGAATATTATAGGAATCTCTATGCCGAGTTAACTTCTGTAGCTCCTAGCGTTAAATTAAGGGTCTACCTGGAACCATTATCTGATTGGCCCCCAGTCACCACTTCTGAGGTGATCTCTCTGATAAGTACCTTGAAGAGAAATAAGGCCCCGGGGTGGGATCTTATCTCTATTGATTTTATTAAATCTTACAGTTCTTGGTGGGCCCCTTTACTTTACTTTCTGCTCTTTTTACCTCCATTAATAACTCTAGCATTATCCCAGTTAACTGAAGGCTTGCAGTAGTTATACCAATTTATAAGAAGGGCTCTCGTATGGATCCTGTTAATTATAGACTACTTTGGGCCAAATTAGATAACACTTCAATGGATAGGAGACTTTTGTCTCTTATCCAGAATCTATATGCTAACTCTAAGATAGTTGTCAAAACAGACCCTAACGGAAAGGTCTCTGAGGAGATTGGCCCCTGTTCTTTTCAATTTATTTATCAATGATGTAGTGCCTTTAATGGCTCAATCTAAGTTTTTTCCCCCCAAACTGGCTCTTCATTCAGTTGGTTGCTTGCTATATGCTAATGATCTAGTTCTTATGTCTCAAATTCATATTGGCCTAAAAAGGCAATTAGAGGAGTTCTCATTATATTGTGAAACTAATTCCCTAAATATTAACTACAACGAGTCTAAAATAGTGGCATTCACAAAGGCTAGGACTAAAAGATCATTTAAATGGGTTCTTGATAGTAAGCTGATAGAACGGGATAAATCCTTTAAATATCTTGGGTTGCATTTTCATAGCTCTGGTTTATGGACGGATCATCATAAAAGAGCTGCAGCAGCTGCCAGGGGTCCTGCTTTTGCCATTTATAAACATTTTGCAAGTTCTGGGAAGTCAGAATATAAATTGGCTTTAGATGTCTTTAACAGCAAGGTTAGCTCTCAATTCCTATTTGGTTCAGAATTGTGGGCCCTGCTGATAAAAGCCAACATGGATGTGATCCAATCCAACTTTCTCCAGTTCCTGGTGGGGGCTCCCAAAGGCTCTCCTGGTGCCGTGGTTAGATTGGAATTAGGTCAAAAGAGCTGGAATTTTAGGGCATGGGTTCGTGTAACTAAGTTTTGGATTAAAATCTCCAGAGCCCCATACAGGGGGTTACTGGTATATCTGAGAGAAGACCAATACAAGAGCCTCTGGCAATGCAGGGTTGAATCCCATTTGACTAGGCCTATCTTGTGATTATTTATATAGTAAGGGATACCAAACTACAGAGGCTGAAATATCTCAAAGGTGGGAGGACATAAATCGGCAAGATGGATTTGCCATGATAAGATCCTCCCTCCATATGGGTGGATTTTTGGCATTAATACCGGATGGGGACAGAATGGCAAACTATCTCTCCATGACCCTTTCTGCTAGAGGGAAAAGACTTTTTTTGGCTGCAAGATTCAATGCCCTTCCTACCAAACTCTTGGAAGGTCGTTATAGCGGGCTCCCCTTTCATCAGCGATTATGCCCGTTTGATTGTTTGGAAGTTGAAACCAGAGATCATGTTCTGTTTAGATGTCATCTTTATGACAGTCTTAGGACTAAATTACTTATGTCTTTCTTGGAAAAGTATCCTGGAAGATCTGATCTTTTTTTGCTTGAAATGGCCCTTTCTGATGAGAAGCCCGAACTCACAAATATAATTAGGTTTTTAATCTTGGCAGTGAACTATCGTCAACTGTTCCTTGAGTGTAAACTCCCAGTGAGTGATGACTTGTGACACTCTAAGTATCTTACTTCGGTGACTTTGCTCTGGGGTGGTGTAGTTATGTAATTAGATGATCTATTTCTCATTGATGTTTTATTGATAAGGTGGCTTTGGCCCTCTCACAGACTTAAGTGAGAGGGCTGTTATGTCTTTACGGTCATATTTAAAATAGTTTTGTCTTCATTTCATGGTTTTAGTGTACTAACGTATTTTTGTTAATGATTTTGCTTTTTGTAATAGTATCGGCAATGACTCTGGTCACGCCTAATAAACTTGATTTGATTATATATATATATATATCTCACACCGTTTACGACTTTAAAGGTCAAAACCAACGCTTTTCATTGCGCCCGGAAAGCTAAAGGGAGCCAGTGCAGACAACAGCGCACCAGTGTAATGGGTTCCTGGCACCTCACCCCCAAAAGGAGGCAAACCACCACATTCTACAGCAGCTGCTGCTTCTGAACAGTCATCAAGGGCAGCCCCACATTGAGCACATTGCAGTAGTCTAGCCTTGAGGTGATGAAACCACGGATGACAGTGGCCAGAAGCAAATCGGAAAGAAAAGGCTGCAGCCTCCTCACCAGATAGAGTTGATGAAAAGTGCCCCTGACCACTCCCGTAACCTGACAATCCAGGCACAACAAAGGGTTCAGAAGCACTCCAAGGCTGAGAACCTGACTGACCAGAGGGGGCTGAACTCCATGAATAACAGGAATCCCAATCACCTCCAGCTCACAAGGTCGGCCAACTATCATCACCTCAGTCTTGCCTGAATTCAGCTTCATTCGGCTCATCCTCATCCAGTCGAGGTATATCTGGTGCGTAGGCTGCGTCCGTATGTCTCTGGCCCGGACCTGGCCTCCCTCATCCATGCCTTCGTCACCTCGCGGCTCGACTACTGTAACGCGCTCTACGTGGGGCTTCCCTTGTTCTTGGCCCGGAGGCTGCAGCTGGTGCAGAATGCGGCGGCCCGTCTTCTTACGGGGACGGGTCGCCGGGAGCACATTACACCGGTGCTCCGAGCGCTGCACTGGCTGCCGATAGTGTGCCGGGCCAAGTTCAAGGTCCTAGTAATGATCTATAAAGCCCTATACGGCCTTGGCCCCTCTTACCTTAGGGACCGCCTCGCCCTTCGCGCCCCGGAACGACTCCTGCGGTCTGCCGGGGGTGCCCGCTTGGAGGTCCCCCGTGTTAAGCGGGGGGCCACGATGAAGCGGGCGTTCTCGGTGGTAGGGCCGCGGCTGTGGAACTCCCTTCCGGAGGAAGCTCGCCTGGCCCCAAGCCTTTTGATATTTCGGCGTAACTGTAAGACCTGGCTGTTTGCCCAGGCCTTTGGAAGGAAGGGGGGGGTGATTTTTAATCCCCCACCTTATATATTTATTTATGATTGTACCACGCCCTGTTTTATTGAGATATTTTATATTTGTTTTAAATGTTTTTATACTGTTTTTATTGTTGTTAACCGCCCCGAGCTGCATGGCAGGATGGGGCGGTATAGAAATCTAGAAAATAAAAATAAATAAATAAAATATAAATATCGAGATATTTAGTCCACATCACTAAAGAATACGCAAGCGACTAATCATCTGTGTGATGTCATTTCTAAAACCCACCCAAGGCATTATTTATGTGGTGCGTGATTTTACAGCGTGGTGCTGCGCACACATTTAAAGGCGGTCTCTGTCTGATGTTCTTAGGGGGTGGGCTGCTGAAAGCACATTACATGAGTGATTTAAAGAAAATATTCTTGTCAGCAATAACTTCATTAAGAAGGGTTAGTGAAATAGCAACCATAATAATCTCAGAACCATATCTGCAGATTTTCCAAGATAGAATAGATATTGCTTTACATCCTAAATTCCTACCTAAGATAGTATAAGTAAGACAGTTGTGAGAATGTGGCCCTTTTTACACAGGCCTCTTCCACCCATGAACATGCAGATTTCTGCATGTTCATGGGTGGGGGAGCCCTGTGTGAACGATGCAGTGCGTGCGGTAACTAGGGATATGTGTGCACGCATGCCTAACACACATCTCCATTAGTCCCCATGCACAGAGCAACAGGGGGAAATGGTGGTTGCTCCGTGGGTGCAGATGAGTAGGAGGTGAGTGAGGATGCGTGTGCAGTTGTGTGCACGCCCCGCCCACCCACCGGCGTGCCCACGGATCCCCCCACGTGACAGAGCCATGTAAAAATGGCCTGTGAGGAGCCACTTGAAGAAGAACAGAAGGTTGCTACCTTGTAAACAAGGTTATTCGAGATGGCTCCCAACATTCTCACATTCCAGCCCTGCAAAGAATTTTCTTATATTCCTAGGAAGGTTTGGAAGGAATTGTCATTCTGAGGGGGAGAGTGCTTTTTATACTAGAGGAGCTCGAGACCAACACGATTTCAGCGTTCATGTAAAATAATTGAGTGATACCAACAACTTCTCCTATGCACACAAATAGCTAGGAAGAGCTCGAAGTCCAATAACCTGGCCTTTGCTGGAGCAGATAGAAGATACTTGGTGTCTAATGCAAGTTGACAGATTCATTTTTTCTTTTGCTTGTGTGTGCTTTTGTTTTTCGGTCTTTCTAATTCTTGAACTACTCTTTAGCCAATGGTTCTCAAATGTTTTTGGAACAACATAACTGTGAAAACCCTGAAACAGTCTCATGGACCACTCAGTACCCACCAGAAAGATGCCCAGGATCATTGCATGCTGGCCATAGCTGCATGAGGTAGGTGGCTTAAGTCTTCACTGGTGTCATGCCATCCCTAGGGAATGTGGGGGTGAGCTAGGGAAGAACTTAAATGTCCATGTGCCTTAGGGGAATTATGGCTGGGACATAAACATTAAGCAGTGGACCCTCTCTGAATCAAAATAATAAAAATAAAATATAATAATAATAATAATAATAATAATAATAATAATAATAATAAATAATAATTAAATGGCACCTTGGCACCTTAAAGTAGATTTTAAAAGACAACAGTGAGATGTAATGTCTTAACACCTATTTACTTTTGATGGAAGTGTTCTCAGTGCTGTAGTGGAAACACTACCTACTAACTTCCATTGAAAGTCTTTGTACTTTGGAGGGTCGTCCCCTAATATATTTTCTGGGACTGCGGTTCCCAGAAGAAATACAGATTCCATTGCCCATCTTGGACTGGAACCTTGGTGCAGCTTTTGGGAAGAACCTGAACTCAATTTCCTACTCATTTGTAATAGATACCAGCTCCACAGCTCTTTAAGCCCCTATCCACTGAGCATGTCAGTCAGTGAAAACCTCGAGCTATATACAGAAGGCCTCTGCGTTCATGCTTCTCTGACTGTACTATATTATCTAATGGCCAGAGGACTTTCTTTTTTATTATTTATCTTGGTTGTTTAAGACTTTCCCCCCAGCTTGGCCTGAAAAGACTTGTTTAATGCTACACTCAACAAAGGGTTCTCTGCAAACAAGGACATTCTGTGAAAAGTCAGCTTTGATGGGGTTTTTCTGACATCTTTCTATCATGTGTCTCATCAGTGTTGAAAACCCCCACCATGACGAAGGCACTACAATAACGGGTCTATGTAGCACCAAGGCTTGGTCACATGCATGGCTGTGGCGGAAAAGGAGAGGAAACTTGTTATGTATCCTTGGAGCACAATTTAGCTTCATTCCCTACCCTTATTTATATTTAAGCTTCAATTGTCCAAGCCAAGAAAATGCTAGAGGAGAAATTCAAGAAGAATTCAGATCAGAGAAGCCTCCAATAGCCCCTGAGTAACCACATAATAAAGGAAATTGCCACTTAAGTGTGTAGAGATTTCCTTTTATCACAGTCAGCATCTCATGAGAAATATGATTTATTGAGAATACTATAATGGACATAACAACAGTCATACTACGTTAGGCCAATGGTCTACCTAGTTCACTTCTTCCTCCTGGTTTCATCCCCTGACCAGCTTGACTAATAGCCATTAATAGACCCGTCATCCATGAACTTATCTCATTCTTTTTTGAACCCAGCTATATTATTAGTTGTCCCCGGCAATGAGTTCCACAGGTTAATTGTACATTGTGTAAAAAAAGAACCTCCTTTTTATTTAAAACCTGCTGCCAGTTAATTTCTTTGGTTCTCCCCTAGTATTACAAGAAGGGGCAAATAACCTCCCCCTATTTACTTTCTCCCCATTCTTCATGATTTTATAACCCTCCATCACAGTGATTCTCAAATCTTTTGCCTGTGTGACCCCATTTTGAAACTTTAATAGAACGCAGTGAGCCTGGAAAGCGAAGAATACAATGCAAGACCAAATATCAGTCAAAATTATGACCCCATCCACAGAGGGCATGACCTCTTCCCCCACTTTGGTGTCCCAACCCATGATCTGGGAATCTCTGCTCTATCAAATCCCCTTTTGGTGAGAGGGCCAAATCCTCAACTGGTGTGATTCTTTGCTTTATTACACCTTTGCTGATTTTCGCCATCTGAGAAGCTCGGAGTGTAGGAGCAAACTTACATGGTACAGTGGGATATGCTTGTTCTTCTTCTTATTATTATTATTAACAAACTTGCTCCTCCCTACCTCTCTGCACTTATCACCCTCCATACTCCAGCCCGTGCACTTCGCTCCTCCTCTGTCCCCTCTCTCGCCCTTCCACGCCTTCCCTGCTCCCCTAAGCGCCTTCGTCCCTTCTCACTTGCTGCCCCCCATGCCTGGAACTCCCTCCCTGT
>QEPC01009285.1:1439783-1472814 GCA_003113815.1 Sphenodon punctatus
ATACTTACCGGCGGCTGCGGGGACGCCGCGGCCGCTGGTGCTGGGGGGTGGGCTCGCCTCTGAGTCTTTTTTTAAACAAAAATCCAGGCTGGGCAGGGTGGGTGGGGGGTGTCCCCCCTTCCACCCGCGCAGCCTGGAGTCGGGGAGGGTTTGTTTTTTTAAACTTTTTTGTTGGGGCTTTAAGTTTTTTACATTGCAGCCATTTTTAAATGGCTGCAATGTAAAAAAATCCGGTACCCGGAATCCGGTACCTGGACCAGATTTACCGGGTCGAATCCGATAATGCCAGTACGCCAGGTACCGGCATTATCGGATACCGTATTTACCGGTTTTCCCGCCCCTATTGATTACCCTCACCAGCACCATTCCCAAGGTCTCCCTGGAGGCTTTCACCAACCAGAATGGGCATGGATCTAATTCGCAACTGGTGGCTCTAACAGACCCCAGAACATCCACAGCAACAGCTGGCGTCACTTCCTGAAACTCATCCCATAAAGATGGACCAGATGGTGCCTCCATAACCTCACATGTGGGTCATGGGAGCTTGTGCCCACCCACACTGCCTTGAGACAGGTGTGCTCAGATGGGTTGGGGATGGGTGGACCTGCGCAGGTGAGTCCCATTTAAAAACGGCCAGGGGCTATGGAAGCCTTCCATTGAGCCCATGGAGACCCGACTGAATATGGTTGGTAAGAGATAATTTTGGGGGGGGCTCGGGGGATTGTTGAAATCAGCATCCCAGTAAATTATTTGCCAGAAGACAGAAGAAACTGAAGGCCAGATTCTCAGCTGCTGTAAGTCACAGTAATTCCACCAACTTCAATGAGCAAGGACATATTTATGCTAACAATCTTATCCCTATATCTTAAGCCCTAGCATTTCCCCCACACAGCAGCTGAGGCAGTGAAGGGTCTGATCCATTGCCCACTTAAGTCAGTGGGAGACGTCCATGAATGTTGAATCTGAACCTAATTGTCCCACATTATTTGAGAGTTTTGGCAGCAGCAATGCAAGTGGGGTGATGGGATCTTGGCCAACACACTGGGAATTGAACTGGAAACTTCTGGATGAGCCTCTGCCATTTGAGCTAAAAGACTTGGGTGGCTTAGTTCAGGCAAGTAGAGATGTCATTGGCCACTGTTCAGCCTCCCAACACTGGGGGAAACAACTCAGAACATGTCATTTATTAAGGTTACACCTAGGTTTGCCACCTCTCTTGGTTTTACTGAGACTTCGGGTTTTGTCCAAGAGTCCCCAGGCTCTAGGACGAGCCCCAATTTCTCTGGGTGGGCCAGGGCACACCCCAATAACCCTGAGGAATCAGGGCTTATGGGGGCAGCAATATTAGAAAGGAGGTGGGCCAAAAAGACTTTAGCATTTCCTTCCCAACGTGACACCTCCCACATGGAGCAGGTTTACCTCAGAAAGGGACATGACTAGGGTTGCCAGTTCTCACAGTTTAATCTTGAGAGACTCCCATATGCCAGGGTCAAACCACAAAAAGTGGAAACTCTAGACATGACATCCTCTTTGCTCCACTCCCACTGACTTGGCCCCACCTCCTCCAGATGAAAGCCCTGTGGAGATGGTAACCCTAATTACAATGAGTCTGGGGGGAAAGGTAGATTCCAATTAGCTATTGGTGAAAGGGTGGATCTTTCTCACCTTTATAAACCCTTAATCCCATGTGGGTGGTGTTGTATGTTGATGTCCAGCCACCAGGCCTTGCTTGTACTGAATGCCAGTTAGCCTGTATGCGGTCAGCTGCATTTTGGAAGTAGGGTGTGGGACAGGTGACGGACATGGTAGATCACTGTAGCATGGGGAAGCTCTAACCACCGGGGGAGGGGGGGGACTGGATCAGAGCATCCTCTTTGCCTCCTCACCCCCTCCATGATCGTGCACTGCAGCAACTGGCTCGTGCAACTGTGGGAGGACTTTGAGGATCAGACTGCCTGTGCCCTGGCTTCAGGCCCAACCCAGTTGAAGTTTTCTCACTTGATTCCCTGAACTAGCAATCACCCACTGCTAACCCCAGCTGGAGGATCCTTGGGCTGGCCAGACTCTGCTAAAGTTTCCAGCTTGATAGCTTAGGCAATACCTCCCAACATTCCTGCCTTAGGCGTGATCACCTACCTTTGCAGAAAACTCCTTCAGCCCCACCTAAGGCGATCAATGTCCTGCTTCCAGAGGTAGTGGCCACCAGAACCGTTAGGCACCTACCTGCACACATGTAGTTCCAGAGCACTTGAGTGCCTGGGTGTGCTTGCCTGCTGCTGGGCTCCCAGATACAGCTAATGCCAGTGCACTGAGGCACCTGCCCCACTGGGTGACCAGGATGCCATCACCATTGGAACCAGTCCCGCCACCTCCACTGGGTGGTGAAGCCACTGGATGGTGTGTTGAAGAAAGTGTGTGTGTGAGAGTGTGCATGCACACATGAGCATGTGCATGTGCGTGTGAGCATGTGTGATGGTGGAGCTTATTGGGCAAAGAACAGGTCTTATGTCCCTTTTGGCCACTTAAAATGTTGGCAGCACCTCCTTCAGAGCTGCTCAATGCTCTGGCTAGCAGCTATGAGGAAACCTTGCCTCTGACCCAGTCTGCACCCAATCCTTGCCTTCCTCCCAATCCCCTCTGCTCCACCCATCTCCTTGGGCCTCCTCCTGGCTGCTTCCAATCCTCTCCTTCACCCATACCCAGCCCATGCTTCAGCCTGTTGTCCCTTCAGAATGGGATTGGGATTCCCTGCCTACGGAGAGTCTCATTGGCCACCACTCACATAAGAATTGCTTCACGGGAACAAGAAATTAGGTGGAACAATGCTTTCCTTCCAGTGTTCTGCTTTGACCCTTGCCTGACCTAGTTATTTCCTGCCTGCTCCTGGACCCAATCCTGTCTTGCCCAAGGATTCACTCCTGCAGTCTGCTCTGCCCATATCTTGGACAGCAAGTCCACTCCTTATAGCTCTGATCAGCACCAGCTACTGGTCTTCGCTCTTGCCTCAGGTATCTGCACTAATCTTTGGCCTCTGATTTTCCAGCTCTGAACTGACTTGGGGTATTTTCAAACGTGACACTACCACAGGTGGCCGCGCTTACCCCGGCGAGACCACCCATGGTGGTGTCACATCTGCTCCCGCCTGCCAGATGTTTGCTGCAGGCAGGAACAGAGTACTCCCCGGACCACGGCAGGATTAACTCCAGGTTGCGCGCTGGGCTCCCTGCCAATGCACATCCCAGAGTTAGCCCTGCCATGGTCCGTGGAAGGCAACCCTGGACCATGGAAGAGCGGGCCATCACGTGTGATGGCCCACTCTACCTAACTCCAGCCGGTGGCTGGAGCTTTTCTGGGTGGGTGTGGTGGCCTCAGCCGCCGCTCCCACCCGTTAGGGCGGGGGCCAGGCCGCAGCGCGAGGGGCGGTGCTGTGCGGACCATGTCCACACATCCCCCTGCTCGAGCCCCAGCCACCAGCACATTTGTTCGATGGCAGGGCCAGATCCTGCCCATGGTGAGGGCTCTCATCACGGGCAGGATCAACATATGTCAGCTCCTCGAGCCATGACGTATGAAAATACCCTTGGTCCTGACTACATCTGCTGATTTTGAATTAAAGCTTAAGTTTCACTCGACCCCGATCCTTCAAAGCTTCATCCAGCCCAGACTGCCTACAATTCTGTCACCTAACAGTCAGTGCCTTCGATCCTTATAGGGTTCCACTGTGGGTGGAAGACACATTGAAGTGAATGAGACTTACAAAATTGGGCTTCCATGCAATAGCAGAATTAGGTCTAATAGGACACTGGGCAAGCCAAATTACTGCCCCCTGGGACCTTACTTGCTCTCCAGAACCTTGTTCCCCCCCCCCCATGCTGCACTACCCCAGTCGCTGCACAGCACCACTGCCACCTGCTTACCACGCCCTCCCATTCCAGTTCACAGCAGCAGTGACAGCAGGTAAGGACAGGAGGTGGGGGTAGAAGGGCTCTGGGGACTCCAGAGACATCATCCCCTGTGCTCTTAAATCCTGCTGCTGCCATGGACCAGAGCAGATGCAGGTCGCAGGCAGGGATGGGGGGCAGAATCAGAGCACGGGAGGAGGCCAGATTCAGAAAATGGCATTGGGGGACCCACAACTAAAGTGTAGGGAGGCAACCTCATGTTGAGTCTGGCTGGGCCCACTGAATGATTGCCCAGGCCTTGGGACAGTTGCCCCACCTATCCCCATGCCACTGCTTCCTGGAGAACCTGGGGAACAGCCACCTCTCCAGCACCCTTGAGCTGATCCCAGAATTCCTGAGTTAGTTCTTCAAGCTGCCTAGAAGGCTGAGAGCTGAGATTCCAGGGACAGGGACCAGTGTACTGATCCTCCAGTCTGGGTGTGTTGGGTTAGGGTACAGCCCATTTTGTGAGTTAGTCCTGGGCCCAGAGGACTGTTGTTTGGGGCCCACACTATCCAAAAATGAGTGCGTGGACCAGGCAGAATTCCAGTTTAAAAGACCCTGGCAATAGCAATACCCTAACCCAATTAAAACAGGTGCCAAAACTAAAATACAGCAAAACTCTAGAGGCAAACAATTTATCCACTTGAAAGAAACTGTCTATAACCAAGAAGTGTGCAACTTATCATGGAGTCTAAGCAGGCATGTCCAAACATTTCACATCTCAATAGGTTTCTAATAGTTTAAATAAACTTTGTCCAAAATTGCAGATTTGTACGGCTTCAGAACACAAGGCTTCAGTTATCGGCCGTTGTGCTAAGCAGGGCAAAAAACCATACAGGCGACAATCACTGTTGTGTCCCAGGCTGCCTTCTCTTTCCCCCACCCAATGTCACAGCCATGCCAATTTCTCAATAGCTTGGTTTGGATGAATTTTATAGACAATTCATGGATTTATTCTGCTTGTTGAAACTGTCGAATGAAAGCAGGAACTTCCTCAAATCATGGAAATTCATTGTCTTCTCTCCAGACCCTGCAATCAGAATTGACATAGATTTAGGCATGCTGCTTTCCCACACAGCCCAGAGATGAGGAGTCGGGCAAGAGCAGCAAATGCCTCACAGGCTGTAGTGAGATCTCAGGCAGGTAGGACCCTTATGCATCCCCATGCCGGGCCACCTGTACCCCAGGCAAAACCCATGAGTTCCAGATGGGCCAAGTCACCATACCCAAGGGTGAGACTAGAGCTGGATCCAGGGAAGTTGGGGTTCCATGCAAAATGATGGCATGGGCCTGCACCCAAATCTGGGACTCCCTGCATTTGAGAGCCTGTGGCATATTATGGACCCATGGAATGTCATGACATCACAGCATGATATTTATTTTATTTATTTATTTCATTACATTTGTAACCTGCCCGTCTTACCAACGGCAACTCAAAGTGGTGAACAGTATAGAACAATATAAAACAATAAAAGCAATAAATAAATAAATTCATAAGTCTAAACACTAACATCATCAAAACCCAGTCTGTGAATAAACATCTACCAACCCAATCCCAACTAACCTATACCACCCTCCCACACCCATCAAACGCCTGATGGAATAACCAGGTTTTACATTGCCGGTGGAAAGCGAGGAGATCCAGGCTAAGGCGGATCTCCACCGGGAGCGTATTCCACAGCAACAGTGCAGCTGCCGAGAACACCCATCTGTGTGTCTGGACCCGCTGATAACACGAGACCTCTAGGAGGGCGCTCCCGGATGACTGCAGGGGCCACCCAAGGAACAAGGCAGTCTCTCAGATAAACAGGGCCCAGGCTGTGTAGGGCTTTAAAGGTCAAAAACAGCACCTTGTATCGGGCCCGGAAAACAATAGGCAGCCAGTGCAGTGCCTGGAGCACTGGTTGAATATGCTCCCTGCTATCCATCCCAATCAACAGGCGGGCCACCACATTTTGCACCAGCTGCAGTCTCTGGACCATCACCATGGGCAGACCCACGTAGAGCGGTAAGAGCGCATTACAGTAGTCCAGCCTCGAGATGATGAATGCATGGATGATGATGGCAAAATCAGAGTCTGAGACGTATGGGTAGAGACTTTTCACCAGATGTAATTGGTGAAAGGCCACAGCTGACTCCTACAAATCCAGGCGCAGCTGCAAATCCAGGAGCACCCGCAGGCTCTGCACAGATGAACCAATGGAGGGTGGACCCCTCCAATAATGGGGGTTTCCCCTTCCCCCAGATCCCCGACCCCGCCCACCAGCATCACCTCTGTCTTGTCAAGATTGAGTTTCAATCAGGTCGACCTCATCCAGTCCCCCACAGCAGCCAAACACCAGGATAGCAACGAGACTGCAGAGCCTGGATCAGTTGAAAAATAAAGGAACAGTTGGGTATCATCAGCGTATTGATGACAAAGAACCCCCCAATTGTGCACAACTTCCCCAAGCGGCTGCATGTACACATTGGATAAGAGAGGGGACATAATAGAACTCTGCAGGATCCCACACTGGAGACCACCAGGGGACGATGTACAGTCCCCTAGTTCCACCCACTGAGATCTACCCACCAGGTAAGAACAGAACCACTGTAAAATGACACCATCCACCCCAGCCAGGTCCCATAAATTAGTCACCAGCATCTCATGATTCATGTTATCAAACATTGCCAATAGCTCCAGTAGAACCAGGAGGGTCATTCAACCCCTATCCAGCTCCACAAGGAGGTAGTCGACCAAGGCCACAAGCACAGTCTCCGTGTCATAACCCAGGCGAAAGCCAGACTGTGTGAGATCCAGAAAACAGGTGCAATCCAGATGCGCTTGCAGCTACCGTGCCACTACCCGTTCAATAACCTTCCCCAAAAAGGGAAGGTTAGAGACAGGCTGGTAACTTGTCTGGGCATCAGTGTCAAGTGATGGTTTCTTGAAAAGGGGCTGGACCACAGTCTTCTTAAGGCAGTCCAGCACCCTACCTTCCTGAAGGGAGGTGCTGATCACCCCCGCCAGCACCAGCACCAGTGTCTCCCTATTGGCCTTAACCAACCAGGACGGGCAAGGATCTAGTTCACAAGTAGTAGCCCAAACAGATCCCAGTACATCACTGCCTCGGCAGATGTCACCAATTGAAATTCATCCCACAAAAATCAGACCCAGCAGGGCATTCCTAACCTCTGGCTCTGCCACTGTCTCCAAAATGGCGAAGTCTAAGTCATGCTCAATGCAAGCAATTTTATCCACAAAGTACACTAAAAGCATGCCACAGCAGGCCTTGGACGAATCCAGTTCTAGGTGGAGACAGACCAAACTGGCCAGACCCCTCACAACCTGGAACAGCTCCACTGGACAAACTGACCAGACGCTGAGGGCAGCAAAGAACTGCTTCCTTGCTGCCCGCACAGACATGGCATAGGCTCTCAAAAACACTCTATGTCACAATTGGTCATCTTGGGCATGACTACGGCACCACCGTCATTCCAACCACCTCCCCTTGCACTTCAACTGTACCAGGTCCTCTGTAAACCATGGAGACCTGCGGTAGTGAAACACTGGGAGCAGACACCTAGGAGCCACCCGATCAATGGCCCCTGCCAGCCAGCTATTCCAAAAGGCCACAAGGTCATTGATGGAGAGCCCGTCAAGGTCTACAGGCAAATCCCTCAGAGCATTCCAGTACCCGTTCGGTTCCATAAGTCTCCAGGGACGGACCATCCTAGTAGGCCCCTCACCCCCACAGACAGGGGTGCAAGCCCACAGGAGGTAATGGTCCAACCACAGCAAGGGTGTACACACAACACCCCCAATCATCGGACCCACCACCTCAAGGTTGGTGCAAAACATAAAGACCAGAGTATGCCCCCCCTCATGTGTTGGGTCTACCACCACCTGGGACAGACTCATGGTTGCCATGGCAGCCATGAATTCCTGCTCCACCCCATGCAATCCAGCCTCAGCATGGATAGGTCCCCCAGGACAATAAACCTAGGAGACCTCAAGACCACGTCCGAGACCAGAGCAGCTAGAGCAGTCAGAGAAGCTGCCGTACAGTGGGGAATACAAGTAGAATCCTCAATCTGCCCCCAGCCAGAATTCCCGGTCTGTCAATGGTCAAATTGAACACAAGATGGAGGCCCTCTATCCTGGACTTGGTCTGCATCAAGAACCTCTAAGCAGTCAAACTATCCCTAAAAATAATGGCGATGCCACCACCACCACCACCCCAACCCTTTGGCCTGTGCTGGTGCTGGACAGAGTACCCAGCTAGAATGAGGTCAGCCAAAAATGGCCCCAACAACTCATCCAGCCAGGTCTCCGTCACACATACAAGGTTGACCACCCAATCCAGAATAGAATAATGGAATATAGATTATTTATTGGCAACCAACCTCGCATTAAACACCAGTGACCGGTCAGGGTTGCCAGAGACCACAACCTCCTGAGTCAGGGGAGCACAAAGGGGGACAGGCACTAACCACTGATCCCTCCACTCACGATGACATCACCCTACCTTGGTCCATAATTCCACATGGAGCCCTACTCAGGGGTATTGAGTAGGAGGAGAGTAGGGGGATACCTTGCACTATGTGCAGGTATAGGATATCCCAACAACTGCACCCCACCCCTAATTGACTGCTGTAGCACAACCACTATCCACCCACCCCTGCTCTCACCGGGGATAACCCTCCTTTATCCACCCGTCCTCCATTAAAACCAACCCAACCCACACCAAAATAAGAAGACACTACCCACCCCCCAACCAAGAACCAACCCCAACACAGCAGAGACCCTAAAACAATAACCACACAATTTGAAACAACCCACTTACATAAAACCAGCATAGTCCCCACCCACCCACCCCCGGTAACCTGGTCCCCGCCAAGTGCCACGCCCAAAGGACATGAGGCAGACTACATCAGAAAGGGGATGGGAAAGTCCCTATGGTTTGCCCCCCATTGAGGTGTCTGCCCCCCAAAAGCCCTGGTTTTCCTGGTTACTGGAGGCACTCTGGCTGACCCATAGAATTGGCTTCCCCCAAAGACTCTACATGAAAACACAGAACCTCCTCCAAGTGAACCTCAGAGGGATGGCAACACTAGGTCAGGTGTGGAATGAGCATCTGAAAGAATAGCTAAAGGGGCAGAGAGGATGAAAGAAACATGGTGGGAGGGAAAGCAATTGCCTGAAAGTTAAAAGGTACACTAAATATTCATGGCAATATGTTTTGCAGCATTTGCCCAGATGGCAAGATACATCCACTAGAATTCACCCAAATGCCAAGAGCTATCAGACACATCACTCACAGCCTCAAAGTAGGGTTTGCAGTAGGACTCACATGATGCATAGACTCTCTGGATGGAAGCTAATTGCACTCATCGTGGATACAGGCATCCAAATCCTCAGTGGGTGTAAATCCATTGGAGGATAAAGATACAACTTGGTTCAAAAGGGGTAGGATAAGTTCAGGGAGGACAGTTCCATCAATGGAATCTCTGTCTGCCAAAATAAACCATGGAGGATAGATCCTGATTTTTTTAGATGACCACTGAAACATCCAGTGCTAGTCACTGTCAATGACAGAATTCTAGACAAAGCATTGGTCTTACTCAGTATGGTGCTTCTTATTACTTCAATGGACTTTCGCTGATTTATCCAAGCTTAAGAACTATCCCATTCACTCCAGTGGAGCTAGACAGATTTATATCAGCTGAAGAACTGGATTTCAATACAACCAATCTCAGGGCTGGATCTAGGCAAGTGCAGTCACACATGGCCCCATGTGTTGGGGGACTCAACAGGACCCCTGCTACATGGGGTTCATGAATAAACTTGAAATGACAACCTGGGTGTGAGAAGCAACTGGTATAAAATATGGGCCCACCAAGACCCAAATGTGGGGAGCCCCTGGAGTAAACTAGAAATAATAAGAGCCCAGGAGTAAAGTAGAAATAACATTTGTGTAAGACATGGACCCATAGGGCCTGCAATGCAGGGAGTTCAATATTTAATTGGACTTCAAAAGGTAATTAAGGTAACATTTTCCTTTTTCTGACTCCATAAGAACATAAGTAGTGCCATACTGAGTCAGACCAATGGTCCATCAAGCCAATCTCGATCACATGGGAGAAGAACCAAGTCACAATGGGCAACCCATTCCCCGTTGTTCACTCCCAGCTCCCAACAGTAAGAAGTTCATCCCATAAGCTACTTGGTTAATAACCATTAATGAACCTACTCTCCAAGAACTTATCCAGTCCTTTTTTAAACCCAGCTATACTACTGACCTTGACAACGTCCTCTGGCAACAAATTCCATAAGTTAATTATGCGTTGAGTGAAAAAGTACTTCCTTTTATTTGTTTTAAATCTGTCGGCAGCTAGTTTCATGGAGTGTCCCCTAGTTCTAGTACTATTTGAGAGGGTAAATAACCTTTCCCTATCTATTTGTTCCATACCACTCAAGATTTTATAAACCTCTATCATGTCCCCTCTCAGTCTTCTCTAAGCTGAAGAGACCCAGCTTGTCGAGCCTCTCTTTGTATGAAAGCCGTTCCATACCCTTTATCATTCTCGTTGCCCTTCTCTCTACCTTTTCTAGTTCAGCTATGTCTTTTTTGAGACCAGAACTGCGCACAATATTCCAGGTGTGGCCGCACCATTGATTTCTATAGAGGCTTTATGACATCCTCAGTTTGTCGACGCACCCCAATGAGACACAGACACCATGACTGGTTTTCAAAATTGACCGCACTCTTTATTCTATCAAGATTCAAACTAGGCCAGTGGGTAATTTCACAGGCAATTTGGGTCCAGTATGCTATCTACATAACAAACTTATTAACTTGGTTGCTGATGTGGATGTGCCCTCCAGCGTCAGTACCCTTAACCGTCAACATCCCCCTTTTGACAGCACCCTGGCTCTGGCTGAAAAGGGGGACAGGCCCAACTCTGGGCGTGAGTAAGGAGGTGGGTGCTCACAGGCCAGCGGACAGCGCATGTCCTTTCTGACCTTACTATAACACACCTCCCAGGGTCATGACCCCAGTGTGTTCTGCGCCCGCATCACTCTGGGTATTACATCCCCATCTCTTAAGGAGATGACTCTTCCTATCCTATTCCTTTCCTATTTAGCCTACTATAGCATACTGGATCCCTGTCACAAAGGGGGAGAGAACACCTACTCCCTCGACACCCACCACCTATTCAAACTACAAACCTCGCAAGTGTTCGACTAACACTGCTAAATATAACTCATTCCCTGCTGGACCCCATCCTCACGGAATAGGTCTAGCCATCCACATAGTATGCCGGGATGTTTAATGGTTGTTCCTCCCATTTTGTTACCCATTTTGCTATTTCTCTACTAATGTTCCTTCTGGCTCTATCCACCCTTCCTGGTTTGATTGCTGTTTCCCACTTAACCCGAGGTATAAAACTCATCCAAACTATGTGAACACCTAAAAACCAACATTTAACTGTCAACAAATCCTCTTTAATCTTTATTATTAAGTTAACCCCTTTTCTGTCTGGTAGGTCATTTTCCCCTAGGTGTATTACTATTATATGTGGTGTAGATGACTCCCCCAAGGTCCTTAACAGCGGGAGCAGTTGGTTTCATCTCATCCCTCCCTTGCCTATCCACTGTATGGCAAACCTATCTTCCATTCCTAGTTGTAAACCCCATTCATTCGTATTGGCAGCTCTGCTGGCCCAGCTCACGAAGCTGTGGCCCACGATCCACACCACACGTCTTTCATTCTTTCTGGGCCTAAGTCCTAATGGAAACAAGAAAACACCATCGTTTACTATGGGTAAGGTCGCACATATTTTTTTATATGTCCCTGACCGCCATCTTCCCATTGCCTTAATCGCCTCCTCTGGCAAGCCAGCCACTGCCGCTGTTGTAGCAGCACCAATCCTAAAGGAGTGGGAACCAAACTCCCCAGCAGGCAGTCCTGCCCCTTCAGGGCAGCCCTAAGTACTGCGGTAAATTGGTAACTCGTCAGGGGGGTAATCGCCTTGTGTATGAATAAATATCCAGGGACTCGCGGGCGGATAGTCAAATACCATCTCATCTGTTCAACAGGGCATATCGCCTTTATCCCGCATTCATACAGCTCCAAGATTTGTCCCCTACTCCTCTGGTCTGTCTTGGAGCATCGGAGTCTGAACCTCAATCCCACCTTAGTCGATTCCATGTCTTTGAGTCCCAATGCCCAATTAGCGTTGTCCTTCCACGATCTGGGCACCACCTCACTAATTCTGAATCCTCCAAAATATGTTATAACATACACCGAAGTAAACAATTGTGCCTCAAAGGTATTGTGGCATACTGTTGGTAGAGTCCCCACTAGCTGAACCAAAACGTGTGTTGTTATTGGTGCCCTCATTGCAGTTGTGGTCGGATTAGCCCTTGCCCAACTTTCAAACATATGCCTCAGGTAAAAACCCGTGTCAGGGGCAGGGAAACCTTTAAGTCTACTGACAAAGGTGAGGGCCACCACCTTTCCTGCAATAGTACCCCTGGACAATCCCTTCTTATGAAGCTCCATTGCAAATTGAATGATCTCCAGCTCCCCTGTGGGAAAACTGGTCCTCATTCTGTGTTCGCCCTGAACAGCTGAAATTCCCAGAAGGCCCTACCGTATGTGGCTTGGGTTCTGGGAGCCAATGATCCCTGCACGATTGTCTGCATCTCTATCTCCCAAGGCTCCACACCCCCGGTGGTAGAGGGTCTGCCCCCTCTCTGGCTTCCAGTGCCATTTCCCGGAATCGGTCGATCTGAAACCGAGAAAGGGCATCGGTTATGCCATTGTCAATTCCTGGTATGTCATGCAGTGAACAATATATTGTCTTTCAAAGTCCGCACCAATGACATGACCCTTGGAGAACAGGAGGAAAGGGTGTCAACCATGTGCACCACCACCATGTTGTCACACCAGAAAAGTACTGTGCGATTGGCAAAGTGCCTTGCCCATAACAGGACAGCGATGACTATTGGGAATAGCTCCAGAAATGTCAGGTCTCTGGTAACCCCAGCCTCATGCCATTCGTAGGGCCATGGCGCTGCGCACCAGCGCGTCCGAAAATACAAACCAAATCCCGCACAACCAGCAGAATCAGAATGTACCTGCAGATCCGCTCTGAGCAACAATCGCTCCCTCCAAAAGCTCACACCGTTGTACCCTTCCAGGAAGTTCAGCCATTTCCCCAAATCTTGTTTCATCTCCCTAGTGACCCTAATCCTATAATGGGGCTGTACCTGGCCTTTGAGCTTGCTGTACAACCTAGAAAGAAAAGCTCTACCCAATGCCACTACTCGACATGCGAAGTTGAGGTTTCCTATCAATGATTGCAAGGCCTGCACGGTGACTTTACGAGCTGCCATGCACTCCCTAATCTTTGCCTTCAAACTTTCCATCTTATCTCCAGGCAATCTTGACTGCTTCAATGTAATGTCTAATTCTATTCCTAAGTAAGTGATCCTTGTACCTGGTCCTTCCGCTTTCTCCGGGGCCAAAGGAACACCGAGTTCCTCGGCCACTTCTTGGAACAGATGCAGGGCAGCTGCACACACCCCTCCCCTGGGTGGACATATTATTAAGAAATCATTAAGATATTTTGTTACCTCGCCCACTTGCAGTCATTGCCTGAAGATCCATTCTACGAGTGAACTAAAGCGTTCAAACGCAGAGCAGGATATGGAGCACCCCATGGGCATGGCTCGATTGTAATAATACTTGCTCTCAAAGTGGAAGCCCAACAGGTGGTAACTACTGGGGTGCACTGGCAGCAGGCAGAATGCTGATTTGACATCATACTTTGCCATCAGTGCACCCGCCCCCATGGCCTTTGCCTTATCTACTGCCTCGTCAAATGATGCATACTTGATAGTTGACAGTTCCTTCAGTATTGCATCATTTACCGAGCCACCCCAGGGGTAGGACAGGTGATGTATCATCCGAAACTCCCCCACTGCTTTCTTGGGGACGATCCCCAGAGGGGACACCACAAAGTCATTCATTGGGGGGGGGGGTGTTTCAAAAGGGCCAGCCACCCGCCCTTCTGCAACTTCTTTTGCAATTTTTGCTCTAACTAAGTCCTCATGCTCTTCTAAGGATTTGAGGTTGCGAACTATCCTCTGCTGGGAAACTGGGTCAGCCGGGATGAGGAATCCCTGTTTAAAACCTTGGACCACATACTTGACTTTTGCCCTATTGGGGTGCCCTCTTAGCGCTCTGTCTAAGTGATCAACTTGAACCGGTGTTGGTCCCCTTTCCAGGGCGGGATCCCGAGGCCGTTCCTCGGCCTCTCTTTCCATTTCCACCTCCCTGGTTAAATCTCCCTCGGCTACCCCTCTGTCTGGGATGGTAGCAGTTGATTGCCAGGTGCCCCCTCCACAATTAGAGCACCCGTGATGAAACCTGCAGGTGGTGCAGTTGCACCGGCCCACCTTGTTATATTCCCAGCACGGGCCGGGTCCCCCTTGTCCACCTCTATGGCTGTCTCCGCTAAATGGATCGTTTGCGGGTGCCACCCCCCCTCGCACCAAAGGGTGCCCACATGGTGCATTCGTGGCATCAGTCATACATTCGAGCCACAAATCCAGTGCATGCTTGTCCCAATGGAGCCCCAGAGTGTAAGCCACCCTATGACAAAATGCTTCATTATAGCATAGCCACGCCCTGGGAGGTCCCGTACCATGGGCCCTGTGGATGATGTCCATGTATTTATGGAATTCCAGTCCTCGCCTGGGGTTGGCCTGCATTATTACCCCCATGTACACTGCATATGCTGATGTCCAGTTATCCTAATTCTGATCCACCTTTGGGCGGTGGAACTTTTCTTTTTCTTTTGCCTCCACTTGCTCCAAGTGATCCAAAATTGGGTCACTGAACAACAGTGCAAAAAGGTCCACATACTCCCCTCGCCATATCTTCTCTTTTGTGGCTTGCAGTAGGTGGTTCCCAAAGGGGGCTGCCATGTCCGAAATAACACCCACCCACCCCCGGGGATGAGTCACCCTTGATGTTTCTAAGCCCAGAGCTGATTGGGCCAAGCTTGTCCTCTGAGTTGGTGGGATGGGATCTCGCATAGGTGCTACAGCCGTTGGTGATTCCTTTGCCGCCGATGGAGCGGAGGCCTCCCGTCCTATATTCGGGGCAATAGCTGGCATAACCCATGCCCACGCCCCATTGACCATGAGCAATTGGGGACCAGCTTGCTGCTGGCCATATGCTACCCAGCCTAAAGGGGTTCCTACCGCCTGGCCCCCCGCGGCACTGCTTGGGGGCTCTACCTGGGTCCCGCTCACCCCTCCTAACTGGGAGGCTGCTGTGCCCCTCGTCTTGCTGCTTCCTGACACCCCCTCATATCCCGTCCTCGTGCTCTCCCACCCGGCGAGCTCACTGTATTCCGTCGCCACCTGGGTCGCACATCTCCAGAGTTCTCTCATCTCATATTCATACGGGCGGTCTTGCGTTCCCTGACCCAGCTCCTTTTTGAGTGCCAGGATCCTCCTCCACATTTCCTCGTCGCCTTGCTGGTCAGACTCCTCTACCTGCCTCCTGCTTGCCGGAGGTTCCTCCCCTGCATGAAGAAACCTATCCTGAGCCCCCCTTGCCCGACTGGTAGGGTGCCCGGCCCCAACGCAGCTCCCAGCATGGAAGGTGCCACCCCATCTGCTCTTTGGCACTGGTAGTGTCCCAGCCCCGATACTCCCAGTGGATCAATAATTCCCATACCGGCACCGCTGTGCCCTGGTATGGGGGACTGGTCTGCTGGATACATGGGCTGCAAGGACTGGCCTCCACCCCCAGCTGTGGAGGGGCCGGCCTGGCCCCCCTTGGATGTGGAAGGACCCGTGCTGTCCCAGGGGGCAGGGCCCTGATCTGTTGGATACAGGGCCTGTATGAGTGGGCCCCTACTCGCAGCTCTGGCAGGGGCTGCCATCCCGACTGTGGGTGTATAAGGCCCCTGCTGGCAGCCGCATGGTTGCAGGGGGCGGAGCTCGTCGCTTCCCCCCCCCCCTTTTCCCTGCTTCTCTCCATTTATGTATACCTTCTATAGGGTGCGGGCCCTCCTGGCTCCCCTTCTTCCTTGTACTGAGCCGGGAGGTTCACAACATTCTCACCCTGCCGCACTCCTTGGCTGGGGGGGGGGCTGTTCTGTTCATCCCCTGATTGGGTTCCCCCATATTCAGCGCTGTGGCCTTGAATGTTAAATGGTCCCCGACCAGCTTGGGCAGGTTCCTGCCCCCACTCATGGATGGTGACTGGCCCTTCCCCCTGGTCAAGCCCCAGGGCAGGGCACTCAGTTATTTCTTCGATGGGAAGAAGGGCGTGGACCCGCATCTGACCTTCACATGCCACAAGGCAGGCCAACATGACCGCCCTGGGCGGGATCACTTCCCCCTCCCCCTCATCCTGGTCAGTTGGCTCCTCAGCGGCGGGCGGCTTCCACACTGCATCCACCATCTTCTTTTTGTGCCCGTCAGATCTCTTCTCCTGAGTGCAGCCCATCACGCCGCTCCAGGATCTGTTGCTCGTACAGGCACTGGATCAGCAGCGAGGGAGCTCGCTGCTGATGCCGTGCCTGCCAGAACGCCGAATGCCGCTGCACGTGGCCCTGAGTGACTCCGCCCCTCCTACAAGGGGTGGGTGCACTTACTCTCCCCATGCTCTGCGCTCACAGCACACGTGCTCAAAAGGTTGGTTGCCCTAGCAACCGGTTCACTGACAGGGCAGCATTCTAGAATGGTCCCTGCCGTGGCCCTTCTTCTCTGCCTCCTTTGACCTGGGGGCACTACAAATTCCCCGTCGCCACCATGGCGGCGGTGAAGGGGACTTTATTCTGTTCACTTTTTTGACTAATGCTGCACACTGGGCTGAGGATTTCAGTGTATTGTCCACAATCACTCCCAGATCCTTTTCCTGAGTGGTAACTCCTAGCTGAGTACCCAGCATTGTGTACTCATAGTTTGGATTATTTTTCCCTACGTGCATCACTTTGCACTTGTCCACATTAAATCTCATTTCATTTAGATGCCCAGGCATCCAGTCTCATAAGATCCTGTTGCAGTTCTTCAGTCTGCTCAACTTGGTGTTCTCTGCAAATTTGATCACCTCACTGTTAATGCCCTTATCTAGATAATTAATTAATACATTAAACAGCACCAATCCCAATACAGATCCCTGGGGCACACCACATTTTACATCTCTCCATTGTGAAAACTGACCATTCAGTCCTACTCTTTGCTTCCTATCCTTTAACCAGTTACTGATTCATAGTAAGACGCTACCTCCTATCCCATGACATTTTAATTTTCTCAAGAGTCTCTCATGAGGGACCTTATCAGATGCTTTCTGGAAATCCAGATACACTATATCTAGCAGGTCTCCCTTGTCCACATGCTTATTTACACCCTCAAAGAATTCCAACAGGTTAGTGATGCATGACTTACCTTTACTAAATCCGTGTTGACGCTTCCCCATTAAGCCATGTTTATCAACATGCCCTGCGATTCTTTTCTTAATGATAGTTTCCACCATTTTGCCCCGCACAGGCATCAAGCTTACTGGTCTGTAGTTTCCAGGATCACCTCTGGATCCCTGAGTCAGCATGAGCTTATCAAGCAGCCCTATGTTAGGAAGGAGTCCATACCACCATTTCACACAGGACCCCAACTTCTCTGATCTGGCACTGATCAGCACCAGCTGGACATCTGGCTCTGACTTGAACTGATCAGCATCAGCTGATAAATCCAGTCCATTATTACTTGAGAAATCCATACTCGCCATATCTCAGTACTGACAGAAACAGGTCACTAGGCACATTTTTCCAGGTACTATATCAATGTAGTATCTACTCACAGAAATGCATTCCCTACCTCTTTGCATTAACAGAAGAGAACAGGTGATGTTTCTACCCATCCCATTCATCCCACTCTCCCACTTTGACATAATTTTGGCAAAGGAGACTGGACAAAATCTTCCTGGGAATAGGAAGAAAATGCCATTTAAAGGGGAAACCTCAGAAATGAAGGGTTGAGATATATTGTAATTTTAGAGCAGCCCAACATAGCACTCATTTTCAGAGACACCAAGAGCTCCATTTCTCTCTTGCTGAGATTTGCAAGCTGATGATAAAGGGAGATGGTGAACAGGAGGAAAGGAAAGGGAGTGATAGGAAGTGTCTGTTTTTCAGGAGTTTTTTGTAAAAGCTACCAAGAGCACCATGCAACCAGCAGGCATCATCCCCCTTTTCCAAAATCTGTCCTTCTTCATCTCAGCAATGACAATTAATGGTAGAATGCATTTACCAACATTAAAGCTAAAGGGACTTACAACTAGGCCTTGTAGTAGCTGTAATAGATCTCACCCCTTGTGGCACCACACCTCATGCTCAACACCTCCTAGAGATCAGTAGCACTGATTTCTTCCAGAAAAACTTCAGCCACTCCATCCCTGCCACAGGGACAGGTCCATGCATGTATCTCTCACTAGGGATGGGTGAACAGAACGGAGTTCAGAAATTTGGTTCAGTTTGAAATTCGAGTTCAGAAATTTGGTTCGGTTTGAAATTCGAGTTCGGTTCGGAAGTTCAGTTCGATCTATAGAGGGGGTGCCCCATAACTGGAAGAGATCTGTCAGGACAGAGTCGCTGAGGGCCCACTCATGTTGGTCGGTGGATCTGCGACTGAGCTGGTCGGCCAGGGAGTTGTCCTGGCCCGCTAGGTGAACAGCGTGTAGATGTATTTTGTGGCGGATGCACCAAACTCAGATGGCCTGGGCCTCCAGGGAGAGAAGTGTGGATCTCACTCCGCCCTGTTTGTTGATATACCACATTGCTGTGGGGTTGTCCGTGAGTATTGGAACGTTCAGGCCTGTGATGTGATTGAGAAGGGCTGTAAGAGACCATCGAATGGCCCAGAGTTCGAGAAAGTTTATATGCCTGAGTCTCTCCTCTTGAGACCATAGGCCATGAACCATGATGTGATTCATGTGCGCACCCCAACATGTGAGCGAGGCATTGGTGGTGAGGGAGACTTGCACTTGAGGTGGATCGAATGGCATGCCAGTAAGTACGTGATGCAGGTCGACCCACCAGAGGAGGTTGTCGTAGACCTCTGGAGGGATTGTTATATGCATAGAGAGTGGATGAAGGGTGGGGTTGTAGGCACGTACAAGCCATTGCTGGAGCATCCAAAAGTGCAGGCGTGCATAAGGGATCACAGCTGTGGTCACCGCCATCAGTTCCTGAAGGCGGATGAAGAAACGTTCGGGTTTCCTGGGTTTCATTTGTAGAAGTAATATGGTCGATACGATGTCATGGAATCTGTCGATGGGCAGAAAAGCTTTTATCTGTAGGGTGTCAAGAACCGCCCCTATAAACTGGAGCCATTGAGTAGGCAGAAGGTGAGACTTCTTGAAATTGATGACAAACCCTAGGTTCTGTAAGATTTCCAGAGTAAGGTTGAGGTGGCTTGTTAGAGCGTGGGCGGATGGTGCTGCGAGGAGCCAGTTGTCCAAGTACGGAAACACTTTTATCCCCAGTGTCCTTAGGTGGGCTGCGACTACTGCCACACATTTCATGAAGACCCTGGGCGCTGTAGACAGGCCGAAGTGAAGAAAAGAATACTGGAAGTGTCGATTCCCTACAACAAAACATGAGCAACATTAATGGAAATATGGAAATAAGTGTCCTCTAGGTCAAGGGTGGCCAACCAGTCTCCTTATTGAAGGTCAAAGAAAATAATGGGAAGGGAGGTCATGCGAAACTTTAATTTTCAAATATACTTGTTTAGTCAGCGAAGGTACAGGATAGGCCTGAAACCCTCATCCTTTTTGGGAACCAGGAAATAATTGGAATAGAATCCAGTATTTCGCTGAGACAGAGGGACTTCCTCAATAGCTCCCTTAGCAAGAAGCTCCTGAACCTCAAGCAATATTTGAGGTTGGGGGGGGGGCAAAGGGGTGGGGGAGGGGAGTTGGGTGGGAGTGAGTGGAATTGAATAAAGTATCCACAAGCAATTATCTCCCTTATCCAACGGTCTGAGGTAAGAGATGCCTACTGATTGTAGAAGGGCCGGAGGCAGTTGTAAAAGAGGAGGGGATGCTGGGAAACTCCCTTGACCTGGTATTCTTCAAAAACGCTGCTTGGGTGGGAGTCCAGTGGAGGAGGCGGAAGAAGATCTACCCTTGCCCCTTTTTTTTGAGAATCGTCTACAAGATTGGGTAGAGGAGGGTTGAAGTTGTTGGTACTGGGGTGAGTACCACCTGTTGGGTTGGTAAGAGGGCTGGAAGCGGTGTCTAGTCTGGTACAAGTGGTATGGGTAAGAGGTAGAAGAAGGGTAATATGGTCTCTTCCTAGTTATGTGAATAACCCCAGTTGATCTGGCAGTCTGACACATCTCCTTAACTTTCTTTAAGGTGTCATCAGTGGATGCCACAAAGCGTCCTTCCCTATCGAAGGGGAGGTCCTCTATGTGCGTTTTATTCTCAGGAGCTAAGGCGGTGGATCGTAGCCAAGTGTGACGTCTGAGAGTGATGGCTGAGGCCATGCCCCTGATATTGGAATCAGCAATATGCATGTTAGTTAAGTTGAAATCTAGCCATCTGCATTCTTTCTTGTTGGAGGGCCAAGATCTGGGCAGGGTCGGAGGCTCTACTCAACTGGGCCCATAACCAGTGCTGGTATCCGCAGAGGGCGGAACCATAGTTAGCAGCACAAAGAGAAAGGGTCTCTGATGAAAAGATCTTTCTGCCCAACACATCCAAGCGTCTACCCTCTTTATCTGCAGGGGACGTTTGAATACCTCCTGCTCTTGACTTTAGGGAAGCTGCAGCTATGACTAAGGAGTTAGGTTCTGGGTGCTTATAAAACGTCTCTGCTCCCTCCCTTGGTATCGCATAGAGCAAATCTGCGAGCTTGTTAGTGGGTAACGCAGAGGATGGTTTTGCTCACACCGCCTTGGAAGGCTCCAAGAGTTGGTCAAGGATAGGGAGCATGATCTGACCTGACTCTCCTGATCCCAAAATCCCCAAAACTGGGCCCGACTGCGACTTTTTAACCACCTTAGTGGGTAAATTGGGTAGGACAGAGGTTAGCCTTTTCAGCATGGTCTGGAAGGCCTTGCTATCCTCATTAGACAGGGAAGACATGGGATCAGAGATGGAATCGGGAGGAGGAGGGGAGAGAGTCTCATCCTCTTCTTGCAGGGAAGATGAGGAAGATACCGAGGCGGGGCACTCGGAGAAGGTTTCCAGCTCAGGGGGAGGAGCAGTTGGGGCTGCAGTGGAGGCAGGCACATCCCTAGACAAAGGTGGGGGAGCTAGCAAAGAATCAATGAGAGAGTCCCCTCAGTGGGTCTGACCTTGGTTCTTGTTGGTAGGTGGAAGAGGTGTGTACCAACGGCACCGTCTGCACCACCAGAAGAATAGCTGGTACCGCTGGTACCACTGGTACCGTGGCTTGTTGGGGACCCCGATGACGTGGCTGCTTTGGTGGAGCAGAAATGGACGGTCATGGGGGAGAGTTCGTTGGAGCCCTGGAGATCGTAGCTGTAGGAGGCGCTCAAGGTGGCACAGGAGGTAAGTATTGGTGGGCAGGCTGGTAGTGGGCCTCCTGTTCAAATACTGAGAAGTCCCTATCTGGAGGGACTGGTGATCTATCTCGGTGCTGGTGCCGGCTGTACCGGTAATCCATGCTCCCGTAGTCCTGAAATCGGATGTACTCATCATGGCGGTACTGTGCCTCTCTGTGGGGGGAGTAGCAGGAGCACAGATATCGGGAGCACTGGTCCCTTTAGGAACAAAGCAGTTCCCCACGGTATAGATCGTGGAGGTCAGGTTCAATTAGGAGTTCTGGCTTTGAGGCTTCCTCCCTGTGTACTGATCTGGAGCGAGACCGATGATGCCGGTGGTACCGAATCTGGGAGGCCGGACGGGAGTGCCTGTGATGTTCGGTCATGAGGATCAGGGCTGGCGACATTTGTTGAGTAGGCGGTACCGGAGGTGGTACTGGAGTGGGTGCAGCAGGCGTAATCTGCGGTACCGGGTGTGTCAGCAGGAGCGGCGGAAGCGGCTGAGACTCCGCAGCTGGCTCAGAAAAGACAGTCTCTACCTGGAGCTGATGGGTTGGGACCGTTGTGTCTGCGCTAAGGGATCTTTTCTTCTTTTTGTGTTCTCCCTGGCGCCAGGAGTGATGCTCCTTGGTTGGAGCGGGACTGGTAGCAGCTGGCTGCGAGTGCGAGAGAGAACTTGTCCCGGCACCGGGCATTTCAGGTATCGTCGGTGCAGGCAGTGGTACCGGCAAATCCATGGGGGCTAAATGAGAAGAGAGTGACAAAGGCCCATCTTCACCCCCCTCAAGAGCTTTCCTTGTGGGGATCTCCTGAAGCTGCAGGGCCCTTGATCTTTTGGTTCAGGAAGAGAGCTTAGCGCAGTGGGGACAGGTTCTGGTATTATGCCCCTCTCCCAAACAGGTCAGATAAAATTTTGGAAATGCAAGGACTCTGAGATCATTGCATCCATTTGCCCAATGCAGAGTTTACAGAGGAGTGTGAGTAGCTAATCATCAATAAGCAGGCAGGAAGCATACTTAAGCTTAAGTAGCTTTATTAGGAAATACATGTAGGATAGGAAAGGCCTACATCTATGCTAAGTCCTAAGACTAGGTGTGTTCAAGAGGGAGGAAGGAAGCTCTCTGAGACACAAAGAGATGAGAAATCTCCTGGGGGAGGAGATTGACCAATCAGGTCCTGACAGGAGTAGGACAGATAGGATGGGGGAAGGGTTCCCTGATCTGTCTGTCTACTCCTGGTGTTTCTAGCAAACAAACAGGATGAGGTGCTTAGGGGGGATGCAACCAAAGGAATGTATTTCCAACACCCCTTCTCATCGTCCCGTGCACCGAATCATTTATGTGCACTGCTGACAATTCCCAATGCTTCTCGTAGCCTCTGGAAATTGTCTCTGGGTAGCGGTTTGGTCAGCACATCCGCTATCATTTCCTCTGTAGGACAATAAATCAGTTCAACAAGTCCTTTTTCTTGCGCTTCTCTCACATAGTGACGCTTGGTGTTGATGTGCTTCGACCTTGGCTTTATCTTTTCCATTTTCGTAAGCTGAATGCAGCTTTGATTGTCCTCATACATCTCAGTTGGCTTTGGTTCGTCTATTCCAAAGTCCTTTAGTAGTCTGTGTAGCCATACTACCTCTTGACATGCTTGAGTGGCTGAAATAAATTCTGCTTCTGTGGATGAAAGGGCAATTAATGACTGCTTCTGGCTAGTCCAACTGATTGCTCCGCCTCCATACAGAAATACATTTCCACTCACAGATTTGCAGTCAGTCTTGTCTCCGGCCCAGTCCGCATCCATATATCCCATCAATCTGGGGTTCTCGCTTGCTGGTAGTTTTAAGTTTAAATGCATTGTGCCCTTCAGGTACCGTGCTATTCTCTTGACTGCTATCCAGTCCCTTTGGGTTGGTGCACTTACTTTTCTGCTTAGTATTCCTACAGCAGCGGCAATGTCTGGCCTTGTGACGGTGGCTACATACAACATTTTGCCAATTGCAGTTCTGTACTGGTTGTCCTGTGGTAGGGGCTCGTCGTTGCCTTCCTGGCTTAGGAAATTTGTTTCCATAGGTGTCCCCACTTCATTAGCCTCTGTCATGCCTAGGCATTCTAAAATGTCCTTTATCTTTTGTTTTTGATTGAGAAGGAAACTTCCATCTTTTTCTCGTTCTATTTGTATTCCAAGATAGTAAGTGATACCTCCCAAGTCTTTCACCTCTATTTCTTTGTTCAGATTCCTGACGATTTCATCACAATCTCGTTTGTTTTCATGGCATACAATCAGATCATCCACATAAGTTAGAATGTATGTCCTCCTTTTATTTCTGAACCTTGAGTATAGGCAGGGGTCAGCTTCTCCCTGTATGAACCCCTCCTTAAGGAGCAATTGATTCAATTTTTCGTTCCAGGCTTTCGCTGCTTGCTTTAAACCATAGATACTCTTTTGAAGTTTGCACACAAGTTCCTCCTTCCCAGGTTCTTTAAATCCCGGCGGCTGCTGCATGTAGATATCCTCTTTGATATCACCATGTAGGAATGCAGTCTTCACGTCTAAGTGCTGCACTTCCATTTTTCTTGCAGCTGCTATGCTGAGGAGTGTTCTTATTGTGGTGTGCCTTACTACTGGAGCAAAGGTTTCGTCGTAGTCTTCGCCGTATTTTTGGGAATATCCCTTGGCCACTAATCTCGCTTTGTGGCGCGTGATTTCCCCTTCTGCATTATGCTTGGTCTTGAAGACCCATTTGCATCCAATGGCCTTTTTGTTTTCAGGTAGCTTTGTGAGTGTCCATGTTTTATTTTCATTAAGAGACTCAATTTCTTCCTTGGCAGCATCTCTCCATTTGCGCGCCTCACTGGTTTGCATTTTTTGAATGTCTTGCCATGTTGAGGGCTCCTGTGGTTCCTCCACTTTTGCCGCATAGGAGAATCTCGCTGCTGGCACTCCTTTGTTGTGTCTTTCAGAACGTCTCACTTCTGGTTCTGGTTCTGCTTCGGCTTCAGTTTCAGTATCAGCATCAGTGTTATCTTCTGGTTCCAGTTCTGGTTCTGCTTCAGTTTCAGCATCAGCATCAGTGTTGGTGTCAGTGCCCCCTTCTGGTTCAGGTTGATTGAACATGGTCAAATCAAATGAAACTTCAGCTTCCTCTTTTATCTGCAGTTCTGCAGTCTTTTTCTGTCTTGATGAACTTGGCCTCATTAGGTCTGGCATTTGATCAGTGCTTCCCTTTTCATTTTCATCAAAATAGACCACACTGCTTATCTTCACATTTCCAGTGTCAGTGTCCATTACTCTGTATCCCTTGCATCCTTGTGCATAGCCAACAAGTATCCCTTCTTCACATCTGGTGTTAAGTTTGGTCCTTTTGGCCTTTGGGATATAAGCATAGGCTTTAGAGCCAAACACTCTAATGTGCCCCACACTGGGCTTGTTCCCATGCCATAGTTCATAAGGTGTTGCTTTTGCACCTTTGGTTGGGAGCCTGTTCTGCAGGTATGTGGCAGTCATTACTGCTTCCCCCCAGTATTTGTTTGGCAGATTCGCATCCAAAAGCATACATCTCGCCATCTCTATGAGAGAGCGATTTTTTCTTTCTGCTACTCCATTTTGTTCTGGTGTATGCGGGATGGTTGTCTGGTGTTCAATTCCTTTTTGCTTCAAAAATTCTTTCATCTGTTTTGAAACATATTCACCTCCATTATCTGACCTTAGGATCTGAGGTGATCTTCCAAACTTATTGCTGGCTCTTGCAACATATTCCTTAAATTTCTCCAGCACCTGACTTTTCTCTTTAATCAAGTAAGTGAACGTGAACTTGGAAAAATCATCTATGAAAGTCAATGCATACTGGTTTCCTGCAATTGTTTTTGTCTTCATAGGACCACAGATATCACTATGAATGAGCTGTAGGGGGTGCTGTGTGGCTTCCTCCTTGCTCTGATGAAAGGAGGGCCTAGTTCCCTTTCCTTTTACACAGCAAACACATCTCTCATCTTTAGTTGCACATGAGTTCATTTTAAAATGTTTAACTAGGTCTGGAAGTGCATGCAACACATCTGCATTTCTATGGCCCATCCTTCTGTGCCATTTGCTTTCACAGTTCTTATGTCTGCAATCTTTTGCAGCATTTGCATACTGATCCTGTTGCAAGCAATCTACCTTGAATAGGCCATTTGAATCCAGCATTCCTCGCATAAAAAGCTCCTTTTCCTTTGAAATTCTGCAATATTTCCCTTCAAAATGCACTGCAAAACCTTTCTGTACAGCATACTTGACACTTATAAAATTATGATCCAATTCTGGGACATATAGAGCTTCTTCAATGGTAACTTTCATTTCCTCACCGTTTCCCAGATGACATATGAGTTTAGCCCTGCCTCTTCCTTGACAATAAACTTTCTCTCCATTAGCCAATCTTATAGGAGTTCTATAAGTCCTATCCAGATCAATAAATCTGTCTTTGTCCTTTATAAGATTTTTAGTTGCTCCAGAATCAACAAAGAAATCATGTGAAGCAGTCTCACATTCTATTCCTTCCACATTTTTAAGTTGAGATGCTTTTTCCTCAACCAGGCTGAAAGCCCTATCATGGCTCCCTTTGTTCTTTGCAGAGGAGCTGGGAACTTGCTTAACTGGTTTCTCTGCAGTATCTTGCTTCCTGCATTGATATGCAAGATGGGTGATTTCCCCACAATTGAAGCAACGCTTAACTCTTGCAGATTTTGCAAAAACCTCTTTATTTCCAGCTGCCTTGCAAGCAAACTCTGAAGGGATGTTTGGCTGTTCATTAGTTTGAGCCATATTAAATTCCTCAAGTTTCTGAATAACAACATCCAAAGATTGGTTATCCTGCATTTCTATTATCTGACATACTGTTTGAAAAGTTGGTGGTAAAGAGTTCAGCAGAAATGCCACTATCAATTCATCTGGTAAATTCAGCTTTTGATTTTCCAGTCTCCTGACTAGTTCAAGCAGGCCATTAACATGAGCTGAAAAATCTTCACTCTCATCCATTCTCATATTACAAAGTCTTTTAAGCATTTGTATCTTTGATATATTTGACTTCCCTTGATACAGTCTCTGTAAAATTTCCCACATATCTTTTGCAGTTAACTTGTCACGTATGTGCACATGTAAACGCTGACTCACCGACATTGAGATGATTGCCATAGCTTTGTCATTTTTCTCATCCCAGAGTTCTTGTGCTGCCCCTGCATCTGTAGGTCTGTTGGACTCCAGCATTTTCCTTAGGCCTTGTCCTCCCAGTGCCATCCTTGCATTATGACTCCAAGCTTCATAGTTTGTTGCTCCAGTGAGCCTCTCTGGAATGGAGACCTTCAGCATAGAATCCATGGTCACAGAGACTAAAATCTTTCTTTTCTTTTCTGCCTTTAAGATTAATGCTAGCACTCAATTTTACTCACTCTGCGCTGCCTTTTGGGTGTCTGGGCCCATAACCCTGTTGGAAATGCAAGGACTGTGAGATCATTGCATCCATTTGCCCAATGCAGAGTTTACAGAGGAGTGTGAGTAGCTAATCATCAATAAGCAGGCAGGAAGCATACTTAAGCTTAAGTAGCTTTATTAGGAAAAACATGTAGGATAGGAAAGGCCTACATCTATACTAAGTCCTAAGACTAGATGTGTTCAGGAGGGAGGAAGGAAGCTCTCTGAGACACAAAGAGATGAGAAACCTCCTGGGGGAGGAGATTGACCAATCAGGTCCTGTCAGAAGTAGGACAGATAGGATGGGGGAAGGGTTCCCTGATCTATCTGTCTACTCCTGGTGTTTCTAGCAAACAAACAGGATGAGGTGCTTAGGGGGGATGCAACCAAAGGAATGTATTTCCAACACAAATCTCGTGGGTGTCACTCACGGAACGTGTGGCTGGGCAGGAAGCGCACCGCTTGAAGCCTGGCTGCTTGGGCATGCTTTGCCAGCGTGGGGGAAGGCGACAAGCCCCAGGGAAGGCCCTGCGGGGTGGGACAGAGCCCGACCGCAATAGTCATTGGTTAGTTCTTCTTTTTTTTTTAATCTATCTTCTTTCTTCTTTTCAGGTTATGAACTACTGACAGTACTGAAAAGCACAGAGGTCTTCCAATGCAGCACAGTTGGAAGGAACTGAGGTGGCAAGGGCTCCACCCCCTTTTATAGACTCCCGCTCTCGCGCGATATGGAGCCCGTGATTTTTTTCTGAGTGGGGGGGAGGGAGGGATGGAGCCCTCACCTTATTCTAGAACTTTCTAGGCTATCTTCTGCCTGGAAACTGCTGACAAGAGGTTTTTCCGGTACCTGCAAAGCAGGAAGTGAATCCCAATAGTGAGAATCACGGAGATCCTCGAAGATGATCCATTTTTTAAAAATCTGGGGCCCACCTTAAAAAAATCCAGGACAGGTGACAGCAATGACAGTTCAATCCTGGTGAGGACAGCAGCAGGGAATCCTTGCAGCAATGGGGAGTCATGAGACAGCTGGAAGCAGCAGGAAGTGGGAGGTAGGCCAGGATGTTGTGAGAAGCCATGTCCCCTCCTCTCCCTATCCTGCCCCTGGCCCTCAGCAGAACAGGCAGACAGAACAAGCAGCAGGAGAGGATGTGGCAGGAGATACACCCCCAGGCTGCCCTGAGCCCTGGTCTCAGTCCCACTCCAGACTCCTTCCAGAATGCACTGATTGAGAATCACTACTGCAGACCGCGCTGCTTGATGGCCTTTGCTGAAGTTGCTGCAAAGGCTCTGGGAGTGAGATGCGGCTGGCTTTGTGGTCTAGCTCACATGGGGCCTCTTGATATCTTATCAGAACAGGCATTATTTCAAAAGAATTGGGGAAGGGTGGAAACAAAGGCTTGGGGAGGGCAGCTGTCTCATAACAAATGCCTCCCCTTTCCTCCAGCTACCCCACTCAGTGCATATTCTTCCTGGTTTTATTCTGTTAGCCTGTTCACAGGGCAGAATCCAGGGAAGTTGGGGCCCCATGCAAAATGGTGGTGTGGGCCCCCTCTTAATACAGGAATGTTTGACAGACACACGCTGACTCACTCATTAGAAAAAAGCAAATGTTTTTGTAATTCATTTTTGATGTTCAGTTAATCGTAACTAGGGCTGCACCAAATAGGTGTTCCAAGTACTTGCAAGGATTTTCAAGGTTCTGAGTACTGGGACCGAGTCCACGACCATCACTCAGAACTTTTTCTGACAACTCAGATGTCGGAACTCAGGCCCTCGGAGAATACTCGGAAATTCTGAGGGTGGGGGCCGAGGAGGGAGCCAGAGGCTAGAGAGAGCTGGGGGTGGGGTAGAGGGAATGGGCTACGGAAAAGGGGGCGTGGGCCTAGCAGGGGCTAGGAAACATCTTCAAAAGGTCTGAGCATTTGGCCCTTCTGAGCATGCCCAACTTCTTCTTTTTTCCCCCCAATCTTACCCAGTCCGGGGGAATCCATGTGTTGCCGGAGCCCTTCCAGAGGGGAGTACTCTATCCCCTCAGCCCCCACTAGGCCCCTACCCTCTTAGCACACACAGTCCAAGCCCCCCCCCGAGCCCCCGCTAGGCCCACACGCTCCCCTCCCTTTCCTGGCCCCCACTGACCTATTTTCTCCCTGGCCAGCAGGGGCCAGGAAAGGGGGATCAGGGGCCTAGCACTGGCTTCCGGCCCCCTTCCCTGTACTCAGCTGAGGACTTTCCGAGTTCTGAAGTTTCGAGGACGATTCCTTGAAATTTCAGAAATCGGAAAACTGAATCGAATACCGTGAAACGCGGGGTTTTCCAGGGAAAACAGAAGGGCGAGTTTCAGCACTAATCATAACATCCCCTTCAGAGGCTAGGGCTCCCTGCATTGCAGGCCCTGTATGTTATTTCTAGTTTACTCATGGGTGCCACATGCTGGGAGTTTCCTTCACAGGCCAGAGCTCCCCACATTTCAGGTCCTGACATCCCATACCTTATGCCAGTGCTTCTCACACTCCTGTTGTCATTTCCAGTTTATTCATGGATCTCATGTACTGGGGCCCCCCTAAGGCTCACACAGTCTGCACACAGTCTGCACAGGATCTCTGTCTGCCCATTCAAGACAAATCTAGGATTACTGGAACATGATGCTATTGTGCTGCATTGCTGGTATTTCCTACTTCACAGCTTTGCTTTGCTCAACAATCTCAAGCAAAAGGAGGCCGCAATGGAAAAAAGTAGATTAAAAAAACAAAAGCTTGCAAGGGGGTCAGGAATATATTGGGCCAAATCTATCCCTAGTGTTACTAAGCTGAAATCAATTTATTTATACCAGAGGTCAATCTGATTCTCCCAAGAGTTTCACAAAAGCAAACCAGCCTGTTGTGCAAGCCAAACCCAGCTAAGAAAGTGTAGGTGGGGGGAGAATGTGATGATGGTGTTTGCTGGGTTGTGTCTTTGTAAATGCAAGAGTGCGTGACAGGTTTTGTGTGTGTGTGTGTGTGTGTGTGTTGGTATATACTTCTATGTGTGTGTGTGTGCATGTGATGGAAGATCATTCACATGAGGGATCATGATCCAGCTTTCACTGAAAGGTCAAGTGGGAAGGAAGGATTTAATTCAATTAGCATCTTGTGATCGTTGAGTCGAAATGTCTGAAGTGGAGTTTGGGGAGGGGTGGAGGAGTTTTGGGGCAGGCTAGGTCTCTAATGTTTCTTTCAGCAATTGCCATGATCCACAAACCACTTACTCTGGAGTGGTTTGAAGCCCATAGGGCAGGGGTGAGGAACCTCCCACCAGTCCCTGGAGGCCAAATCCCCACCCCAGCAAAGCTCCAGAAACTGAGGCATCCTTTGGGGGTGAGGCATCCTTTGGTTCCCTTACATAGGTGATGTGGTAGGGGGGTCATAGCGGCTACATAGGGGGCATAGCCGCCATCCTGGAAGTGCTCTATGGCTACTCGGTGGCTGATGGGTCACTGGTGGGCTGTGGAGCATGGCTGCCATGCCACACTGGAAGTGTGAGGGAACCTCAAGGGGTCTTCTAGTGGCCAGCCACAGACCACAAAAGGACTGTGAGCCAGAAGTCCCCCTAACCCTGCCATCGAGTTCAATGAGGCTATGCCAGAGCAAGCAGTTTATTAATCACAGCCTGTCTTTAGAGCATTCGGTCCTTTTAGAATTCATAAAACCTCCAACTGCTTCAACTCAAGGGATATTTCACTGGCCAACCAGGCCCAGATGGGAATTAACTGTAACTTCCAGAGACAGTGAGTGAATTCACTGCTATCACAAACCACATACAAAAGCCATCATCTCAATTAGATTTTGCCACTGATGTAGGCTAAGCTCACAGTGTATGAAAACCCAAGCTACAAATGAAAGGGTATTGACTCCCACAGCAGATTACTCTGCCCCACATTACTCCCAACTACTGCTCCCACCCTGGCCACCAGATGCTGTCCCCTCCCAAGTGCCATGGAACCTTTCAGCTCCCTTTTCATCACCCATCTGTTCCCACTCTCTGGCCTCAGAGGCAAATAAACCAATCCCTACCTTTTCCTGTAGGGCAGGGCTAATTTGCATGCTACAATTTTATTGGTTGCATTGAGACCGCAAGGAGAGGGGCAGGACACAAAGGGTTCTCATGAGTAGAGCTAATTACCATCCTGTCATGGATTGGCCCTTGGGGTGGATGAGTACCCACAGGATCGGCCCCATGTCCAACACCACACTAATTAGTCCAGACACCAGATGCCATCACCAAATGCACTGTTTAGTCACCATATTGTTTCTTTACCTGCACAGGTCTTCAAGGAGCACTTCAGCTGCTTGTTCCCACTTCCTTACAGTTCTGCCTCTGGTAATCCCTAGCTCCCATAGCCAGGGGTCTGTGAATTCTGTGCTACTGCAATCACAGCCTTTTTCGTAGAATTTTGCATTTGGTCAAATTGTTGCAGAAATCGCCTCTGGCGGGGCAGGATTACAGCCTGAATTGGAAACATGTGGGTTAGCCCAATAGAATTCTGGCACTCTTATTAGCTGATATATGTTCCAGGACTACAGGACCCCATGCCACAACTGCTGAAGAGGAGCTGCCCACAAACCCTCAGTTAAACTGAGCCACCAGGCAGAACCCCTAATAATGTAAATGAGTAGAGTTGCCATCAGTTTTGACTCCCCTAGGTCATGAGGGCTCATTTACACAACATGATCCTTAATCTGTTTGCCTTGCCCTACCTCCTCCAGATGAAAGCCAGAAGAAGGGAGGCAGTAGCTATAGTGGAAGTTTGTGTGGAGGTTGAGCCTCCATAGGCCCCAGATGGTCTGACCTAAGATAAATTTTGAAGGCACATTCCTGTCCCCATTGAAGCTAATGGCAAAACATCCATTGGCTTCACTGTGAGCAGGATTAGGCCTTTGTTAATGCCACCAGATTAATTGAAGGCTGTAAAGGCTACCCATGTAGAAAGCCACTGAAGTCAATCCCTTTCTGCAGTTACCTCAACCTACCACCAATGGGTGATTCACCGGAGAGCAAATTGCCTCAGAACTGACTCTAATCAAAGACCAAGAAAGAGAACAAACTCTTGTGATGCGATGCTCACAAAGCTCCTTCTCCCAAAACCTTGCATGTCCCAAAGTAACACCACCACAACATCTATTCACCAAGCTGAACACTTGCTCGCACTCTAAAGAAAACAATTTACAAGACTTTGCAATGCTCTTGGGTGGGTTGCCAGCAAGAAGGTGTGAGACTGCTTCTTTACTGTCTCCTGGGGAGGGGCACAGTTAGAAGGGTGTGTGTCTGGGGGCCCACATTTCCCCCCTTGATACAACCTTGTACCTGACCCAGAGCAGCTCAAACTTGTGCTCCCCATAGCAGAGCAGAGCCTGACAGCAGCAGGAATAGGGGGCCATCAGAACCCAAACAGTGGATCAACCCCTGTTCTTGCCCATGCTTGGAAAGGAGAGGGCTGGGTGAAGAGCATCATGGGGAAGAGCTTGTGGGGTGGGGGGATGAAGGAATGCACCATACAGGGTCGGCCTTACTGCGTGGCGGCTAGGGGCAGCCGCCCAGGGCCCAACACTTGGGGGGGCCCCATGGGTTTGGATTTGATAAATAAAAGTTATTTATTTTATTTTTTTAATCGGGTCAGGCGGGGGGGCAGCAGGAGTGAGGGAGAGGCAGAGACCCCGCCTCTCCCCCACTCCGCCCACACACCCTCTACCAGGGGCGGATTGGCCATTCAACCCACCGGGAAGATTCCGGTGGGCCGGGCTGGTAGGGAGGGCCGGTTCCGCCGCGGTTCAGTTTTAATTTTTTTTGTTTTTTTTAATTTTGTCGGGTCCCTAGTCCCGACCTCCCATCGGACTGGGTTGGGACCAAGGGGGGGGCTGAGGCCAGCCTGTTCCCCTCCTCCTGGGGTGGTTAGGCTGGGGTTGCACCCGGTGCAGGCACCTCTGCTGGCCTCGTGGGTGGTGTGGGGGTTTGCACCACCTGGAGGAGGGGTGCTGCTTGGGCTGCCTGGAGGGGGGGTGCTGCTTGGGCCACCTGGCTGGGGGGGCTGCTT
>QEPC01009285.1:1478438-1494170 GCA_003113815.1 Sphenodon punctatus
GCAGCGGCAATCCCAGCGGTGGCGGCGGAGGCAGCAGCGGAGGCGGCGGCGATCCCAGCAGTGGAGGCAGCAGCGGCAGCGGCAATCCCAGCAGCGGCGGCGGAGGCAGCAGCTGGTCCTTGATTGGCTGGTCCTTGGCTGTCCTTGATTGGCTGGTCCTTGGCTGTCCTTGATTGGCTGGTCCTTGATTGGCTCACTGCCAAGGGAAATGAGGGAGAGGCGGGGCCTCTGCCTCTCTCTCCCTCATTTCCCCTGACTGAGACTGTGTCAGACAGTGGAGGGGGGGGTGAGCCCGGCACAGGGCCCAGGCTGGAGGCGGAGGCAGCGGCAGCGATGGCGGCGGCGGCGGCGGCACCAGCAGTGAATCAGGTAAGTGAACCAGTCGGAATCCAAATGGCCGCTCAGGCTTGGGGATGGGAAGAGTGGAGTGCCCCTCTGCCCATCCCTGGGTCCATCCCTGAGCCCAGGTCCGGGTAGCGCACCGCCCCTGGGCCGGGGAGTGCCCCGAGCCAGGGAGCGCTCCTAGGTCCGCCAAGCTGCCAGCAGAAGATATGGGGCCTCGCATTTCTTCCTCACCCTGGGCCCCGCTTAGGGTAAGGCCGGGCCCTGTCCCCATAGCAATATTCTAGGTTCACCCTCTGCACTCAAGAGCTATTGAACCTTATGGGTAGATCAGCCACTAGAGGGAGATCAAGAGCCACACTGTCTAAACAGACATAGGAAGATCCCAAGCTCAGTTAATAGTGAGAAATTTTCTCCCACACCCAGTATCAGAACCTGGGAAGCTGGGGCCCTGTGTGAAATGGTCATGTGGGCTTCCTTCTAACATGGGAATCTCTCTCACACACACACACACTCACTCACTCTCTCTCGCTCACCCATTGGAAGTCATACCCTCCAACATTTCACAGATGAAAATAGGGGCATTTGTTTTTGTGTCCTGCCAGCGGCAAAACCACTGGTGGGTCTAGGGGCACTGCCTGGTTCGGCTGACTTGGGAGGCGCTGCCCAGCTCACATGCATGCAAATTAACTTTAAAGGCGCTTTTGCCCTTCATCAAAACGGAGATTGTCTGTGCTCACTGCACCCTCAATGATGGTTTACAACTGTGTGTTCCCCACAATTCCAACTAGAAGCATTCCACAAGCAGAAAGCAAGTAATAAAGTGCGCGTGCAGACCACTCAATTCCAAATGGCCAAGCCACAATCAAACACATAAGACACCCCAAAATGCAGCCTATTGAGCACATTATCCCCACTGCCCCATGCAGACAGATCCCCTCTCCCCCGCAGTGCATAGCCCTGTACACTGTAGATTATGTTAAGGTATATGATCCATCCCCATGGCACTGTCCTATAGAGAGACAGATCTGTACAGCCCTGTAGATTCTGGGGTATATCCCTGCTGCCTGCCCCCATAGAGACAGACTCCCAAAACAGCCCTGTAGATATCCCTGCTGCCCCACAGAGAATCCATCCCCCCACAGTGCACATCCCTGTAGTGCCTGCTTCAGGAGGGGGAGCCCAACTTTTTTTTTTTTTTAAAGCAGCACTTATTTGTTACCCCCTGGTGCCAATAAGCTGGGTCTCAGCAAGAAGCAGTCCAAAAAATTTTTTTCCCCAAATACCATTTCTGTTGGTACTAGTTAAGCAATTAATTGTTTGACTAGTACCAACAGAAATGGTATTGGGGGGGGGAAATATTAATTTATGCAAATTTACTATAATTAAAATAGAAATTACTGTATAACTCACCATAGTGGGGGAAGATTGTGCGCCTGCTCAGTTCACTGTCCATTATATGGTGCTGTTGAAGGGAGCCAACAGGACAGCCTCATGGGGAGAGGTGGGGGCACGAGGGGAGAGTGGGAAGAGGGGACAGCCATGTGAGGGAGGAGGGGGTATGTGACAGGAGAGGGAGCAACTCTCACACACACTCTCACACATACATAGACAGACACACACACAGACACTCTCACGCATAGAAACACATACATAGACACACACTTTGACACACACTCTCACTCATATACAGACACACACACTGTTACACACACTCTCTGATCTCCCTCACACACATAGACAGACACACTTGTTCTCTCACAGACACACATACATAGACAGACACAGACATTGACACACATTGACACTCACATACAGCCACACACATACTGTTACACTCTGATCTCTCACACAGACACACAATCCTCACTTAGGGTGAAAACAGACATGACGCTAACCACCCTTTAACCACCCTTGGCATGTTGCAGGGCTGTATTGGTGCCCTATGCAGCCCTGAAACATGCATAAATAACCACCAAGGGTGGTTAAAGGGTGGTTAGCGTCATGTCTGTTTTCACCCATAGACACACACTCTTATACACACTCTTACAAACTGATCTTTCTCACACATACATACACACACACACATCCCTCTCTCACACACACACACAGACTCTCTCACACACAGATTCTCTCTCTCCCTCACACACACACAGAGATTCTCACACACAGACTCTCTCTCACACACAAATGCACAGATTCTCACACACAGAGACTCTCTCACAGAGACTCTCTCTCGCTCTCTCACTCAGACACACAGACACCCCCCCATTCAAGCTCTCACCTCTCGCTTTCATTCGCACTGTCACACCCACTCAAACACACATTCACTCAGTTGCTCACACACACTGGCCCGGCCCACCTGCCCACACGCCTGCTGCTGCTGCCACCTCCAGAAGTCCTGGCTGTTCAAGTGCTGGTGTGTGTCTCTGCGTGGCGGCAGCAGTAGCAGCACGTTCTTCGAGTGGCTCCGACCATTCTCACAACATCCAGGTGTGACAATGGTCGGAGCCACTAGAAGAACAGAAGGTTGCTACCTTGTAAACAAGGTTCTTCAAGATGGCTTCGAAGATTCTCACCACTGGGTGTTGTGAGAATGGTGGAGCCATCTCGAAGATCCTTGTTTACAAGGTAGCAACCTTCTGATCCAGGAGCACTGCGGCAATCCAGGAGGTTACTTTAGCAGGGCCCAGGGCACCCTGGCAGGAGGGCAGAGGGGACGGTGGAAGCTCCTCCCCCTCTGCCCCCCACCCAGGCTGCTTCTGAGGGCGGGGGCTGGGATTGATTTTTTAGTTACAGTAGCGCTCAGCTGCTGTCTCAGGCTGCAGCAGCCCCACAGCTGGGGGCTCACCAAAATGGCATTTTGTCGGGGCAGTGACTCACCTGGGAACGTTTATTCCTACCCATGACATTCCTGGGGAAATTGAGGCAGTTGGAGGGTCTGAAAAGTGAACTGTTACCATCATTAATTTTTTATGCTCAGTTAAAATCCTTTTCCTTCATTGGCTGGAGCTCCATGTATTTCAGGCCCATATGTTATGCATGTGTTGTCATTTCTAGTTTATTTAATCTGTTTTTTAATTATTGTCCTTCATAGGCCAGGGCTCCCTGTTTTTGAGGCTATGTGGGCCTGCATTTTACACTGTTAAGAACATAAGTAGTGCCGTACTGGGTCAGAACAATGGTCCCTCAAGCTCAACATCTTGTCTCCGGCAGTGGCCAATCTCTTTCTCCTGGGAGAAGTACTCAACAGGTCACAATGGGCAATCCATTCCCTGTAGTTCCAGCCCCCAACGCTAAGAGGCCATGTCCCCCAAATCTACTTAGCTAATAGCCATTAATGGACCTATCCTCCAAGGATTTATCCAATCCCTTTTTAGAACTAGCTACACTTCCAGCCTTGACCACTTCCTCTGGCAGCAAATTCCACAAGTTAATTGTGTGCCGAGTGAAAAAAATACTTTCTCTTATTTGTTTTAAATTTGCTGTCAATTAATTTCATGGCGTGTCCCCTTGTTCTAGTACTGTTAGAGAGGGTAAATAACCACTCCCTATTTACATGTTCCACACTACTCATGATTTTATAAACTTCTATCATATCCCTTCTCTCATCTCTGCTCCAAGCTGAAGCGCCGCAACCTATCAAGCTTCTCTTCATATAGAAGCTGTACCACTGATAATTTTTATCACCCTTCTGTGTACTTTTTCTAGTTCTGCTATGTCTTTTTTGAGATAGGAAAACCAGAACTGCACACAATACTCCAGGTGCGGTCACACCATAGATCTATATAGAGGCATTATGATACTTTCAGTTTTATTCTCTATTCCTTTCCTAATTATTCCTAACATTGCTTCTCACATTCACATTACCTTTTTAAATTTATTCATGGGAGGGAATGGGGAGAGGGAGCAGAAGACATGAAAGCAGCAGCCTAGACTGGACAGGGCAGAGGACTGGATTTCTCTGCTTTGGTGAGTGACAGTGCTCTTCTCCTCTAAGGAGGGCATGACCAAAGTAGCCAGAGGAGGAAAAAGCTCCTGCTGCTGCCACACCTGAATCTCTTCCAAGCCAGTGTCTCTTGGAGTTGTTCCCCCACTTGGGAAGCCCTATGGGTTTTGAAAGTCTGGCCTCCTTCTTCCCCAATAGCCAGCCCAAATCCTCCTGCTAGGGGCTTCTCCCAATGTATATGGGTCCCCAAACAAACATAAACATCAACATAAACACAGTTTCTTCTAGGTGGAATAAAGTGGATCCCACCTGTGTCTTCGGAAGCTTCCACACAGTCTCTAGCTGGTGCCCAGGCTTTAGGTTTCTACCAGCTTATTTGGCAGGCTACCTTCTCTGTCCTGCCTGTGCTGGAGCTTCCAAAGAAGACTCTTCCTCTGTGTCTCTCAGCAGTCCAGCGCCTTCCTTCCACCAACTGCCACTGCCCCCCCCCCCTCCCTGCTTCCTGAACTCACAAGCCTTTAATAGCCATTTGAGTAATCAGCCCAGTTGCAGTCTCTTAGAACTGCAGTGTTTAGTCCAAAGTTGTCTGGCTTCTTAAAGGGTCATCAATACATACTGACCCTTTTGTCTAAAATCCCCCTGCTCTGGGTTCATGCTGCCAGACAGCCCTTAGGGAAGAGGGGCCTTACCATAAGAGGGCCTGGCTCAAAAGAAAAAGAGAGACCCCCTAACCCACCTGGTAGGGGTGGGGACCGGCCCTGCCCATCACACTGTCCCCCAGCCCTGGGACCCTACACCACCTGGCAAAGCCCAGACAGACCAACAAAAAGCCATATGCAGATCCCAGGGGGTCTCAGTATGAAAAGGAATGGAAAAATTAAACACACAGCAACCCCTCCACACAAGCAATAATTGCGAATTTCTCCCGCCCCTCCCGCAAGTCATTTCCCCTTAGATCCAAAACTCTGATGTCCCTGGCCCATCTTGGACAGAACAGTCACTTACTCTAAGGATAGCTACAGATACATTTGCAGATTAACTGAGTGATCCTACTGCCAAGCAGGACCTGGAAAGGTCAGTTTTGGAAATTATAGAGCAGGACACCTACATTTCCCCAAGATCAGTGTCGATTACTCCTGTGCAAAATATTTTAGCTCCAAGCCAGACCATCGCACAATCCGAGTATAACATCCAGGTAGAACCTTGATTTGAAGGTCCGTGAGAACCAGAATTTGTGAATTGGGTGCCAATACCACATTGTGGGTGCTGTAAAGATCGAACCCCGCAGCTCCCTCTGACCCTCTGGTTGATGCCCAGGCTCTGCCTGACAATATCAAAAATCACAACTTAGGTGTTGGGTCATGACCACCAGACAGTGGTGTGAGTTGATTCAGTATAACCATTAGCACCTTGCCGTGGAAGGAATAGCATGGCCTGTCAAAACATCAGTCAATACTGGATACCTTGAGAGAAAGTTTACATGTTTCAGATCATGGCCTGACCTATGCATGACCGTATACTGAAAAGGCTGTAAAGACAGGTACTAGCAAGTAAGACATGGGTTTGCATCTTTCATCACTTTCACCCAGCCACTTCAGAGGGGCATGGTCCATAATTAGCTAAAATGGGTGTCCCTGTAGATAATAGCAAAGAGTTCCTACTGCCCACCAAATTGCCAGACACTCCCATTCAAAAGTGTCATATCTATGCTTGGCCAGTTGGAGCTTTTGGCTAATATATAATATGGAGTATTCCTCCCCATCCCACTCCAGGGACAAGACTGTTCCTACAGTCACCGCTGAGGCCTCTGTTTGTAGGCAGAAAGATCTCTCAATGTCTGGACAGCAAAGTACTGGGTCTGATTTCAGCACCTGTTTTGGTTGGGTGACTGATGTCTCGGCCTCCAGGTCCCCAAGTGAGTTTTGTGGGTGCCTTTTTTTTCAATCATTCTGTAAAGGGAAAGGGAAAGTTGGCACAATTCAGGATGTATTTATGGTAATAGTTGAGCAAATCAATAAAGGATTCGGGGTCCTTTTCAGTAGTAGGTCTGGGGTTATTTTGTATCGCATCTATGATTCTGGAGGCTGGATTATCCTCCTTCTAACCACATGTCCTAGAAATGTAGTTTCAGACTTTCCCAAGTAACATTTATTTGGGTTCATGCTGACAAGCAGCACTGTGGCCTTGCCAGAGAGAGTAATTTATTTTACTTTTTATGTATATATTTTTATTTTTTGCTTATTTTTAATTTATTTTTCCCCTTTGTTGCTCTTCATTATGTTCAGGGCCTTGAGCCAAATGTGGGTCTGTGATTCATGGATTTCCAGCAGAATCTCCTTCCCATCACAGAATCTCCTGCCCCACTTCTTCCAATGCAGAATTTCCACCTGCACTGGGGAGATGCGGGGCAGGAGATTCCACGGGGGGAGGGGAATGAATTCAATCCTCAGCGCTTCCCCTCCTACCCACCCCCAGGCTGCGTTGGGTGGGGCTGCCAGGGTTCAACTACCCCTCCCCCACCCTTCACAGCCTGGTAAATAAAAACAACAGACCTAGCAGTGGCGGCAGTGGCAGCTCCTTTAAGCGCTCTTCAACTACTCCTTCTGACCGCTTCCTGACCCCTCCCAACAGGGCCTCCCAGAGCGATGCAGCCAGAGGACATCATCCAGCCATGTTGCCCTGGAAGGCCCCATTGGGAGGGGCCAGGAAGTGGCCAGAAGGAGTGGTTGAAGAGTCCTTAAAGGAGCTGCTGCTGCCACCACTACTGCTAGATCTGTTGATTTAATTCACTTACTAGGCTATGGGGGGGGAGGCAAGCCCTGGCAGCCCCTCCCACCAGATGCACACTAGAGGGGGAGGCGTGGGGAGCTTGCCCGCACTACATCTGGGAGACTGGGAAGCCCAGCACAGTGATGCACAGAATCAAGCCCCAAGCCTCCCAGATTCTTTTTTTTTTTTTTTTTTTTAATATTTCTTTTTATTTTAACTTTAACAATATAATATCACATTCCAATCAAAATATTACATTTATTCCCCCTTCCCCACCTCTCTCCCCTCTCCACCCTGCCTCCCCGTCCCCTCCCTTCCTTCCCCCAGTATACGTTCCCTTTCCCACCCTCTTTCCCCCCTTCTGCCTCCCTTCCCCTCCCTCCCCTTTCAGTATATTTTACTTAGGCAAGTCGAGTGTGTGAACTGTTCCATCTTTATCTTTTTTGTCAGTACTGTCCAGCATTGGTCCCAGTCTTTATAGAATTTATCTAGGTTATCTTCAAGGCTGGCTGTGATCCGTTCCATCGATAAGCAGTGCCATAGTCTCTGCAACCATGCTTGTCGTGTGAGCCCTTTCGCATATTTCCAAGTCCTTGCAATGGTGTGGATTGCCGCCAGAATCAGGTTTGTACATGTCCTCTTCTGTTGTTTGGTTATCTCTTTTTCTGGGTATATTCCCAGCAAGGCAATTTCTGGCTTAAAAGGCAATGGTATATTTAACGACCCCCTAATAACCTTCCATACTTTATTCCAGAATTCGGCCACTTTTGGGCAGCTCCACCATGCGTGTAGGTATGTACCTCTCTCCCCGCATCCCCGCCAGCAAGTTGGGGGGTATGTTGCTTTTATTCTATTGATTTCTACTGGCGTAGTATACCACCTATGCATCAATTTGATTTGGGGTTCTTTAGCCAGTAGAGATCTGGAGCATGTATTGGTATATTGCCACATCTGTTTCATCTTTTTCTCTGTTATTTCTACCATTAATTCGTCTTCCCACTTTGATACGTATCCAGCATCTGCTAAATGATATATATTCTTTACTATCTTATGCAGTATGGAGAAAATTCCCCTTTGTCCTGTTTTATCAAATAAAATTTTTTCTAGCTCTGTGGGAGGCCTACTAAAATTTAATTTATCCCTTGGATTTGTCAGTGCACTGTGCAGTCGGCAATACTGCCAGAACGGTATCTTTTCCTGTGTAGTCTCTTCTATCTCTTCTTTTGTTTTTAGTCTCCCTTGTATGAATAAGTGTGTTGCTCTATATATTCCTTTTTCTCTCCATCTTTTCATTTTTTCTCTCTCTCTGATGTCCCACTTAGGCCCAATTTTATCTAACGGGGTGTATGGGGTTTTCCCTTGTATTATCTCTAACTTCCTTTGGCATTCCCTCCATGTGTTTATTGCAGCCCCTGCAAATGGATGGTCCTTGCATTCCGGGCCCCTTAATTGTATTTTATCTGGGCTGTCAAAGATGTCTTGCCCATTTTCTAACCCTAGTGTTTCTAATTCCAAATTCCTCCATCTGGGTTCCTTACCCTCGTCGTACCATACTTTAACTGTTCTCAGGGCAGAGGCCCTGTGGTACATCCTCATGTCTGGCAAGTTGCATCCCCCCTGTTCTATTTTAGTTTTCAATATTGTTCTTCTTACTCTAGGCCTTTTTTGTCCCCATATTACAAATCTCATAATCTTTTCTATTTTTTGGAAAAATTCCTTGTTTAATGTTATGGGTATGGCCTGTATAGTATATAATATTTTAGGTAATAGCTGCATTTTAATTATATTCATTTTTCCTATCCAGGAGCATCCCAGCCTTCTCCAGGAGTGTTGTTTGTTTTGCAATTCTTGAATGAGGGGTAAGTAATTTTTTTTATATAGGTTGTTTGTGTTTTTAGTGAGCCATACTCCCAGGTATTTCAGTTGTTCCGTTTGCATTTGGAATTGCTTTAGTTCGTCTAGGTCTGCCTGTGTCATTTTTGTTTTATTTAATGCCATAACTTGTGTTTTATTTGTGTTTATCTTATATCCTGATAATGTCCCGAATTCCTTAAGCAGGCTGGTTAATTCCTGCATTGAGGACTGTATATTTGTCATTGTCAAGAGCATATCATCTGCATATACCATTGTTTTATGTTCCTCTTCTCCTGCCTGTATTCCTTTGATTTTTTTATTTTGATTAATAGCTGCTATTAGTGGTTCTATTGCGAGGTCAAATAAGAGGGGAGACAGGGGGCATCCCTGGCGTGTTCCTCTAGTGATTAGAATGTTTGGGGTCACTTCCCCATTAATTGCAATGTTAGCAACCGGTCTTTTATAAATGCTGGCTACCCATTTTAGATATGCTCCCTTAAATCCCATTTCATTTAGTGTTTTCATTAGGAAAAATTTTTCTAATCTGTCAAAGGCCTTGTTCGCATCCAGTGAAATCACAGCCGTGGGTATTTTATCTTTATTAGCTTTATATATTAAGTTTATCGCCCTTCTGACGTTATCCACTCCCATTCTGCCATTAATAAACCCTGTCTGATCTGGTCCTATGAGTGTTCTAATAATCCCTTGCAGTCTAGTAGCGAGAATCTTTGTAAATATTTTGGCATCGGTGTTTAATAACGAGATGGGTCTAAAATCCCCACATTCCTTGCCAATTTTCCCTGGTTTCGGACATAACGTAATGGTGGCTGTGTAGAATGTCTCTGGCATCTCTTGTTTTGCCTGTATCCCATTGTACACTTTCGCTAGCAGTGGGGCCAACTGTTCCCCATATGTTTGATAAAACTCTGGGATAAACCCATCTGGTCCAGGTGTTTTATTCTTAGGCAGGTCTTTTATTGTTTTTTGTACTTCCTGGATAGTTATAGGTTCATTGAGCCATTCTCTCTGTTCTGCTGTTAATTTAGGTAATTTTAATTTATCTAGGAATACATCAATCTCCTCCCCGTTAGGCTCTTCTGTGGTATATAAATTTTTATAGAAATTTTGGAATTGTTCCTTCATTTCTAGTCCTGTAATCCAGCTCTGTCGGTTGGGGTGTAGTACCTGTGTTATTTGAGTTTTTTTCCTTTTCTGTTTTACCATCCATGACAGAATTTTATCTGCCTTATTACTTTTATTATAATAAATTTGTTTTGTATATCTGAGTTTTTTTATCACTCTCTCTGTTTCTATTGTGTCTATTAATCCTCTTAGTTCTCCCCTTTCTCTAATACATTGCTTTGTGGGTTTCTTTTTCATCTTTTCTTCTAGTGTATTTAGTTTAAGATAGAGGTCATTTAACTCTTTTTTGTTTTTCTTTTTATTATAGGCATCTATTTTGATGTATTGGCCTCTCAAGTAGGCTTTTGCAGCTTCCCACACTACTCCCTGGGATACCTCTCCATTATCATTCCACTTCATATAGTCATCAATATGTTGTTTGATTTGTTCTTTGTTTAATGCATTTAATAAAGTACCCTTCTTCAAAACCCAATGAGGTGTCTTGTGTGTTTTTTGTTGCCCTGTACTTATCCTTGCTATAACTGCGCTGTGATCTGTAAACGCTGCAGGGATAATATCGATCTGAGTGCATTTTTCCCAGTTTGTATCCTGCATGAGTAAGTAATCTATTCTGGAATATGTCATGTGTCTATTTGAAAAAAAAGTATACTCTCTGTCTCTTGCATGTTTTAGTCTCCAGACATCCACCAATTGGGCCTGCCTTATTATTTGGGCCATTTTTAGTTGTCCTCTCTTCATTTTTCCTCCCCCTGATCTATCTAGCCTCGTGAGTGGACTATTTAGGTCTCCAAATACCATTAATGTCCCTTGACTTTCTTTTTCTATCAGTTTTGTCATCTTCGTCATGAATGTTGTCTGCCCTGTGTTTGGGGCATATATGTTTAGAAAGGTGTACATTTCTCCCTCTACTTTCCCTGTTACCATTATGTATCTACCTTCTGGGTCTTTTACTATCTTTTCCCTTTTAAATTTCAGTGTTTGTGCAAAGGCCAGTAGGACCCCCGCCTTTTTCTGCCCCGCATTTGCGAAATATATATGCTCAAAGCGTTTGTCTCTCATTCTCACATTATCTTTTTGCAATAAGTGTGTCTCTTGCAGAGCCAATACCTGTGCATTTACCCTTTTTGCATAATACCATGTCTTTTTTCTTTTCGTTGGACAGTTTAGCCCATTTACATTCAGTGAACATATCTTTAAATCAGCCATCATCCCTTTTCTGTGTGGGTTTTGTTACTCGACTCACTTTAGTGCATTCTTTGCCTATATACCATTCCCTTTGTCCCCATTTCCCTTCCCTCCCCCCTGTTTCTTCCCCATTCCCTCCCCTCCCCCACCTTCCCCTTTCCCTTTGGCAACTTATCCAGTTGTCCATTTCTCTCCTTCTCCTCCTCTGGAGGTGCCTCTGGAGCCGCTCGTTCTGTGCAGTCCCTCCAGACAGGCCCTTCCTTTTGTTCATGGTCCCAATTAGTTCTTATCTTTTATTTTCGCTTCTTTCTATTTCTTCTTTTGTCTTTTGATTACGTGGGTTTTTTCATTAACTTGGATTCTAAGTTTTCCGTTCTGTGTCTCTTGCCCCTAGGTTATTCTCTCGCAGGTCTTGGTTCTTCTCTCTGCAACTCTGGCAGCTTTGCTGCAATGAATCTCTCTAGCGCTTTCGTGTCGTAGAAATTCCTTCTGCGATTTTCATGCATGAAGGAGAAGGTAGCCGGGTATCTTATTTGCGTTTTAATTCCCTGTGCTGTGAATTTTTCTTGTAGTTTATACCATCCCCTTCTCCTCGCCACTGTAGCTGCTGCCAGGTCTGGTTGTATGCTGATTCTGTGACTTTGATATTTTAAGTCTTTCAGTTTCCTGGCTTCCCACAGGATTTGTTCTTTATCAGTATATCTAAGGCATCTGAATATTACTGCCCGGGGGGGATCCCCTTCCTTTGGCTTGGGGCGAAGAGTCCTGTGTGCTCTATCAATCTCTATTTCATGGAGTTGGGGACACTTGGGGAGGATTTCTTTCAGGATTTTCCTGATCAAGTCTCTGCCTCCCTGGGCTTCTATGCCCTCTGGGATTCCTTGAATTCTTAAGTTATTCCTCCTTCCCCTGTTTTCCATGTCCTCCATTTTCCTCTGTATTCCCCCTAGGGCTCTTTCCATCTCTTGTACCTTATCTTCCCATCTTTGCTGCTGTATTTCTCTCCTTTCCACTCTTTGTTCTAGGCTTGTAACTCTTTCTGCCATTCCATCAAATTTCTTATTTAAACAGTCTACCACAGAGGTTACTTTCTGTATGTTCTCGTTTAGGAGCCCCCATTGCTTTGTGGAATCAGCGTGATTGGAGTTTATTGCCTCCATTAAGCCTGTAAACTGTGCTGTAAAGTCTTGCTGTTCCCCCTGCTGGGCTGCATGTGCCTCAGCCATGCTGCCTTCCTGGGGTTGCTCCTGATCCCCTCCCCCTCCTCTCTCACTTCTTTGCAGTTTTTCACCGCTTTTTGCCTCACTCTGCCCCTTTCTTTTGGCTCCTTGAGGGGTGGGGGGGTTCTTTTTTATGTTTTTTCCCATTAGGGGCTGCAAGTCCACGTTTTTTACCTTTTTTTTATGCGAAGTCTGGCTGGGCTGTCTGGAGTGTTTTGCAGAGGCAGCTACTGCTCACGCATGCCCAGAAGCTCCTCCAAGCCTCCCAGATTCTTGTGGAATTTTTTTTTAATTCCATGGGAAAATCAGAACCCTGACTATGTTACAGTCCCTTTTAATTGTTTCCCCCTTCCTGAGAGATGTATTTTTTATTTTTATTTATTTGTGTTAGGGGGGTTGTGTTTGTGTGTGTGCGTTTATAATTAGTTGTTTTGGATATTTTTAATATATTTTTGGATGTTTTTTATTTTTTTATTTGGGGTTTGGCTATTTTGTGCACTGATGATATATTTTTGGGGGGGAAATGTATTTTTATATTTTTGTTTTGTATTTAGCTTGGATATTTAATACTTGGCTTGCATATTTTGTGCATTGACTTAGTGCAGTAGGGAAAATATGCACACAGAGTTTAAAAGGTTTTCCAAAAGCTTTACTTGCAGCCTTCTTATATTATTTAATATTTTGCAGAAGTGTGAACAGTTCAAAAAGACTTGCTTTTTATGTGACCTTATTTATTTATTTATTTATTTATTATTTGTTTTATTTCATTATATTTATATGCCGCCCCCCCCTGCCTACGGCATCTTGGGGTGACTTCCAACATAAAACAAAGCAATTTTTAAACATAAAAAATCTACAATATCATTAAAACAGATTTAAAACACCCCCCACAAAAATTAACCCCCCCAACCCCCTCCCCTCTGAAGGCCTGGACGAACAGCCAGGTCTTACAGACACGTCAAAAGGCCAACAGGCCCGGGGTCAGGCAAGCCTCCTCCGGGAGGGAGTTCCCCAACCGCGGCCCGGCCACCAAGAACGCCTCTCCATTGTGGTCCCCCATCTTACATGGGGGACCTCCAGAAAGGCACCCCCGGTGGACTGAAGGGATCGCTCTGAGGTGCGGAGGGCGAGGCGGTCCCTGAGATATGAGGGGTCCAGACCATGCAGGGCTTTGTAAATCAATACTAACACCTTGAATCTGACTTGGTACGCTATAGGCAGCCAGTGCAGAGTGTGGAGCACCGGTGTTATGTGCTCACGCCGTCCCGTCCCCGTCAGGAGATGGAACGCCACATTCTGCACCAGCTGCAGCCTCCAAACCAGAAACAAGGGAAGCCCCATGTAGAGCACGTTACAGTAGCCTAGCCTCGAGGTGATGAAGGCATGGATGAGAGTGGCCAGATCGGGCCTGGAGAGGTATGGTCGAAGCCCTCGAACCAGATACAGCTGGCCAAAGGCGACTTTAGCCACTGCCTCCACCTTCCAATCCAGATGGAGGCCTGAGTCCAAAACCACCCCCAGACTCTGAATCTGAAGAGCAACAGGCGGGCGAACCCCCCCATCAGGTGGGACAGCACCTCCCCCGCCCTTCCCACCACCATCACCTCCATCTTATCGGGATTGAGCTTCAGTCTGCTCTGCCACATCCAATCCACCACAGCCTCCAAACATTGGGAGAGTAAAGAGACAGCAGGACCTGGGTCAGTTGAAAATGAGAGGTACAACTGAGTATCTTCAGCATATTGCTGACATTGCACCCCGAACCCTCTCACGCTCTCCCCCAGGGGCTGCATATACACATTGAACAACAGTGGAGACATAATGGAACCCTGTGGAACACCGCAGGTCAAGGCCCGGGGGCTAGATGTTTCAGCCCCCAGCACCACCTACTGGCTTCTACCCGAGAGGAATGAGCGGAACCATCCAAGGACAGTTCCGTTCAGACCCCTCAAGTCTCGCAGCCGTCTCAACAGCAGCCCATGGTCCACGGTATCAAAAGCGGCCAAGAGATCTAGTAGGATCAAAAAGGTCAAACATCCTGCATCCATCTCCTGGCAGAGAACATCCACCAAGGCCACCAAGGCCATCTCAGTACCATAGCCGGGGCAGAACCCAGATTGAAAAGGGTCAAGGAAACCGATGCTGTCCAAATGCACCTGGAGCTGCAGTGCCACTGCCTGCTCAATAACCTTCCCTAAAAAGGGAAGATTAGAGACGGGTCGGTAGCTGGTGAGTGCGTCCACATCCAAAGATGGCTTCTTCACCAGGGGGCACACCAGTGCCTCCTTGAGACTGGGTGACAATCTCCCCTGCTGAAGGGACATGTTGACTACCCTCGCCAGCACCATCCCCAAAGTCTCCCTGGAGGCTTTCACCAACCAGGATGGGCATAGATCTAATTCGTAACTGGTGGTTCTGACAGACCCCTGTACATCCACCACATCGGCTGGCGTCACTTCCTGAAACTCATCCCAAAAAGATAAACCAGACGGTACCTCCATAACATCACACTCCTCACCTTCTGCCTCCAACCTGGTGTCAAAGTTACTCTTGATCTGAGTGATCTTGTCTGCAAAGTAGATGGCAAACTCCTCAAAGTGGGCCTGGAACAAGTCCCTGTCGAGGCAGAGGGAGGCCGGACTGACCAGCCCCCGCACCACCCGGAACAGCTCCGCTGGACGCGACTTTCCAGATGCTATGAGGGCAGCAAAGAATACTTTCTTTGCTGTCCTTACAGCTTCCACATAGGACCGCAAATGGGCCCTATGGAGAAGTCAGTCATATTCAGAGTGAGTCTGATGCCAGTGTTGCTTTAGACTCCTGCCTACCTGTTTCATACACCACAGCCCCTCAGTAAACCAAGGGACTCTGCAATGATGAGATGGAGGCAGGGGACGTCTCAGCGCCACCCTGTCAATGGCCTCCCTCATCAAGTTGTTCCAATGCTTGACCAGCTCATCAACAGAGTGACTGTCAGGTCTAAGCTTAACTCCTGCAGAGCCTCCTGGAACCCTTGCAGTTCCATCAGCCTCTGAGGGCAGACCAACCTAACTGATACAATCCCGCTCTGGAGGTGGTGCGCTGAGAGGCTGGCCTGTAGGAGATAATGATCCATCCATGACAACGGCATGACCCTCACATCCCCCACTAACGGATCACCCACCTCAAGACCAGAACAGAAGACAAGGTCGAGGATATACCCCCCCACATGGGTTGGGCAGTTGACCACCTGTGACAAGTCCATGGTTACCTTGGTGGCCATGAATTCTC
>QEPC01009285.1:1527078-1560125 GCA_003113815.1 Sphenodon punctatus
ACGGAGAGGGGGGAACAGGTAACCTACTGCCCACAACACCACCGTTCTCTTTCGCTAAGGAGGGATACAAACAAACACAGTAACACACACTCACCAACTATCACTCTCGCAGGGGGGGAAGGGAAACACAGGATCAGGCACTCAACACCAAGCTCTCAGTCAAGGCTAGGCAAGGAAGGGTCTCAAGGAAGCAATGGGGGCCAGTCTCTCACGAATGATTACCGGCGGAGGCTTCAACCCCCGCCGGTCAGTCTTATAGAAAAACCCTGATTGAGAACAGGTGCGCTCAGGGCGGGGCCCCAAGCTGCTGCTGAGTCCTGCACCACCCTCCACATGCTGTGGGCGGGGTCTGGAGCATCCCCGAAGCACAGGGGAGCTCCACCCCTCCCACAGAGGCTCCTCCAACCTTCCCAGAACTTCCGCATGTCGGGTCGCTGCTAGGCAACGAGACCCGAGCTGCGGCGGCGTGCGCCCTGACAAAGCCACACAGGGAAAAGGTGCAACCTGTGCTGATGCCACCCCTGAGCCGTGCCTGCTGCATCCCCATGGTCACAGGGTGTGTGGTCTCAGGGGGAGTTGCATCGGCATGGCTTGTGCCTTTGTCCCGTGTGGCTTTCTGCACACGCAGGGTGCATGCACGTCTGAGCAACTGCCATCTGGCTGGGCATTGTGCCTGCGGGTGGCTTACGCCACCCGCAGGATTGCACCCTATGAAAATAGAAGTTATTTCAAACATGTGCGGTTCTCTTTCTTTTACTGTAGGGGCTGCGGAGCTGCCATGGGGGTGAGTTGGCATGAGGTGAGGCTGGGCACCCGGATCAGGGTTGTGAGTTGGACTGGGGAGCTTCCGTTGGGCCGGCTTGTACATTTTACAGCCAGGTTGCAAGAATTCAGTGTGAAGCAGCGGTGGTGAGGCCAGCCTCTTGTAATTGACCCCAGAAGCTGTGACTACTACTAGTATTACTCCTACTCATTTCGATAGCACTACTAGGCATATGCAGCGCTTTACAGTCACAGATTTTTGGAGACAGATCCCTGCCCAGTGGACTTACAATCTAAGATGGACAAGAGTGAGGGAAACACAGGGAGGGAGAGACGGACAAACAAACAGACACGCACACACTCCCATTTTACATATGGGGAACGGAGGTTGAGAGGTTGTGATTTGTCTAAGGCCACCCAGTGGGGCTGATCCCATGCCCCACATGCATGCGCACATGCATGCAAACCATACACATCTGCATAGGGATTGTATTGTGCCACACGGATCCTGCTTTGGACTGCAGCCAGTGAGTTCATGGGTAGGGCAGAATTCAAACCCTGGCTTCCCACAACCAAGTCCAGTACCTTATCCACTACACCACACTGACTCGCCACTAATCCACTACACCACACTGTGAAATTAACAAGTTGGCAAAGATTTGCCTCCAGGAATGCTTGGTCGGAATAGGGATGTCCTGTGGAGCTGTCAGGGGGTGAGTTGACTTGGGGGGGCTGAGGACCCTGTACGGGGGGGGGGAGTTGGCTTAGGGTCTTGACATAGGGGCAACTTAGGCTGGGGAGCTTGCATGGGAGGTAAGTTGGACTGGACAGTTTACCCTTGAAGTGACTTGGACTGGAGAGGTTGCTTGGGGAATGAATTGGGCTGGGGACGGGATAGGGACTTGGCAATGGGGGGGGTGAGTTGGGATGATGGGGGCTGGAGACATGGGGGGGGTTGGTCTGGGGAGCTTGTGGCAGAGAGGTGAGTTGGATTGGGGAGCTGCCATGGGGGGGGTGAGTTGTCCTGAAGAGGGGCTGGGGACCTGACACATGGGGATGAGTTGGCCTGAGGGGGGGGGGACATTGTAACATTGTAATAACAATATAACATTCCTGGAACATTGTTCTCTCAGAATTCATACTGAGAAATGTGAACTGGCACTCAGAAAATGTTACTGGAATTCAGAAGGTGATTAAGAATGTATAGGTTTCCTAAAAGATATTAAAATGTTCTCAGTATAGCATAGTGAAACCTTACCTAACAAGACTGAATTATATGTAACAGATGGAGTTCACTTATCCTGTTTGGGATTGTCTGTCTTTTTAGAACACCTCACATCCGCTCTTCCATCTGCAATATCATTGGCCGCTTTTAGACATGCATCTAAAAGCGGCATGGGGCGCTCGTGGCGTGAAATCATGCGGTGTGTAAAAATCCCATGGGCGGGGTCTAGATGAGACTTCTCACACTTTATAGCCACTTGCGCATTCTTTTAAAACCACAGATATTTAGTCCATGGTTTTAAAAGAATGTGAGCGTGGCTATAATGTGCAAGAAATATTGTCTAAACCCCGCCTGTGGGATTTTTACACGCCATGGGATTTCACGTCGCAAGCACTCCATGCACATCTAAAAGCAGCCTTAGTTAAACATATTTCCTTCCTGTCAAAGTTTTACCTGTATATTAAAGAGTTTTATTTTTCCTTTCATTTAATAATTGTAGAACCTGCTTAGTAGTTAGGACTTTAATGGCAACTGAATACATTGTCCAAAAAGGTAATACATTTTTTCTAATATTAGTTTATTGTAAATATTAAAGTTTACACTGGGTGTTAACAAATTTGATGGCTGGCCACTTTCACCCACTCTGTCATGCTTTGGCCTAGATCTCACCTGCACATTTGTGCAGGCACTGCCAGATGTTGGCCCTGGACTACCCCAGGCCATGTCAGTGGTTAGCCCAAGCTGTGACTCCAGAACATCTCCAAGTCACAGTGTAGCAGGGAGCAGTCCTGTGCGGCTGCTGCCCCTTTAAGAGAGGGCTGAGGGTGCCAGCCAGTGGGCTATGCGCATGTGCATGAGTCTTGGGGAAGCCAGCCCATGCCAAGGAACCAGCCTGTGAGAAGAACAGGCTTGGTCGTAAGGTACTAGAGTAGGCAGGACACTGGCCCTTTAAGGGCAATAGCGCTGTGTTGTGTGCCACGCCCACTCTGGTTACAAAAGGTGCTGGAAGGCAGTGAGGAAGGCAGTTTCTGCCTGGGAGCCAAGAGGACAACATTTCCCAGAACAAGCCTGAAGGGGATCCTTTCCACTCCATGCTGACCAGGCTGCTGAAGGCTGGGGAACCAGAGTGGACCCAAGCAAGTGGGAGTGGCTTGTCCAGGAGAGAGCTTTGTGCCTGGGGAAGGTTTGGCCAGAGCCTGGGGGTTTGAGACCTGGTGGGATGGACTTTGGGGGGTTGATATTGTGGTGCTCCTGTGCCTGAGAGGGACTGACCTGGGCCTGCAGGGTGGACGCGGATGAGCTAGCAGCTCCAGGGATTGTGGACGCTATGTCAAATAAAGACTGTTGATTGGTACCCTCTGGACTGGTACTGTTGGGTCCTACAGGAGGGTAGCCCCTTCCTGAGAGGGGGATTCAGCTGAGGTTAGGGGTGAATAGGTGTAGCAGTGGGGTGAGCTAATTCCCCAGAGAGACCCCAGCAGTCCCATGTGGCCCTGGGAAGACCCCCTGCTACAGCATGTGGTGAAGAATGCAGGCATAGCCCCACCTGCAGGTTCTGAGTGGAACTGCACCCAAGTGTGGCAGCCGTTTTGTGAAAGGCACCATTTTGTTGCTGGAGTTAGGACTTTGCCTGTGTTGAGCTGCCAGAGGGAACCCATTAGAGAAGGATTGTGACCAGATGCTGAGAGATAGCAGGGGAGCTGTGCACCTGGACCAGATTGGAGATTGCTATGGAGCCAGTGAGGAGCTTCAGGAGGATTGGAACCTGGAGCAGCAACTGGATTGGAGTCAGGCGGTTTGCCCACCTTGCCAGGGTGTGGATCCAAAGCAACAGACTGGCAAGAGGAGTTAGTCATGCTTGGAGGCATGGACCAAATGCACTCAGCTTGTGGAACTTGGTTGAGCCAGAGCTGAGGCAGCAAGAACCGAGACCGAGAACTGTGACAAGCAGTTACTGGGGACCCAAAGAGGGCCAGACTTGCTACAATTGTGGCTGGCCTAGACACTATTGGAGGACCTGCTAGGAGAAATAGCATGACCAAAAGAGTGCCTGGACTCTGGGATGCTGGAGCCAGAGAAGGGTACTGCATGGGGCCAGAAGTCAAAAAGGTAAATCCTGGGGGAACCTGTAAAGGAATAGGTCAGTACTTTTGGGGGGCCCTGTAAAAAAGACTTGCTCTAGGAAGAGACCCAAGGGGGGGAGGTAACTCAAAGGCCTGCTTTACCTGAGGTTACTTGGGCCATTACTGGAGGGTATGCCCTGTAACCAAGTGTCCTGAAGGAGAGGTAAAGACTCGGGGGGTCCAGAGAAGGGAAACCCTTTGGGCCCAAGAAAAAGGGGTCCAGCCACAAATGGCACAGTGCTGGACTTGTGAGGAGAACATGCCCCAGGAGGGCACAGAAAGAGACCAAGAATTCCAACAAAGTTGCCCCTAAGGAAATGGCTACTCAAACAGACAAGGTGGGCTGTGAAGAAGTCCAGCCTAGTGAAGTGCCTGTGGGCAACCAGGGAGTAGTTGAGTGTCAGACAGGGTAGAATAGTCCTGAAGACCTCAAGACCCTGAAAAGAATGGCCAAGCAAATGGTGGCACATAATGCCTTCCTCCTGAAGGAGAACTTGGCCTTACATGGGGCGATTGAGGCACTGAGGCTACAATTAGTAGGCCTGAAGCCAGAGATGCAGGAACAAGGAATACATTATTTATTAATTACAGGTATTTATATCCCACACCCTCCTGCACACTGGCAGGGTGCTGAAGGCTGGAGAACCAGAGTGGACCCAGGCAAGTGGGAGAGGCTATGCCCAGGAGGGAGCTTTGTGCTTGGGGAAGGCTTGACCAGAGCCTGGGGGTTTGAGGTCTGGATGGATGGACTTTCAGGGGTTGATATTGTGGTGCTCCTGTGCCTGAGAGGGACTGACCTGGGCCTGCAGGGTGAAGGTGGATGAGTTGGCAGTCCCAGGGATTGTGGACACTATGTCAAATAAAGACTATTGACTAGTATCCTCTGAACTGGTACTGCTGGGTCCTACAGGAGGGAACCCCCTTCTTCAGAGGGGAATTCAGCTGAGGCTAGGGGTGAATAGGCATGGCAGCGGGGTGAGCTAATTCCCCAGCACCCCCTTGTGGCCCTGGGAAGACACCCCACCCACCCCCACTACACATAGCCTGGACTAAAGTCTGACCAAATTGGGCCACAGCAGTCTATCACTTAAAGTGTGGTCTGTTATGACCAAGCCCACCATGGCTGGCTGCCATAGCTGCCCACCATGGCGGGAGGGTGGGGCACTGGGTGCAGTATCAGGGTGGGTTAGTCGTGTGCGTGTTCATGCATCTCCTTGTTCTCCCTGGCAGCCAGCACATTTGTTCAGCAGCCCAACCTGGTCCAGACCATGTCTGTGGTGTTTTGTAATTTTAATTATTTCTTCATTTTTAGGAGTATGAGAAATCAATACTACCCTAGGATGCCAACAAAAAAAAATCACAAACAAAAAATGGTTTGGTTAAAACAGAGAAAAAAATTGCAGATACTTTGAAATGAAAGTCTAAAAGTGAAAAACAACTGTCGCATAGAAAAGCCAGTTTTCTTTAATATACAGAAATTTCACTGTTATGGTGCTCATCATGGTAGTGCGCCAGAGGGGAAAACTTTCTGCACTGCATTTTCTAAAAACCAGGAAGTTCTATACACAAAAAAACTTTTGGTTTAAGGAGAAGTTAAGGCTCTTACAAATTCAATCATGCTCTAAAAAGCATGAAAATTGTAAGTTAAGGCTCCCTCTTTAACTTCCATGTCATGTAAACAGTAAAGATGTATAGTGTCACATATTGTGCTCTCTTACAACTTAGGGCGTTTTTAGACAAGCGCCTCCCCACTCTTTACCCACCCATCATGCATGTTGCAGGGCTGCATAAGGTGCCAGTGCAACATCCATGATGGGTGGGTGATGGATGAAGAGGTGTTTAATTAAAAACACCCTTAGACTTCATGCACCCACACATTTCCTTGGTCTTTCAGCCCCAATCCTTTTCCTCTGCATGGTGGGGGCAACACTGAAGCTGGGGACAAAACTGGCCCCTCACTCCCTCCTTTCCCTCTATCCTTTCATTTGGGTTGGGGAGAATGGGGGCATCTTTAGACATCACAAAAATCAGGTGTCAAAACCCCTAAGCACATGTTTGGCTGTTGTGTGTAAGCACCATAACAATCCCAACACCAAGTTGGCCACCTGTTGAACACCATTGCATCACAAGGAGAATGTGTGTGTTTCAGCTTGACCTAGTCAATGTTGCGTCTAGTGATATCATGTGGTGGTGTTAGCAGGTACAACATAGGGAATGAGGCAGCAGCGTTTGCGTGCTGCAATAGGATGGCGAGCAAAATACCAATTTGCCCCAAGAAATGCCATGTCTAAGCAGTGCCACATTATGAACACGGGACCATATCCAGGTTTAAACACACNACGAATGATTACCGGCGGAGGCTTCAACCCCCGCCGGTCAGTCTTATAGAAAAACCCTGATTGAGAACAGGTGCGCTCAGGGCGGGGCCCCAAGCTTCTGCTGAGTCCTGCACCGCCCTCCACATGCTGTGGGCGGGGTCTGCAGCATCCCCGAAGCACAGGGGAGCTCCACCCCTCCCACAGAGGCTCCTCCAACCTTCCCAGAACTTCCGCATGTTGGGTCGCTGCTAGGCAACGAGACCCGAGCTGCGGCGGCGTGCACCCTGACAGTACCCCCCCGTCCAAGCCCCACCCCACCCCCCACCAAGGTCCGAAGGCCTGGTTTAGAGGGATGACAACGGTGAAACCCCCTGATAAGTCGAGGGGCATGGACATTTATGGCCAATTCCCAAGAACGTTCAGAGGGCCCATAGTCCTTCCAATCTATAAGGTAGTATAGGTGCGAACCAAATATACGGGAGTCCAAAACTGCCCATACCTCATATTCGGAGCCGCTAGGGAGGAGAATTGGGGGGGGGCTGGAACATTTTGTTGAATAGCATAGGTAGGGGTCTGTGCTTTCTTTAAAAGGGAAACATGAAAGGACGGGTGAATTCGCATATGGGCTGGAAAGTATAAGTGACCACATTTAGCTTACGTGTAATAGGAAAGGGTCCAAAGTAAGCATCATCCAATTTAGCAGAAGGGTGTAGGGAAGGATAATGATGGCGGCATACCCACACCATATCACCTACCTGAAACCTCCTTTCAGGTAGGTGATATGGTGTGGGTATGCCGCCATCATTATCCTTCCCTACGCCCTTCTGCTAAATTGGATGATGCTTACTTTGGACCCTTTCCTATTACACGTAAGCTAAATGTGGTCACTTATACTTTCCAGCCCATATGCGAATTCACCCGTCCTTTCATGTTTCCCTTTTAAAGAAAGCACAGACCCCTACCTATGCTATTGTTCCAGCCCCTCCTATTCTCCTCCCTAGCGGCTTCGAATATGAGGTACGAGCAGTTTTGGACTCCCATATATTTGGTTCAGGGCGTCTCCGTTTATCAGCCGCCATTTTATAACGTTGCCGTGCTTTCTGTAGGTGTTGCTGGGCAGCTCGTTGGACTCTCTGTATAGTTTTCACCAAGGATCCTGCCGCAGGTATAGACGTGAGGGGTGCCTCTGGAAAGCAAAGGGGGGGATGAAAACCGTACGAGACAAAAAATGGTGAGTTACCCAAAGNAACCGAGTTCGTACATTCAAAACCAGTGTTTTAAGCTCTTTTTGGTCTTCTGAACTGGTTTGGATTCGACCGAACAGTTCAGTCAAATTCGAGTTTGGTTTCGAAGTTCAGTTCAGTCAACCGAACTAGCTGAGTTCAGTCTGAACTCCAATCTTCCGAACTGCATTCACACATCCCTAGCATGCAGTACCTGGACCAGGTGGTACGAGGAGGCCCTGGTTCAAGTCTCGCTTTAGCCAGAAACTCACTGGGTGACCTTGGGCCAGTCACAATATTCTCTCAGCCTAACCTACCTCTCAGGGTTGTTGTGAGGATTAAAACTTGTATTAAATTGCTGTATGTAAAGTGCTCCTAAGTGCCATGGCAGGGGGGTGCTATATAAAAAATATTATTATCCTCATTCATTTCATTTCATTTTAATTTTGTACCCCGCAGACTACACCACAGGTGTCTCGTAGCGGATTACATTCACAAATGAAATACAACATAAATAACTACATAATAACCAGTACATAATATAATAATACATAATACATAATCTAAACATATAACAAACATCAACCCAATAGCAGTCCACTTGAAGGAAAATATACAAACCCAACCCCCCTCCCATTCCAAACCACAATCCCCACCCCAACCCATTCCCTGCTGCCTGCTCTCACCAGGTAGCCCCAACCCTCGCACTGCACCCACCTCACACCTGGGGCTGCCCTCGGGACCTCCGCCCTCCCTATCCCAGTCCCACCTATTTCACCCCACAAAACACATCTCCAAGAGGCTCTGCTACAAATGCACGGGCCTACAGCCCTGCCAACAATCATATTTTAAGCTGGCCCAATGGAGTCAACTTCCAAAGAGTATGGACACAAGCCCCACCCCCTCTCCCATGGCAGGAGGGAGAAGGAGTAGTACAAAGTGGGGGCAGTCCGGTGAGTGCAGTGGAGCCCCTAGGTGCAGACTCTGAAGGTCCCCTTCGAATTCCTCTCTGCCGCTCTTGGGTCTTGCCTCCACCTCCTTCACATGGAGAGGCCGCATCCACTACTGCCCCACTGATGGCCCCAATGAAGGCCAACACCCTTAGGTGTTACCCTTCGGCTGACGCCAAAGGACTGGTGCCAAAGGGCCTTTCTACCTGTAAAGGCGGGGAGGCAGGTGTTACACACTTTTCCATCCCCTCTGCTGCTCCAGGGCTTCACCCCTCCCCTACACAGATTGCACCGGCGCAACCCCAGGGTCTTTCTACCAGGTCTCTGAGATGCCTACTATGTCTAGATCTTCATTGAGTGTCATACACTCTGATTTGCATAATGACATTTAAATGTATTGTTTTTATTTTTATTCTTAGTCTGCTCATTATAATAAATCATTTATACTTGTCTGCTCTGCACTGATTTCCAGCTATGCTCCCTCAGCTTCTTTCTTATCCCCTGATTTCCCTGAATTAACAGCATCCTTTGTCATAGTCACTGATTTGGAAGTTATCCTCTTGTTCTCTAAAGGGCACTGTATCTTGTGGCAATACTGCAAACTTACCCACAAGCTGCTAGATACCAGCGGTGTCCCATAATACATAAAGAGATCAGTCCTCTGGACTTGAAAGCAGGTAATGTTGACTAAAATAGGATTCTAATTGAAAAATAATGCCCATTGTTGTTTAATATTTACAGTACACTGGAGAACAGAAAGCCCCATCAAGATTGGAGCCCTGATATATACCAGGTAATGTTCAAATACGTAGGATCTCATATTTATCTGAAGGAGTTTAAAGGTCAAGAATCTTAAAATATAACTGTTTCAAATACAATAAATACCAGCAATAGGTGCTATTAATTACATAAAATTATCCTTATATGGACAATGTGTTTGTTACTAGTACACAATGTACGGCAAAAACAAATATACAAAGTGAATATAAAATTTGATGAATCCGTGTATCAGCTTTAAAGTGGAATTCGCTTGCATCTTCATTTGAGGTTTCATATCTTCATTTCAGTATTTTTGGTATGGTCCAAAATGGAACAATCACATTCACATGTTTTTTTTAAAAAAACTGCCAAATAGTACTGACCAAATAATACCAAATACTGAAGTAATCAAAATATCAAAGCAAAGAAAAGTAAGTCACAAAGCTGCTAATATTGAAATTATTCATCATCATCATCATCATCTATATAGCGCAAGAAGTCTACCTGGCACTGTACAATCAATCATTATAACCAGGTCCCTATCCCAGGGGGCTTACAACCTAAGAGAGACAAGAGTGGGAGAGGAGAACATTGGGAGGGACAAGGATACATTTGTGAGGTTGAGAAGTTGCAGGTGCATGTTCATGTGCTTAACTTTGTTACAGGGAAGGTGTTCTGAGAGGGCAGGGAGAGGACGTAATTTGCCAAAAGAGGTAGGTTTTCAGGAGGGATTTGAAAATTGGGAGGGAGAGAGCAGGACAAATTTATCCAGGGAGGGAATTCTAGGCATGGGGGGGGGGGGGGCGGGGAACAAGGTTAATGGATGTGTGATGTGTACACACAGACAGGAGTGGGGGCAGTTGGGCAGCGGGAGACCTATCTGTGTTGGGAGAGGGAAGCCAGGAAGACAATGCAGATAAATGGGTGATGTGTTTGTATAGAACTTGTCATTCTACCTGTTTGTCATGGCATTCCACCCAGTTCCTTGCTGCTGCATCCTATCCCTGTTCCTACCCACCCACTTGCTATTCCACCCAAACCACTTGCTCTCCCTGGTCTCCTCCTCACTATTCCATACCCTCTTGCCCCCACCCCCCATCCCAACAATGCAACTCCGTTGTACTCTTTCACAGCCAACTAATGGGATCGGCAAATGACAATAGGATTTATTTCCAAATTTGCATTGCTTCATTCCTTCCAGTGGACATTCCATTTTATTAATTGCAATACGTATCCAACTTTAAATTCTAATTAAACACTTATGAGTCCCCAGCTTCAGTGTTGCTCCCAGCCTCCAGAGGAAGAGGATTGGGGCTGAAAGATGAAGGCAAAGTGTGGGTGCATGGGGCCTAAGTTGTAAGTCAGCATAGTATGTGAGACTATACAGCGTCTTTACTGCTCACTGTTAGGGACCCTGACACTTACTTGGCGTAGGAGTTAAGGTAGGAGCTTTAACTTATAATTCTCATGCTTTTTGGAGCATGATTGAATTTGTAAGAGCCTTAACTACTTTCTTAAACCAAAAATTTTGTGAGTATAGATCTTTTACCTATGTTCACTGTATTTTTCTTATTGCTGCCAATGTGAAAAATGCAGTGAACACTAATCCCTACATATGGGTTATTCTGGTGCAGAAGTGCAGTGATGCTCTGCCAGTTTGATGGGACTCTGAGGAAAGAAAAATGCCGTTAAAACTGAAGCCAAGTCTTCTACTAATTTAAAAAGGCAGGCACTGGTTTGGGGGAGGTTGAGAATAAGCTGGCTTGGTGGGGAGGTTGTGAACTTGAGAAGGGTGGAACATGGGTCTGGCTCAGGGCCACTGGCTTTAGGGAGAGTAAGGCATGTGGCTGACTTGGGAGAGGGGAGAATGGGGCATGGGGCTAGCTTGTGGGGTTGATTGCTGGCTTGGGGATGTAGGAAATGGGCATGGGTCCGGCTCAGGGGGAGTCACTGGCTTGGGTAGGGAGAATGGGGTATGGGGCTGGCTCAGGAGGTTCACTTGCTTAGGGAGGCGTTGCTGGCTGAGACATGGGGGAATGCTACTGGGGACTCATAATTTCTCCCTGGCTGGGCCTGGCTGCAGTGCTGGAGACTGACCACTTGCCCATGATCTCCATTTTCTCATGAGATTCAATCTCCCAAGAAAATTGTAATTACATGAGCTAACAGAGGCTGCATGCCCACGTTAACTTCTCAGTGTATTCCTGTGCCCACATTTGGTCCCTGCAGCTCCCAGCCCTCTAATAGCCCCCCCAGCCCACACTCACTGGCTTCTCATGCCGGCTGCCATTGCTGCCCCCTCCAGCCGCTGCCTCCACCAGACCCTGTGCTGTTTCAGTCTCTGCAGCCAGCTGGCCAGCAGGGGATTGCCAGGCAGCAACAGCAGCACCACAGCAACAAGAAGTTATTGCCCGATTGGAAGCCCAGCACAAACAAGAAGGTGTGCCCTGATTGGAGCCCCAGTGCACAGAGTTTCACAGTGAATTTAAGTGCACCGCACACATTCAAATTTAACATTAATTTCTACTCATGTGAGCAACAGGGCTGGATTTTTGAGCCCTGTCCTCCATGATGGGAAATGAGGAAGGCTGCTTGCCCATGTTGCACAATCTAAGGTTAGATAAGAATTAACATTTGATTGTGTAACTTGGGCAAGCAGCCTGCAAGTCTGAGATAGCGACAGCCCCTGTAGGCAGGCAGGGCTCACTACAGGCTCAGCAAGCAGACAGCTAAACCGAGAGTCAGAGCTCTGAGCTGGATATGTGTCGCAGTTTCTGGGGTCCAGTTTGAGATATCAGATATCACGTTTTTCAGGAAATTCTGAGTTCGTTTGGATGTCGGAATACAGCCAAGTACAGAGGGTACAAAGCCCTCATATCTGTGTAACAAATACAGAAGCCAGAAAGGGGATTTTGTGTTTGTGTTTTGCCAAAACCCAAATGCACAGCCTTACCCATCTTCTTACCCACACGTGTGCCAATGCAGCCCCTGTGCCGCCCCCCCACCCCCTCCAACGCACAGGGCCCTGTGCAGTCACCAATGCTTAATTTGTAAAAAAAAAAAAAAATTAAAATGAATTGCTGGGCCCAAGCTTATTCCAGAAGTCACATCCCCTGCCTCCAAGCTTGTCAGAGCAGGCAACTAAACCCTAGTTTCCAGCTAGTACCCTAACTACTAAGCCTCTCTACCAGCTGAAAATAAGAAAGGGTTCTTGTGATTTAATCTATGATGCCCAGCAAAGGGGGTGGGGCAGGAAAGCCATTAATGAAAGTCAAATAAAACATCCAGGCTTTTTCTGGTTTTCGTTTCCAACCCTGAAATGGGCACAGCCTTGGGGCCAGACTAGGCAGCCCAATTTTATAACTGTTCGGGGCAGCCCGGGCATGGGCCGCTTCTCATAGTAAGTCCATTCCAAGTTAACTCCTTAGTGAGGGGCCCCTTGCTGGGTCAGGCCTGTGACTGGTGTTCTTGCAGGAGCAGGTCAGCCATGGTGAGTCACTACAGGATCAGACCTGCAGAGGTAAGTTCACCCAGGATTGGGTCAACAGTGATAAGTCTATGCAGGATTGGACCTCCAGAGGTAAGTTCCCGCAGGATAGAGTGAAGTCAAGTGATGCTGGGGTCAACCAGGAATTCTGTATGAATGTGGGCATCACTTCTGGGCAGCAGCAGCTCCTCGCTCTGGTGGCCCCACAGCCGGCAAAGCAAACCCCACTGCAGCTCCTGCAATGAGGGCAACGTGGTGAGCTCCCGCTGCCTGGGCTGCCAGGAGCACCTGTATGACAACTGCGTGTGGGCACACCAGCATGTCCGCCTCACCAAGGACCACTTCATTGAGCGCTTCGGGGGCATGCCTGGTTCCACCGCCCCCTGTTTCTGGGGGAAGGAAGTACTGGGTGTAGTCAGGTCCAAGGCTAGGGTCAGCCATCAGTTCAGTTCTTGAGCATTGTTCAAGGGGAAGCCAGGCACATCCAGAGTCTATGCAGAGTCAAGCTGAGAGATCTGTCTGAAGGGCAGAGAGAGAGAGAGTGGATGCAAAGGTAGGTGTTAGGTGGAAAGGGGGCTGGGCTTGGAGAACTGGGCTGAGGATTGCAGAGAATGCAAGTCGGAGCAAGAAATGTGGCCAGTTAGAGGCACTGAGCTGCTCTGAGAAGCCCAAGCACAGCTTTTAAGACCCAGCTAGGTGTTCCAAGGACCAATGGAAGAACAGCTTAGTTACAGGTACCTCACGTGGGCCCAGTTGCTAGTAGTAATAGGGATTCAGCTGGTGTGGTGAGGTGAAGGCCTGTGGAATCAGTATGGGGAGTAGGGGTGAAAATTAATTCATTTTGGATTAATCCATAACAACCCATAATAGGCTGTTACAGCAGGTTAATCTGTAAGATCCTCTAATTAGTTCTGTTAATTATGGGATCTGGCGTTTCAGATCCAGAGTTCCTCCACCCCCGTCACCCAGGGCCCCGGAGTGGAACTTACTGGCCTTGGAGGGCTTTACTGAAGCACCGCCGCTGCTGTATGGGCTCTGCCAGACACCCTTGTTGCAGTGTTTTCCCTGCTCTGTATCATGCATGGGCAAAATGGCCACTGCCCATAACAAAATGGCAGCAAAGTAATTTTGGCCACAGCCATTTTGGTTAAGAGTGGCAGTCATTTTGCACATGTGCAAAATGGCCCTGGCAGCCATTTTGAACATTGTGATCTAGAGCAAGGAGTGCGCCGTGGTGAGGAAGTCTGCCAGAGCCTCCACAGCAATGGCGGTGCTTCAGTCAAGAGTAAGTACCACTCCGGCGCTGCAGGGAATGGGGGTGGGAGAGGTCAGATCCGCTACCCCAAGACTGGGAATGGGAGTACAGATCAGTTTCCCATTGATTTCAATGGGAAAATTTTCCATTGACTTCAATGGGAAAAATCCAAATCCATAATTAAATATGGAAATCCCAGGGAAACAACATGGAAAAAAATGAAATTTCCCCAGGCGAACCACCCCTAATGGAGAGGAGTCCTAACAGAGACAATAAGAGGTTCACTGACAGACAAGACAAGAAGCACAGGGAGAGAAACTCCACCACTCAACCTAGCAGCCAAAGTTTCAGGGCCGAGTCCTGACAATAACTCCCAGTAGCCAGACTGAATCTTTGCTGCATAAGAATGCAGCGTAGCTGTCCCTCCCTGCATGTACACCACAGGTGCTTGGTTTAGCAAGATCCCTTTCTCTCCTTCCTTGGTGCAGGGGGGGGAATCAGTTGTTGAAGAATCATTATCAACAGGGGTTAAAAAAAAAAAAAATCCTTCCTTTCATTCTCTAAAATTAACATGAGTTTCTCTAAACGCTCATTGTGCTCTGTCAATTTTTCACACACCCTGGAGACTAACCCTGACAAGGGGAGACGCAGCGGTGGTTATGACCCAACTTTCTGGCTAATTAAGAACCTTGTCAAAGAGAAGGCGCTCTCCCCCTGCCAGGGCCCAGGGCAGGAAATGAGTGACTTCCCATGACATGTGAGCTATGCTTGGAGCTCAGAGTCTTTTCCTTCAGAACTCGCTGTGCAGTCAGCGCCTGATTTACAAGCTAACACAGGAGGGGGAAGTGTGACTACCCCGCTGGCTACCACGTGCTATGGCAAAGGTGCAACTGGAAGGAGGAGGGGGTCCAGCTTTGGGGTTGGTGGGTGCGCAGCTGTGAAGGGTGGAAGTTGGAATTTGGTAATGATCTCTGCCCAATAGTGCTGGCTTGTTGCATAAACATAAACATAAATCAACTTCCTTCCCTCCCTGGAAACCAAAGAAACATTGTTCAGTCTCCATTTCAGAATTTAGGGCCGCGAGCAAACCACAAGGAACATTGCGCTGAGACCAGGACAGACTCATAACATGGCTCCACTTCTATCTGACACAAACTGGAGGACCAGCACATTGGTCCCGGTCCCTGGGACATCAGGTCTCAGCCCTTCTAGGCACCCTGGAGAACTCACTCACTATTCCCTGTCACTGGGATCTCGGGTCTCAAGTCCTCAAGACAAGGGGTGGGGAAAGTTTCTTAATCCCAAGAGCAGCATCCATTTGCCACAATGAAGTCAGAGTCACATGTGGCTCTAGAGCCACAGTTTGCCCACTTCTGCTCTGGAGGACCATCTCACTGTTCCCTATGCCTGGATCTTAGGCCACTTTCAGACAGTCTCCCCACCATACCCCCTGCGCATTTTCTGGCTGCGGGAGGGAATGCGCAGCCAGGATATGTGCAGGGATCAGCCGGTCTGAAAGCCTCCCTGTGTGGCTTTGCCGAAAGACATGTGCAGAGATGCAGAGCTCGATTTCCTGCTCTACATCCCTGCACATGTCTGCCGGCAAAGCCACGCGGGGGGTGGCTTTCAGACCAGCCAATCCCCATGCATATCCTGGCTGTGCATCCCCCCACCCCCACCCTGCCGCAGCCAGAATATGTGCGGGGGTGGGGGGGAGAATGTCTGAAAGTGGTCTCAGTCTCTGACTCTCTGTAGGGGGCACAGATGAGGAACATCTGGGATGTGGGCAGACAGTGGGGTTGGGATAAAGAACAGGAAGCAGGGCTGAAGTCAAGAGCAGATGCAGAGCTAGAGATGGGGCTAAGAACAAAGGCAGAGCAGTGAATAACTAACTCTGAACCAGAGCAGGGACAAGGGCAGAAGCAAGGACAGGAAACTAAAAAAGAGGAGTTTCTCTGCAGCGCAGCTTCTTGCTGCCACAAGCCAGGCTTATAGCCTGCCTGGCAGCCAAGCATGTTGTGAGTCATGGCAAGGGACTGGGACAGACGGAAGAGGTGTGTTCAAGGCAGCAGAGAGAAGACCCTTGGAAGAGTGACTGGCTGGACCAGAAAAGCAGTAAAGGTATGGTTGAGCAGGCCCAGCCACTGCTTCAGAAACCCCAGGGATGAGGGTTCGAGGGAGAGTCCTGGCACCCTGGACCAGCTCACTCTTCCCTATCCCTGAATCTCAGGCCACTGTCTACCTCTTCCCAACTTGAAAATGGTCATTTATTCCTACCTTTCGTTTCCTATCTTTTAACCCTATCCAGTCATATTGTTTCCTATCTTTTAACCTAGAGCCACAGTGGTGTAGTGGATAAGGTGCTGGATTTTGTCCTGAGAAGCCAAGGTTCAAATCCTGTCTCAGATGTAAATTCACTGCGTGGCCTTGGACAAGTCTCTGCCTCCGTTCCCCATCTGGGGGTGCCCTGTGGGAGGTCCCTCGGAATTCCTGGAGGGCACGCAGGAAAGGGCATTCTCAGTGGCCATGCCGTGGCTTTGGAACTCCCTCCTGGTGGAGGCCCGGCTGGCCTCAGACCTCCTGGTTTTCCACAGGAAGTGTAAGACCTGGCTGTTTCATCAAGCGTTTGGCAAGGGGGAGGGTGGTGGCAGTGGGGGTGTTACTTTTTTTTCATCTTATTATTATGTGTTTATATGTTTTATTGCATTTTATTGATGGACTTTGTTAGCCACCCCAGGCTGCTTGTGGCAGGAGGGGCGCGGTATAAAACTTTTAAATAAATTAATTAATTAACTATAAAGTGTGTGTGTCCCCCTGCGTTCCCCTCACCCGTGTCTATCTTAGATTGTAGACCAACTGGGTAGGGACCTGTCCCAAAAGTCTGTAACTGTCAAGGGCTGTGTATGTCTAGTAGCGCTATAGAAATAAGTAGTAGTATCTATGACTACTTCGTTTAGTAGGCCAGCCGATATCCAAAAGATCCCTTATAAAATGAGTTGCTGGCATCAGTGTGTTAAAAGCGGGCACTCATGCCAGATTAATTGTACATAGGGTGACAAAGAAGATGTGGGTGGATATCATCCTCACATGTGACCCTGAAGGTCATTTTCAAGGTGAGAACACCGCACAGCATGGGTAAGGCTACTTTGGGGGGAAATAGTCACAGCTCTGAAAGTAATTAACCGATTTGGACATATATGTACCAAAATGAAGTTAAGGAGCTGTGCTACCAAACATAAAATAGCAGTGGAATGTCTGTCTTTGACAGATAAATTGCTATAATGGCTCAAATGACCAAAACACCTGACATTACGGCAAAAACATTACTGCAGTAGCATTTTAACCATCGCGCATAGCCATTTCAAGCCTATTACATATTTGATCGCCCATCTCATTTCCTTTAATTACATGCATGGAATATCCAAATTATTAGGGCATTTTGGCGTATTTTTAATTGGTATATGGCTTCTTATCAAGATGCCCTCATCACCCCTATCTGGCCCCAAATTTTATAGTTTTGTAACAAGTATTTCTTAATAATTTATGACAATTTGCCAAAAAGATATTTCATTAATGGAATGCATCCATTTATTCCATTCTTTATCATTGCAGAGAAGACATAATACAGTGGACATGGAACCCATAACCACTATCAAGAGAAAAGGAAATCCTGGCAATGTGGACTATACATACTGCTTATTCTGCCAAAGTGCAGCACCAGGTCTGTGCATTGCATCAGTGGAGGGGAAGATCTGTGCCTTAAATGTCACCAATCAGTGGCAGAAATAGTGTGATAAGAATAATACTGAAGTCCTAGATCGGCTTGAAATGATGACCGAGGAAGATATGGAATCCGTAACAGTGAAGTGGTACAAGGCATGCTGTAGCACGTTCACGTCAGAGAGCAAATTATCAAGACTAAGAAAGAAACTCCACTCCAATGCTTGTGCCATAGACAGCAGTGATCCACAGCCATCATCCTCCATCCGTTTTACACAATCTACTCAGCGTAGTTGTCTCTCTCCTGTTCAATGGAAACGCTGTATGTTTTGTCAAATGGCAACAACAAAAGTACACCACGTCACAACATTTGACAAGTAAGAAACGGTGCTAAAGTATGCACAAACTGACCTAATAATGAGTACTAGACTGGCTGGGGTCTCCTACCTCATAGCAGTGGAAGTACGCTATCCTCTTCAATGTTGGGTGGCATTTGAAAGAGAGTGCAGGCAAAGGAAAACACTAGTCCCACAACAGGAAAATAGAGTTGATGTATTGCATGGATACACTATGTGTGGAGTTGATCAGGGGATTATCCATTGGTCATGTTTATGACATGGGTGATGTACGGCAAAGGTACGAAGACCTGTGCTGAGAAATGGGTGCTGATATGCCTCAAAAATACAATACCACAAAAAATTATGTTCTATTTGGAGGTCCAGAACAAACTTGGAACACAAACCAACTATGCCTGGCCTTTGTCGAATAAATCCCCTTTAATTTATCCAGGTGAACAAAAGGAATGCATAATAGTAGAAACCCTAACAAAATAATCTCAGGAAGGTGTGCACCTGATGTACAATTGATCTGGCATGGGTGCTTGCTTTTAATACACCAATAACTCATTTTATAAGGGACTTTGGGGATGTTGGCTGGCCTACTAGCAATAACCAAGCCAAGAAAAAGTTCTGTATGACATTGTTTGAGTGAGCACGCATCTCACAGGCTGTGAAATGCCTATTCAATCTAGAGGACAAAGCTACATTCATACGCTCTGATATTCTCCATTCGTGACGGAGATGTGATGCAGATGATGTAAAAAAAACAACTCACTGACACTGTCATTCAACCACCATGGAGGGAGGTTTGGGAGAACATGAATAAAGTAGTGAGAATGGTAATCCCCTTCTTGCCTGATATAGGTTTATTGGGTATGTACCCGGATTCACAAAGGATCCAGAGAGATGTAGATTTTTGTAGGAAAATGTGTTTAACAGCTGTAAGTTTAATCGCCAGGAAGCGGAATGCGGACCTACCCATTATGAGCGAATGAATCATCTGTGGTACTTGTTTTATATGGAAAAAATCTCTGCGACAATACACAACAAGAAGACTTTGTAGCGACATGGCTCCTATGCATGAAAGTGATGCAGAAGGAACCTATAGAGACAGATGAGAATGTATATTTGTTTTTTATATATAAACCGCTCGGGTAAATACCAATGGTAACTCAGTACTGAAGTTAACAAGTTATAGTTATGTTTAGTTTACTTATGGTATTAAGGTTTACTCCGTGTAACACACTTGATGTTGATAACCTTTCTGAGGGGAAAGGTTTATGTAAAAACAAGGAAAATATAAAATAAAAAAAACAATGAACTGCTGAGGTAATAGCTCCAAACCCTCTCTTTCAACCAGTAGTTGCTACTGCCCTCCAAGACAACTTAGGAGTCGTGGCTCCCACACACCCTCTCTATCTAACCTATTAGGTCCCCACCCTTTACTTTAACAAAGAAGTCAGGAGTCCTGGCTTCTAGCCCCTCCATCATACTCTAACGCAGTACACTGCACTCCATAGGTAATCCAAGAGTCCTGGTTTCCAGACTGATCTGTTCTCCCCTGATCTCAACATTATAACAGACAGTCCAGGGGTCCTAGTGTTGCAGAGTAATAACGGATTCACAATCCATAAGGATGAATGCAGCTGAAGGTTTACAAACAGAAATTTACTTAAGCTTTCTCGGGCACAGATCCTTAGTTACATCTAACTAGTAGTAAGACAAAATGGAGACTGAGACAATGAGAGAGAAGGGAAGAAGGAGTGGTTACACAAAGGAATTCAACTGCAAAACCCCATCTCCCTTCCATGTACACACAAACTTAGCAGCACCATCTGATGGCTCTATAGTAAATTACTGTTCTCAATACAGTAACTTTAACTTAAGGATGTTGCATATACCAACACCTGGGTCCAAGTTGCCCCTTCTAATCTTCTAGCCCCCACCCTCCTCACACAGATCTCCAAAGTCCTGGGAAATACATCTGCCTGTTTCATATGGAACATGAGTAAATGCCTGTGTGTGGAATGACAAAAACCAAACAAACAGGACAGGAAGTAGAATAACAGGGAGGGAGGCTATAGGAAGTCAGCTAGGGTAAGTGACTACAATGATGCAAGTGCTCCCACAGGAAATTCCTCTTGTCATTCCACCCACTTACTTCCTCCTGCACACTCTTTGTATTCTTTCTGGTACTTCTAACCATTTCACTTAGTTCATCTGGTGCCTTCATCATTATTTCACTCTGTCGTCTTCCCTCTGTACTCCCAAAGATGCAGCTGTGTTGTATTCTTTGATGGTCACTTAATTTGATGTTCCAATGACAATAGCATTTACTTAGAAATTGGCATTGCTGTTGCCTCCATTCCTTCCAATTGCCATTCCATTTTATTCATTATAATATGTAGCCAACAAAAGGTTTTTATGAAGCATTTCTATACCACTGTACACCGCTTCAGTGTAGTTGGTCCATTCTCCCCAACCCAAATGAAAGGATAGAGGGAAAGGAGGGGATGAGGGAGCCAGCTCACGCCCTCCTGTCCCCAGCTTCAGTGTTGCCCCCAACCTGCAGAGGAAGGGGATTGGGGCTGAAAGATGAAGGCGAAGTGTCGGTGCATAGAACCTAAGTTGCAAGTGAGCACAATAAGTGAGACCGTACAACGTCTTTACTGCTTACATGGCACATACGTTAAGGCAGAAGCCTTAACTTGCAATTTCCATGCTTTTTATTGCATGATTGAATTTCCAAGACCCTTAACTATCATTGCAAACCAAAGGGTTTTTTATTATGGAATCTTTTTTTAAATCCAGTTACACAATTGGTCTTTAAAACTTTCTCTGGAAACAAGTTCCACAAGTTAATTGTGCACCTTGAGTGAAAAAGTACTTCCTTTTGTTTGTTTTAAATCTGCTGCCACTTACAGTCGTTTAATAGATTGTCCCCCTAGTCTTAGTATTATGAGAGGGTAAATAACAGCTCCCTATTTACTTGCTCCACACCACTCATGATTTTGTAAACTTCTATCATATTCTCTCACACAGTCATCTCTTCTCCAAGGCCCTTTTCAAACGGGCTGCCAGAGGATCTGCGGTGTGGGAGGGGATGCGTGGCTGGTCACACGGATGCCCACCCACCTCCACGCATGGAGGCACCTCCATTTTTCCCAATGCCTGTGTGCGTGGGAGATGGGTGGAGCACACTCCCCCAGTAACCAACGTGGGTGGGGGTGGGGGGGGGGTCATGTGTAAAATGGTCCCAAGCTGAAGAGCCCTAACCTATCAAGTCTCTACTCATATGGAAGCTGTAGACCCTTGATCATTTTTGTAGTCCTTCTCTGCACCTTTTCCAGTTCTACCATATCTCTGAGAAAGGGTGACCAGAACTGCTAACACTCTCCAGTTCTCCATATTAATATCATTCTTCTGATGTAACCAACCTGAATGAATTTCTCAACACATATGACATTTAGTTGGGTTTTTTAAATGACAGTCAAGTGATTTATATTTTTAGTAGCTTAACGATATGCGTTTGATCAATTAAGCTCAGCATCCTCCAGAACCATGATTAAATATCTTTTAAATTTTAGTTGGTTTAGTTGGATTTTTTTTTTTTTTTAAATCCCTGAACACATTTTTCCAGTCTCACTTTATAGTTCTGACTGTTTACATCTGCCATAATGAATCAGACCAATGGTCTATCTAGCCCAATATCTTGTCTTCAACAGTGGACTGCATCAGATATCTTAGAGGAAGTATGCAAAAATAGAGCAATTAAGGAGTAATCCATGCTCTGTCATCCACTCCCATCTTCCGGCAGTCAAAATGTAATTCCTCAGCTAACTTGCTGAATAGCCACAGCAAGTTCTATGTTGTCCTTCACTGCAACTGCCAAAGGTGATGAAATATGAACCAATGCATTAGGACCCTAAGGTCCATAATTGCTCACAGAGTCAGTCCAGGTTGGGCACAAGATTAGGTCATAGTCCCAAGCAAAGGCAGTGCACTTAGGGTGAGTACGCAAAGGTTCAAGAGAAAATTTAAGCAGATTCAGGGTCCAAGGTAAGTGGGTGCTGAGCATAGACAGAGCTAGCAGGGCTGGAGCAGAAACACAATAATCCGGGGCAGGAACCTACAGGTCCAGGGCCAATGATAAATGGGTCCATAGCAGGAGGGTAGCAGGTAGGGTTGTTACCTCTGTGGATTTCACCCAGAGACTTCAGATTTTGACCCAGAATCTCCAATGGAAGCCCCATTTTCTCCAAGCCAGCCAGAGTGCGTTTGGGTAACCCAGAGAAATTGGGGCTAGGAGCAGCAGGGGCTACATCAGAAAGAGGATGGGAAGGTCTATGGATCAACCATCCATAGACCTTCCCATCCTCTTTCTGATGTAGCCCCACTCCTATAGAGTGACATGTCATCAAAATGCTCCAAGAAGGGCAGAGTTGCATCAGAAAGGAACTTGATCGCCTCCTTGCCCCACCCCCTCTGATGTGGCACCACCCTATGCAGAGTGTCGTGATATCACAACACTCCTGAAGAGGTGGGTTTATATCAGAAAGCGGCGGACAGGACCTTTGTCCTGTCCCCACCAATTTGGCCCCACTCCCTTTGGGTGAAAGCCTGTAGAGAGGTGTTAACCCTACCAGCATGTCTGGAGCAGGAGACCACAGCCGGCATTAGAATTGGGGCCCAGGGTGAAGATAAAATGTGTGGCCCCTGATTGCCCCATGCCCTTTTCTGTGTCTGTGCCCTCTTGGGTACCATCTGCAGGGCCCTAGAGGTGAATGTGTTTGGGCTCCTGCTGGGAGCAAGTGGGGGCCCCTGCCCTGGTGAAAATGGGGGCCACTGTGGGACCCCAGGAAGTAGGGAAAATAGTGGGTTCCAGGGCAGTTTCCTCTTGTTACCCTATGGTAAGGCTGGTCCCTGCAGGAGGCAATCATCAAGGCAGGCCACAGGAACCCAGCTTCCCATGGCTGCTGAGGTGCTTTATATGGAGGCAGGCAGCCAGTCCATAGCAGGGGACGTAGCAAAGCACTGGAATGGAAAATGTATCAGGCGAGAACCTGGGTCCAGGCCAGAGTATGGCAGTGGTACTTCTGAGCTAGCCACTGCCCTCAAGCCCTAAGTGCAATGGCTCAAGGGCCAGTTCCCCTCTCACAAAGCTCAGACCATAGGGACAAACAAACTGCAGTTGTGTTAGCAAGAAGCAAGTTGGATTATAGATCATGGGGAAGGACAGTGCTCTACTCACAAGCTAAGCTATGAATATAAAGGCATTTCTAGATCCTGTATAAAATTCCCTCTTTCTTATTCTTCCTTCACCAATGAATTTGTCTGACCCCACGGGGACAACCAAAGACCTGAAGGGGTAAACAGTCGTTCACAGGAGCAGATGCTGCCACACTTATTGTCCCTCAGACTCTTATAGTGGCATACAAGGGCAATTAGCCAGCCAAAGATCATCACAGGGCGGTGGTGATAGATAGTGCACACCCTGTAGCCATGCCCCAGACCCACACACCTTTGCTCTCGCAACCCCACAGGGAAGGGAAGTGGGGAAAATGTGAGGAATATAGGGCAGGAGGGAATCCCAGGGAAGAGGAGAGGGCGGAGACACACACGCACACAGCCACGCAAAGTAGGGACCCAGGCAGGAGAGGGGAAGGGGAACACAGCACCCACGCCACCAGACAACCTCACTCTCCACACCCACACACACACTCAGCACCCACGCTCACAGTACTCATGCTACCGCACACAATTGAACACTAAGGGTAATCCAGACGATCTCTACAACAAGCACGCAGGGGCCAGTCTCATAGCAGAGGCGCTGATCACCGGAACTATAGGGTCAGCAAGCCTGAGCAGGAGCTCTGAGCACCGGGGTGGGGCCAGATGCAGTGCAGCATGCTCCAGGGAGCGCTGGGACAAGCGCTTTAGCGTTAGGGAGGAGCCCGTTGTGCTGCACCGGCGTGCTTGCTCTCCACCGCAGCACTTCCCATCCAGGGCTGGTCTTCTGTGTTGTCTGCACCCGCCGGCACGGTTTCCCCTGTGCTGGATGGCGCAAGTCATCTAGGGCTCCATCAGGCCCTCAGGGAACCCTCCCCCAGCACCACCCGAGCCAGCGGCGCCTGACAGAATTTGTTGCAAAAAGAGGCCTGTCATTTTCTTTATTTTGATTTATATCCTGCCCTATCCCTGAAGGCTCAGGGCAGCTCACAAAACACACATAAAATACAAATGTAAAATAAATAATTAAAACCCCACAAAACTGAAAACACCCCATTGCCCTCCTCCCAATCTATCCCTGCCCATTGAATGCCTGGCCAAATAAAAAGGTTTTTGGGGGCAGCATTAACAAAAGTATCTTCTCCAAGTCATGAGAAGTCACAGATGAATTGTGTGTGGGGGGGGGGGAGAACCATGTGCTCCTTCTCCAATTTTTGGAAACCTTATATAATCCATGCTCAGCCCCCACTCCTTGCCCCTCACTATCAACAATTACCAGATGCCTATGTGAAAAATAGTGGTGCCACTTTATTTAGCACTGGGGAGACCTTGCTAGCAATACTGCATTCAGTTTTGGGCATTGCTCTCTGAGAAAGATGTTGACAAATTGGAGAAGATTCAGAGGAGAGCAACAAGGATGATCAAGTGTAATCCAAGTCATATGAGAAAAGGCTGAAGGAACTGGAATGTTTAGTCTAGAGAAAAGAAGATTAAAGGGGGACATGAGAGCAGTTTTTAAATATCTAGAAAACTGTAAATAAAAAAGATGGAGAACAGTTACTTTAAAGGAAAGTAGATTTCTGCAAGATGTTAGGAAAGACTTCCTAATGATTAAGATAGTTAGGTAATGGAATCAATTACCTAGGAAAGGTGCGCAACTTCCTTCATTGGATGTTTTCAAAAACTGTCTGGACAAGCATCTTTCTGTAATTCTGTAGTAACAGGACATTCTGTCTTGGAGCAGGAAGTTGGACTAGATGACCTTTGAGGTCACCTTCAATCCCATGATTCTATCACAGAGGGTATTCCATAAAACCCCTTCAACAAAAAGGAACACCTGGTAATCCATGCAGAGATTCCTAGATATTAAGGCTAGATGGGATCTTCTGATGATCTAGTTCGAGTCTGATCTCCTGCACAAAAAAGGCTATGGGATTTCACCCAGTCCTGCCCAGGGGCGGCTGGTGGGTTTTTAGTTTGGAGGGGCAGTAAGGCCACCGGTGGGCCAGCAAGCCAGTGGGCCGATCCAGGGCAATGGTAGGCAGAGCCAGGGCAACAGTAGGCAGAGCCAGGACGCACAGGAAATTTTAAAAACAAACAAACAGTCCAGCAGTTCCCACTGCCGCTGCCATTGCCACCCCCCCCACCCCCCACCCCCCCCGCTCTGAGCGGCGAGCGGCAATGGCAGCGGGAGCAGCAGCGGGAATGCAGCACAGTCCCCCGAGTCAAGCTATCTCGCCAGGGCGGTCAGCACGACTGCCCTGGTGAGATCTTCCATTGCGCCCATTCAGCGCAATGGAAAGGCTTTGCCCCTCCCTCCACAGTACGTCCCATGTGTGCTGTGGATGGAGGAGTTCAGCCGCACAAATCGCGTTTTCCATAGGAAAATACTTTGGGCGGCTGAGCAGCTGAGCCCTTTTTGTCCCTTCGGGGACCCACTCCCAGCGTGGGTGGGTCCCCGATGGGAGAAGAACACAGTGACAGCTACAGCAGCCTCTGCAGCAGCTCAGAGGCTGCTGTAGCTGTCATCAGCAGCAGTGTTTTTTGTTTTTGTTTTTTTTGAAGAAAAACAGTTTCGGTGCCGGTGGCCCCTGCAGTGCTTTGGGGGGGGCACTGCCCCGAACTCCCTGCAGGGGGAGCCGCCACTGGTCCTGCTGATCTCAAGTCCTTATCTTCTAGATGAGCTAGGAAATATCTTTGAAAAAGCAAAATTCAAGTAAAGCAATGAGGATTGAGGGCTGCTACTGGAAGGCTGTTGCACAAAAGGACCATCTTGTCCTTTTTGTCTCTTACAACGTCTCTACAGAATCCAAGCCAGCTTTAGGGGCAAATCATCAGAGCAGTTGCTCTGGGCACCACAGCATTCATGGGTGACAAATCATCCCACTGGTGAGATTTGGGCAGGAAGCTGTGGTCAAGTTTGGTGTGAGGTCACCAAAACATCACCAAACTCTCATTGGTACCTGACCACCAAGAGTAAGCCCTATCAAAAATGCTAACATTTAAAAATGACAAAGTAAAGATTTACCAAAACTGTTAAAGACCCAACAGTTTCAAAAACAAAATCTTTCCTCTTCAAAAACATTGCATATAATGAATTTTACTCTAGCTTAAACTCCCAATAATATGAAAATTCATTACAATTACAATTTAAAAACCATTTAACTACATACATTACAACAAAACATAAACACCAAAAAGCATGGAAATTTCAAACTTTTCTACCAATATTACATAATTTAATATCAGCATGAACGTAAGATATGTACTTATTCCTTACCATAAATACTTTTATTAATATTTATCACTAAGTAAACTTTCACATTTTTTCATTATTAAGCATTAATTTATTATCATAATTCAATGATGAACAATTTTTTTAAACTGCCTTAACTCTGTCCTTTACATGTATAAAAACTGTATACACCTTATACAATGAAAGGTTGCCATTGTCAACATAGACAACTTTATACAATCAGTTGTATACAATGTAATTCTGCACAAAAGGACAGAGTTAAGGCAGTTTAAAAATATTGTTCATCATCGAATTATGATAATAAATTAATGCTTAATCATGAAAAAATGTGAAAGTCTACTAGTGATAAATATGAATAAGAGTAAGTATGTATGGTAAAGAATTAAGTACATATCTTATGTTGATGTTAAATTATGAAATACTGGTAGAAAAGTTTGAAATAATTTCCATGCTTTTTGGCATTTATGTTTTGTTGTAACGTATGTAGTTAAATGTTTTTTTAATTGTAATTGTAATGAATTTTCATGTTATTTGGAGTTTAAGCTAGAGTAAAGTTCATTTTGTGCAATGTTTTTGAAGAGGAAAGTTTTTTGTTTTTGAAACTGTTGTGCCTTTAATGGTTTTTTAAACCATGAGGTTTTTTGTTTTGGTTAATTTCTGTGGGTTTTGCCATGTTATTAGTAAGGTAATGTAAGTGTTGAATTATGGATTGCTCAAAATCCTCCACATGGAGTGAATGACTAAAAGGCACGTACCTTTCCATATCATCACACATGCATGAACCTGTAGAACTGAAATTTGTGTTTTTAATAACTCGGTTTTGGCTGCACCGAGCACTATGGGTATTTTCAGACGTTATGAGATCACGCTCAACCACAGTGGATCCCCACATGGTGATCGTGATCCCGTAACGTCTGATGGGGGGGGGAACGGAAGTTCCTCCCCAGAGGTTCACCCCCGTGAATCACGGGGTGGGAATCACATTCACCATGCTATCGGAGGTCCTGCCCAGACCATCCCCGATTGCGTGGTAAATGCGATTCCCCCACCCCCCCGTGATCAAGGGGATCATCACGTCTGTCCCCCTGCCATGGCCCAGAATCAGTGGCAGGAATCCGGACCATGGTCACTGCGGACGGCCGCTGTGGCCACATTGTGCCGCGCAGCCCTACCCCCTCCCCAATTCCCCGCCGGGACCAGCCGGCACATCTGTTGGACGTGCCGGTTTGATCCCAGTGGGGGATCAAAGGGTGATTCCATGATGGGGCCAATACAGGCCCCGTCATGTTTGAAAATACCCTATCTTGTTGGAGTAGCACTCAGTGGCGATCTCATACTCCAAGCCTCTGAAATCTAGGGGATCAACTCATCTGGGGGGAGGAGATATGGATCACTCAAAATCCTCCCCTTAGGGTGAAAACAGACATGATGCTAACCACCCTTTAACCACCCTTTGTGGTCATTTATGCATGTTTCAGGGCTGCGTAGGGCACCAATACAGCCCTGCAACTTGCATAAATAACCACCAAGGGTGGTTAAAGGGTGGTTAGCATCATGTCTGTTTTCACCCATAGAGTGAATGACTAAAAAGCACATACCTTTCCAAACCACCGCACATGCGCCCATCTGCAGAACTGAATTTTGTGTTTTTAATAACTCAGTTTTGGCTGCACCAAGCAATTTCACGTTAGAGTAGCACTCAGTGGTGATCTCATACTCCAAAACTCTGCAATCTGGGAGTGGACGTCATCTGGGTGGGAGAGTTATGGGTTGCTCAAAATCCTCCCCATGCAGTGAATGACTGAACAACACATAACTTTCCTAAATGTCACATATCTTTCCAGATGCTCTTTTATTACTTAATGCAAATGGCAGTAGGCAGCTTCTCGACTGTGTATGCGCTAGCCAGCAGAACTGATTTTTTCATCTTTAATAATTAATGTTTCCCTATACCAATCATTATCACACTACACCAGCACTTGATGTAGATGTCACGCTACAAGGATGTGCAATCTGGGGGCTCAACTCGTCTGTCCAAAGTAGATATCGATTATTCAAATTTGTCAGGACACTGCATTTTGACCACAACCAATTACCTTTTCAACAATTATAACTTTTTATTTTCTGGCTGGATCATCTTCAAATTTTGCATGTATGATGGTCCCCACAAATATAAGTCATGGATACATTTTCAGAATTGTAGCTCAGGCAGTTTCCTCAATATCGGGGCTTCAGCAGTCCCCTGTTTATAATAATGGAGAGTGGTTGTGCCTTTAACTTACTTACAGCTATTGCTGTAAGTAAATGATCCCTCTTATTTGACTAACTTCTCTTGGTGAGAGAATACAAGATAACTGCCTGAAGAGAACTCTGCTTAGCTCAAAGCTTACAAACAATCATCGACCCCAAAGTTGGTCCAATAAAAGACATCATCTCAATTAATTTGCCTCTCTCATTTCTGGTACCAACTAGGAAACCATACACTCTGCTGCCAAGGTCATCCACCTCACCTATGTGCAACCTTGCCTCTCCTCTTTCCACTGGCTCCCTGTACCCCTTCACATCCACCACAAACTCCTTATCCTCCGCTTCAAGGCTCTAAATGACCTCGCTCCTCCCTATCTCTCTGCCCTCATTTCCCATTACATTCCTTCCTGGGAACTTTGTTCCTCCTTTGACTGCTACCACCCTCACCTACCCCAGTATCTCCTGCTCCCTAAGTTTATTGGGCTTGAATGGTTTTAATTGTATTTTATTATTGTCGTATTATTGAAATTGTATTGTTTATTGTGTGAACCACTCTGAACTGCCTGAAGCAGGAGGGGCAGGATAGCAATGAATAATAATAATTCATAATATAATAATAATAATAATAAATAAATAATCCATCTTCACCATGTCTTTCATGCTGCCCCCTATGCCTGGAATTCCCTCTGTAAACACATACACTCTGCTCTCTCCCTTTACATCCTTCCTTAAAAACCTACCTCTTCCATCCGGTTTTCCCTAGCTCCCCACCCCCCTCCCCTTAGATTGCTTACTGATGCTTCAACTAAGCTAAGAACATGCACCTGCAACTTGTCAACTTTGAGACTGTATCCTTTTCTTTCAATGTAACTATGGGTGATTTCAGACGAGACAGGGCGGCATTCACCCCGTTCCGGAATCACCCAAATGATTCCCCGTTGGGATCACTCCGGCACGTTCAACAGACGTGCCGGCTGATCCCGGCGGGGAATCGGAGAGGGGGCGGGGCTGCGCGGCGCAACATGCAACCGCTTGCCCCCCCCCCTCCACACTCCCCCGCCACCCGCCGTCTGGGGAGACGGGTGGGTGCCGCAGCCAATGTGGCCGCAGTGCTCGCCCAAATTGACCATGGCCCAGAATCCCGCCAGGGATTCCAGGCCATGGTTTTCGTCCAGACGAGACAGGCCCCTTCATCGGGGCGGGGAATCACATTCACCACATGATTGGCGCCGGCCCCACCGGTTCTGCCGATCGCGTAGTGAATGCGATTACCCACCGCGATTGACTGTGGCAAACATCTGGGGGGGAACTCCCGGTTCCCCAACAGACATTACGGGACCATTCCCCACCACAGGGTATTGACTGTGGTTGAGTGTGATCTCGTAACGTCTGAAAATACCCTATGTTCCCCTCTCTAGTATCTCTCCTCCCTTACCAATTCTAGATTGTAAGCACTACGGGGCAGGGACTTCTCTCTAATAACAACTGTTCAGCACAGGCACATTTCTGGCATAATAATAAACAATAATTAATAATACTTTCGAGCAGTGGTTTCCAAATGTTTTGCCTGTGTAATCCCTGTTTGAGACTTGCATACAATCCCACAACCCCAGAAAGCAACAAAGACACACCACATATATCAAACATCGCTCAGGATCATAACCCCACCCACAGATGGTGTGATGTGTGCCATTCCCCTTTGTTACCCTCCCCTTATCCATTCTAGACTGTAACCTCCTTGGGGCAGGAACCTGTCTCTTATCACAGTTGTTCAGCACCAGGTACACTGCTGGTGCTAGTAAATACTGTATTTATTATTATTATTTAATAATAAAAAATCCTGTTCAGACTCTGAACCCACATCTTGTAAGCACAAGAATGCAAAATTATTCCTTTCCTGAAGAACACTTGTTAACATTGGCCTGTAGGTGGCAGCAGCCTTCTTCTGTTGCAACATGAACAAGTCCTTTTGGAGAAGAGTCCAGAATAAACTTATTTTATCAGATAAAGAGAAGGCTCGACATTTCTGGGAGCACAAGGAAAGGCTCAGAGTCCAAATGAAGATTCCCTGCTCCCCCGTCCCCCATCGTCCCTTCCAGATCTCTCAAATAATGGTTTTGGAGGAAATTGGTTGCAGGTAGTAAATAGCCCACACTTTGCTCCAGAGCCACAGAAACCAGCAGGCAGTTCCCACTGGAGGGTGAGAACAGAGCTTAACGGATTTTTAATGGCATTTTAAAGGGCTGCAAGTTGGAGAATAAGACTACTTCAGGTCAGCAACTGTTAGCCAGCTAATCACAAAAAGCAAAAGGCAGAAACAGTACATTTTTCTCTTGTTATAAAGCTTCCTGGAATAAAAAATAAATAAATCCCAATTTAAAGAGAGTTTAATTTCCATGTCAGTTCCAAATGTAAGAGAGATGGGCAAAGTAGCTCAGCTGGTGGTCTCTTACTGGGCCAACTTCTGTTGGTGAAAGTATGCAATCTTTTGGGTCACACGGAGCCAAACGCATAGGCGTAGTTATTGTGGGTGATTTCCCAATCCACAGTTTCAGGATCATGGGAATGGGACTCATGTGGATCTAGGGGTTCCATCATCCCCCACAGATTTTAGCCCAAAGATGTGCTTCTACATAAAGAAGACTCGGCAGCTCACAAGCTTACACATTCTTACCAACAGAAGCCAATCCAGTAAAAGATATTGTCTGAACCACTTTGCATCCATAAAGCTCCATACTGGTGAGACCAATGGGCCATTCAGTCTAGCATTCTGCCTCTGTCAGTAGCCACCTTTGGTCACTTCAGAGAAGTCCACAACAGGTCATAATGGCTATATTCAAGACCTGCTCTTGGAATCTCACACTGCGCTAAGAAGCCACCTGATGTTTGGATCCTGCCATTATGCCTTAAGTTTATTTATTATTTAACATACTTGTTGATAGGAGTTTGGACTTTTGCTGTGGCACGCCCCTCAGTGTGGAACTTGCTCCCTCCAGATCTTAGCTCCTTCCTCCTCACCTTTAAAAAGCATCTGCAGGCTTTTTTTTTTATTCTTCTGGTGTTTTTAGGGGATCTACTACTGGATTTTATTTCTTCCCTTTCTAACATTTCCTTTTAAAAATGTTTTTAGTGGACTGTCTTTTATTGTATTTTTATTGAATTTGTGTTTGTGAAGCTGCCCTGTGTGCCATTTGAGAGCACTATATAAATAAAATTATTATTTTATAATGGAGCAATCTTGCATGTACCATCCGCCCATCAAGTTCATACAGTAAGGACATGCAAGGAGGCATTCTCAGTGATTACTATTTTACTATGGCACTCCCTCCCACCTGGAGGTTCATCTAAGCTTGAGCATTTTCCAGAGGCAATGTGAAGTCTTTCTATTTGGCCAAGCATTTGGCAGGTGGGGATAGGGGTTGAGGACTAGGGTTTTTTAGGAGACTTTTATATATTTGTGTATTTTAATTCACAAATATGTCATTTTTAAAATATACTGCTATGTACCCTGAGCCTTTGGGAAATGGTGGGATACAAATTTAAATAGATGAACAGATAAATAATTTTTTTTAAAGCCTTCCATAGTAGCAGTTCACACATACTGGCAGACATGTGGGAGCACCCACTGCTCTTCTGACAACAGGCCCAGGGTCTTCCCACTAAAGCTGTTGTCAGGAGAACCCTCCCAATCTATCCGCATGACTCCCAGCAATGAAGAGACTAGGGTTGCTGCTGGCTGACCAGAACAGTTCCTCTGTCTGCAATGCTTTGTGGCAGGAGGAACCACAGGGGCGGCTGGTGGGTTTTGAGTTTGGAGGGGTAGTAAGGCCGGCGAGTCGGTGGGCGGAGCCAGGGGGACGGTGGGCAGAGCCAGGGGGATGGTGGGCCAGTGGCATGGCATAACCCAGCAGCAAGGAGTTCCCAGGGTTAACATTGGATGGAAGAAAAAACAGTCTACATGCACATCAAGCTTAAAATAAATAATGTATAAACCCAAAAGCACAAAATTTTCAGCATTGTGAAGACACCTAACTTCCTAAGATCAACAGCCTAGGGGGAGGAGAATGTAGGGTGTGGGGGAAACAGCCTGGGGGGAGGATGCAGGAGGGGAAGGCTGGGAGACTACGGGGAGGAGGATGCAGGGTGGGAAAACAG
>QEPC01009285.1:1566090-1595064 GCA_003113815.1 Sphenodon punctatus
GGGGTGATTTTAATCCCCCGCCCATTTATTTATTTATTTTCTAGCCCTGTTTTATGTGATATGTTTAGATGATGTTTTTATATTTGTATTTTAAGTGGATTTTAATATTTTATTGTGTTGTTAGCCGCCCCGAGCTGCATTGCAGGAGGGGGCGGGATATAAATTCGTAAAATAAATAATAATAATCTCTGGCCACCCTTCCCCCTAAGGCCTTGTTGGTCCTCATTAGGTTATTGTGCTTGGTGAATGGGGACTAGTCATCAGGAGCCAGAGGTGGGATCTCTTTGTGGGAGGTAGAGAGTGGGGCAGCCACTGAACCAAATGGGGTTGTGTTGGGCATGGGAAGGTATGGCAGGGAAGGAGGAAGAAATACCATCAGGGACAGGCACTTAGTGTCTGTTCCTGTGTTCACTCTCATCACCTCTTGGGATATTTGGGGGTTGAGGCCGTTGAGGCCCTGATCTGAAGCTGTTGCTGCTTAATGTTTGGTCAGTGACTAATAAGACATCAACCAACTTTGATCTTATTCTGGATGAGGCTGCTGACCTCATATGTATTACAGGAACCTAGCTGGATGAGGCATCTGGGCCTATATTATTCCAAGTGGTGCCAGCTGGGTACTCGGAGCAGCACCAGCCTAGGGGGTGGGGGGCAGAGTGGCAATGATCTGTAAAGACAACTTGGCTTTTCAAAGGTATATGGTGCCTAATTCATCCAATATAGAGTGCCTCCACCTTGTGTTGGAATTGACTGGGGATTTTGCTGGTGTACTAACCACTCTGCTGCACAGCAGACTCCCTGACTGAATTGGTCTCAGAGGTGGTCTTGAAGTCATCCAGACTTACACTGCTTTTAGACGAAGGCGCTGAAGACGCCTCCGGAGCCACGTGTTAAGAGAGAAGTCACGTCACGCTGCCGGAAGTGACATGTAAAAGCGGTAATAGTCTTGGGTGGCTTCAACATACATATTGAGACTAACCTTTTGGGGCCAGAGCGGACTCCATGGCTTCCACAACAACCATAGATCTATCCCAAATAATATCTGGCCCAACACATGAGGCAGGATGCATTGGATCTGATGTTTTGCTCCAGCCTGGAAACAGGGGTTCCAGTTATTGGGGTTGTTACAACATCATTGTCATGGTCGGACCATTACCTCCTGAAGGCCCAGATCCCTGCCCGCCTATGCCTTTGTCGGGTTGGTGGATCAGTTAGGTTGGTCTGCCCCCAGGGACTAATGGATCCAATTGGTTTCCAGAACCCTCTAGGGGATTACCCACTGACCTTGACAGCTACTCCATCAATGACCTGGTTGCTTTATGGAATTACCTGTGCGGTAGCATAGGTCCCTCTGGTAAACAGAGAACCTGAGGCGGTTTTAGCCGGAAGGCAGGTGGTTAGAGCACAGGTGGTGCCTGGCTCATGCTGAAGCCGACCAATTGTGGCATAGATCATTTTTGAAGGAATATGCCATGGCTGTGGTGGCAGCAAAGAAAACTTTTTTCTCTACTATCATAGCTTCTGCCAAGTCTCATCCTGTGGAGCCTGTTTGTTTCATGTGGTGTATGGCCTGATTAATCTGGCCTGCCTCTCCCATGAACTAGAGTCATGTATTGCCCACTGTGACATTTTTATTAACTACTTTGCAGACAAAATCACTCATATTCACCATGATTTGCGTGCTGCTATTTCAACTGCAGAGACAGAGTTTGGGGCTGTGGAAGCTCAGTCTTGTCCTGTTGTTTGTATCAGTTTTAAATAATTAGTATCAGACACCCACCGATGCAGGGAGTATGTTTGGGAAGATGTGGGCAACCAGTTGTTAATCAGATCCTTCCCCATCCTGGCTGGTGAAAGCCAGCCAAGAGACATTGGGACCATTGTTGACGGGGGTTGTCAGTGCCTCCCTTTGGGAGGGTAGATTGTTGGACACCCTCAAAACTGCAGTTCTCTGGCCCCTACTCAAGAAACCATCTTAGGACACTGACTCCCTGGCCAGCTATTGCCCTGTCTCTAACCTTCCCAGCAGCATCAGGCTCACCTCGATGCTATCAGATTGCTGGACCCATTTCAGTCAGGCTTTCATCCAGGGTGTATAGCACAGAGACTGTGCTTGTGACCTTGCTTGATGATCTATGCCTGGAGATCAACAAGGGGAATTATGCACTGTTTAACTTGTTAGAGCTTTCAGCGTCCTTTAATACAGTTGTTCATGAGGTGTTGTTGACTTGACTGCGGGACCTGAAAGGAAGGGGTGCGCGGGACTGCTCTTGACTGCTCCGTTCGTTCCTGTCAGGGACTTCTAAGCGGATGGTGATGGAAGATTGTTCATCATCCTCTCGGGGTCTGCCCTGTGATGTTCTGCAGGGTTCCATCTTGTCTCTCCTCTTGTTCAATGTGTATCTAATTCCGTTGGGTGAGATCATTCAGAGGTTTGGAGTGAGGTGAGTGCCATCAATATGCTGATGACACCCAGCTCTACCTCTCTTTTTCATCTGACCCAGGTCCTGCAGTCTCAGTGCTTACCCAATGCCTGGCTGCTGTTGGGGACTGGATGAGGGTGAGTCAATTGAAACTGAATCCAGATAAGACTGAAGTAATATCATGATTTGGAGGGGATTGAGACCCCATTATTGAAGGGGTCCGGCCCCCTCTGGTTACCCAGGTTCACAGCCTTGGAGCGTTTCTGGACCCTTGCTGCTCCTGGAACATCAGGTTGCAGCAGTGGCCAAGAGTGCTTTTCCCCAACTTCCTCTGGTGAGGAGACTCCGTCCCTCTGTTTCTGATTCCAATTTGGCCACCATCATCCATGCTTTCATCACCTCGAGGCTAGACTACTGCAGTGTGCTCTATGTGGGGCTTCCCTTGGTGACTGTCTGTAAGATGCAGCTGGTGCAGAACGTGGTGGCCCAGCTCCTTTCAGGGGTGAGTTGCCATGAGCACATTACACCTGTGCTCTATAATCTGCACTGGCTTCCTATAGCTTTCTGGGCACAAGTCAAGGTGCTGCTGGTTCTGACTTTTAAAGCTTTAAACAGCATGGGCCCTACATATCTGAGAGACCACCTTTCCTTCCATGCTCCATTATGGCCCCTGCAGTCAGCTGGGGGTGCTCTCTTCTAGGTACCACCTGCCAATCTTGTTCGTATGACAGGGGCCTGCAGAGAGGTGTTCTCATTTGCTGCCCCTGTGTTATGCAACTCCTTTTCCCCACAAGTCTGTCAGAGCCCAAGTCTGAGAATTTTCCTGAGGCAGTGTAAATAAAAACTTTTCTGTTTGGCAAAGTATTTGGCAGGCTGAGATGGGAGGGTTTGTTTTTTTAATGAGGCTTTTAAATTGAGTTTTATTGTATGTTTATTATATAAGCCACCCTGAACCTTAGGGGAAGGGCATGGTAGAAATATGAATGAATTAATTCAATTCAATTTATTTGCGTAGCCAATGGCCATTGCAACACATAAAACACGCATAACATATTACATACATATAACACAAACTATACACAATAAAAGAAGAACACTGCTCAATTAACCATCGGGGACTAAAGCTCAAAATTAGAGATGGATTAATTTAATTTAGTTGCCTTCGTAATTTGTTTTAAAAGCCAAAAACTCCTCCCTTCTTTTAGATGCATAGATCAGAAACCATGCTGTTCATTTAATAACGTCTACATCGGCACTATTCAAAAGATAGGCAAGTATAATTGAATCTGATCTACCTGGAAACTTAGATATTAAATCGGACAATAATATTTCCCTCTGTGTGTCATATAGATGACAGTGGAGGACAACATGTCCTACCGTTTCCACTGTCAGTCTATCAAACGGGCACAACCTGTTGGCAAAGGGGGTACCATCCAGGCGCCCCTCTAGAACTTGCGAGGGCAAGGCATTCAGTCGAGCAGCCAGGATTAAATTTTTCCCCTTTGTCGAAATGTCTGCTAAAAGATAATGTGCAGGCTGGTTCAAATCTGGGGCTATCTCCCTATAGAGCCGCATGTGAGGGGAATCTGCTATTTTCCCCAGGTCCAACTGCCTACCTATATCTTGCACCCTTGTTTTGACTTCCGTTACAAGGGAAGCTGATGGCTTATGTACCAAGTATTCTGGTGAAATACCCATTGATGAGAGAGTTTTCTGAGTTTCCTTCATCCAGGGGTCCACATAATTGTCTTTCTCCACATTATATAACAAAACAACAATGGGGGTCCAAGAGTCTACACCACAGACGAAGGGCCTGCTCCACAGCTACTTGCTGCCAACCCCTCTGACCACACTCTACCCTTAAGGCAGCATATGGAGTACCCCGAGGGGCATGCAATGGCCCCTGCAGGAACCTTGCCTGAGTGGAATTTAACAGATGAGCACAAAAGGGGGCCCATAATTCAGCACTGTACAGCACTTTAGCCCTGACTTTAGCACTATGGGTCTGTATAGCTGGCTGGATGGCTGACCTGCCTGCCCGTGCAAAAAAGCCCAGAATAGCCTGTGTTGGACCCTTGGCTGCCAAAAGTGATCTCTGTACATGGTGCCTCCAGGTGAGTGATTTATGAAATAACAGTCCTAAATACCAGAAACTGGACACCTGCTGAAATTTATGGCCCGTTATCTCCCAGTTGTATGCTCGCTTATTATTAGTAAAAACCATAATTTTGGATTTAAGGACATTGAGTGTTAATTTCATATCCCTACAGAAGGACAAAAATACTGCTAGTTGGTGCTTCAGGCCAAGCTGCGTCTGAGATAGAAGGACCACATCGTCCGCATACATCAAACACCCCAAGGATCTATCAGCAAGTTTAGGTGGGAAAAACTCTGGATCTACTACCCGGGTGGCGACATCATTGATATAGTAATTAAACAGGGCTGGTGCAAGCACACAGCCCTGCCGGACTCCCCGGGTAGTATCAACAGGAGGCGTCAAATGACCTTGCCGGTCTATCTTAACTGAGACCGAGGAGTTAAGGTGCAGGGAATGTATCAAATAAAGCAGCCGCTTGTCAATAGAAGAGGCTGCCAGCTTAGCCCAAAGAAGTTGCCTGTCAACGGAGTCAAAGGCTGCCTTCAGATCTAAAAAGGCAGCAAAAAAGGCTCCATTCCGTGTTTTATATTTGGATGCTATATGATATAGCACCAAGCAAAGCTCGACAGTGGAGCGGCCTTGCTGGAACCCAGCCTGCTCCTTGGCTATAACTGCTTCCCCTACCAGCCAGTCTGTGAATCTCATAAGCAAATACTTGGCATAGATCTTAGCCACTATAGACAGAAGGCTAATAGGCCTATAGCTCGCTGGGTCACTATTAGGGCCTGATTTAAAAATTGGAATTATAATGGCCTTTCCCCAATCCAGTGGGACTACCCCAGTGGCATTTATAGCCGTGAATAAGGCAGCAAGAACCAGGAACCACCATTCCCTATGGCATTTTAAAAATTCTACGTGGACCAGGTCACCACCCGTGGCTTTCCCATTTTTAAAGGTGTCCACCAGGGACCCAATTTCTGTTATTGTAACTAACCGCTGACCATGCAGGAATCTCATCAATATGGCTCAGCAGTACTTCCTGGTCAAAGGGCCTGACACCAGAGCTGAACAGTTGGCGAAAGTGCTCGACCCACACACTAGACATAATAGGGGTTGATGCCATCAATGGCTGAGATTTAATGTTGGTGTTAACCAAACTCCAAAAACCCTTGGAGTTCTTTTGTTTGACTGCATGCAGGAGTTCCTCCCATCTTGTTTGCAGAAATTGGCCTTTCTTAATTTTAAGCAAGATACTGTACTTCCATTTAAGTGCATAGTAAATAGGGGGCAGTGTGGTAGCCTTAGTCGATCTATATTGGATATAAATTTGAGTCATCTCACGCTTTGTATCCCTGCACTCCCTATCATACCAGCGTTGTTTCCTTTTTCCATTTGTTAATTCTTGGGATGTAGCCCTCCACCCAGACCCTTTGATCTTCAGGTGCTGGCCACAAATATCCATAAGTTGGTCATATAATACCACCGTGCCCCTATCTCCAGCTGAGGCCAGTAAGGCCTCCCTCAACTTTTGGCAACTTGGATCCCGTAGGAGAGCTGTTATTGTCTCTGGGGTTAGGCCATCCCATCTGGCAGAGCCCAAGACTTCCAGGGGGCCTCCTTCTATAGTAGCCATACTGGGTGAATAGAGCTTATCGGGTAAAACACCCAGGGCCAACAGGAGTGGCATATGGTCACTGGTCAGAATCTCCCCCACCCGAAAGTCCACTATCTGAGGTAGTACAGATGCTGAGACCAGAGCATAATCCACTAGACTCGAACCTGCATGGCCCAGGTAGGTAAACTCCCCCTTAAGGTCCCCAAAACCTGAGCCATTTAGAATATATAGTCGATGGGCCTAGAGAGCGTGGCCAGCCGTATGCCCGACGTATTAACCTTAGGATCCTTAGACTCTCTAGAAGAGAGAATACCCAAAGGATCCTGTGATAGAGGGTCACAGTGGTGAGTAAGGGCCTGGTCACTAGCTCCCAATCTTGCATTAAAGTCGCCTAAGACAACTATGTGACCCTCGGGATACTTCCCTTCTAAGCTGGTTAGTAAGCTGTCCAAACCTGACCAATGGGTAGGTCTAAAAGACCCCGCATTGCACGGTGGAATGTATACTGTGATTAATACCCAGGTCTGTGAATTTAGGCGGAAAACTACTGCCATAGCCAGAGCCTTGATTTGGATGACCTCTATTTCTTGATTCGGGAGACTAGATAAAAGAAAACATCCCTGCCCCCCACTAGGGCGGCCTCGCGTATTGAGATTTACTGCGGGCAGATTATAGGCCCTAAATCCCTCAAGTACAAGTGGAAGTTTGGTCCAAGATACTTGAATTAATATTATATGAAATTTACCCAAGTAAGCTAAAAATTCAGGATCTGATTTATGGCGCTCCCACCCGGCCACGTTCCATGAGCAAAAATTTAGGACTCCTGGCTGGGGTTTTTGAATTAGTCAGTAGGATGGTAAAACACTGTTTGTCTCATTTAAACTGGTCGGGGGGTCATCAGTTATTTGTTGCATAAGCGGGGGGTCCAACTGGTCCTGGGTCACAAAAAAAGGACTTGTTCCACTAGGGCATATTCCACTAGGACTTATTCCACTAGGAGAGTCCACCCCACCCTCAAGCACTAATGACCCAGGCATTAAGGATCTTAAACCCTCAATTTTAAGGGAGGTCATGCTATCGCACCGTGCCACTGCAAGGCCTCCACTACTTGTTTGACTACTACCCTCAGTAACTGGGGGAAAGGGGCTATGATCTAGTAGGCTTTCCTGAACTTTGGGCTTCTCATGTCCCAGAACCCCATCAGGAGCTCCATCCGGGGGGTGACAACGGAAAGCAGATGGAAAGATTTCCTTCCCACTAACAGCTTGGGGTATAACCGGCCTTACATCATCCCTCACTACTGATTCTGAAACTAAAGGATATCGCCCCACCTGAGGTTCTGGGGGTATCAAAGGGCAGATCTGGGTGGTAATATAATTCCTAACCAGCCTTATTCCTTTAGCTGCAAAACAATCAGCGTATCGCCATAGGGTTTCTACCATTGTAATAGAGGAAAACCAGACCAATACACGATAATTAGGGAAAGCAGTAGGTAAAACCAAATATTTTAGAATTGAATCTGAGCGTAAAGGAATGCCCGATATATAAGAAATGTGGTATTGAATAAGCTTTTTTGAGGTCCATGCTGGTGTCCGTCCTGAAGGCAAAGGGGAGACAATAAAAGCCAATGCCTGGGGGTCCATTTTAAGAGGGATCTTTCCTTTCATAAGGGTATTGCCCGGGCTTTCCACAACTTGCCATGTATGCACATCTTCCTTACTTACTGTCTGGGTCCCAACTGTTGCAATCAATCGTGGGGGCACCCCAGAGTGTCCTGACTCCCCCACCTTAGTTAATTTCATCTTATCACAAATTAATTCCATCTGGAGCCTTTGTATCTCCAGCTGGATATTTATCCCCTCCAGCTGAGCATATAATCTCAAGACCAACTGCCCTACCACAAAGCATTGGTCTCCCAGATGCTCAAGAGGGGTCTCAGGCTCTATATGATTAAAGGAGGGCAGGGCTATATCCTCCATAGCTTCCCATGAGCAAGGAGGGATTTCTGAGGTTTGCATAGGGCTTAGAGCTGATAATACTGACAGTTCCCCACACGCCCCTGGCCGATGTAGTGTTTGCGGTTCTACCTGACCACATTGAACTTCCAAGGTGGGGGGGGGGACCTATGGACAAAGGCCACACAAAATCCTCCATGGTCGGCTGGCGGCCCCGAGCGCGAGCCCAAGTCACCATCCCACCCCTCCCCACCTTTTTCTTCCTATTTCCCATGTTACTTATACTAACCAGTGGTTACCTTAGTCCAGGCTAAAGCACCCTATGCTCATCTGCCCTAAAAGCCACACACAAACTTCACTAAGATATAACTCCAAGCTACATTCCAGCCCAAAGTACAAAAGGAGTTTAATAACCTCGAAGACCCCTGTAAAGCGGAGATAGCAGCACAAGGAAAAAAAGGGAAGGGCGGGAGGAGAGTGCCACATCAGCTGATGTTTAAGGTCTAATTCCTGTGCTATTAAATCAATTCCCACCTGATATATCAGCGCAATACAATCCTCTGGCAATTCCAGTTATCCGGGAGAACCACAGCTATTTCTACTATCACGCATAAGAAAAACAGGGGGTCAAGAGACAAGGTTGCGGAAAACTCTTCATAATCCTATAACCCACAGGCAACAGCCCCCCACAGCCCCCGCCTAAGCCTGCGCACAAGGGCGCGCCCTTGTGCGCGACGGCCTTAGACGCAACACCCGGGCACGCACCTACGGCACTGCCATAGGCCCAGTGGCTCTTTTATGCAGCTGATGGAGTTCTCCGCGCCGGGGCTGGTCACGCTGATTGTCAATAGGGAACAGCTGGGCTCAGTGACTGACGGGGCTTCAGATTCCCAGGGCTAGCGAGGGCAGGAAAAGCTAGGGTCTCGGGCAACACCCACTAGCAGGCGGCAGATGTCACAAACCCCCTGCAGCTCACACCTCTCCAGCCCTTACTCACTGGCCCAGCAGCTCTTTTATGCGGCCGATGGAGTTCTCCGCGCCGGGGCTGGTCACGCTGATTGTCAATAGGGAACAGCTGGGCTCAGCAGCTGATGGGCTTCAGATTCCCAGGGCTAGTGAGGGAAGGAAAAGCTAGGGTCTCGGGCAACACCCACTAGCAGGTGGCAGATGTCACAAACCCCCTGCAGCTCACACCTCTCCAGCCACTATATGAGTTCCATACAACCCTCGATGGTGGGGGGCACCCGCGCTCCGCACCAGACAGTTGTGCCCCTGCAGTAAGTCCAGGGCGCAGGTCCCAACAGCAGCGACCTCGCTGCCCGGCTCGCTCGCTGCTCACGCACCCGCAGAGCCAGGCAGGTTGCAGCCTCCAGCGTTTCTCTCACTGCCTGCCTCCTCTCCCCTCGCCAAGGGTGGGCTTTCCCACACTGGCCCTGCTGCGTGGTGGTGAGGCCATGGGTCCCTTCCATGGGTGGGGTAGGTAGGCAGGCAGCCTCCCGCCTCCGCCTAACAGCCCGGGCCAAGCTGCAGGCGAAGCCGGCCTCACTCACCTCCAGCCCGGTGCACTCGAATTAATTAATGAATGAATGAATGAATCAACACCCATGGGTAACTTATTAATAAGCACACCAGCAAGTCACAAAGCAAAGACTGCACAACAACCACAGCCTTCTAGCTGTACAACAGTCTTCCCCATAATCTGGAGAAGGCCATGGGTGTCCCCTTAATGGGGTTGCAGACTAATATGACAGTGGGGCACCATCCCACTTCCATCAAGCCCCGCGTATGCTCCGCTAGGTCCTGGAAAGTCAGGGTTTGAATCCTGCCCTAGCCATGAACTCATTGGTTGGCCTTGGCAATCTCTCAGCCTAGAGAGCCAGTGTGGTGTAGTGGATAATATGGTGCTGGACTTGGTTCTGGGAAACCAGCATTCAAATCCTGTCCTCCCCACCATGAACTCTCTGGGTAGCCTTGGGCAAGTCACAACTTCTTAGCCTTGGTTCCCCATCTGTAAAACAGGAATGTATGTACATCTGTTTCTCCCTGTGTTCCTCTCACCCGTGTCCATCTTAGATTGTAAGCCCACTGGATAGGGATCTGTCTCCAAAATCTGTGACTGTAAAGCGCTGTGTATGCCTTGTAGCATTATAAAAAATGATTAGTAGTAGTATGGGTGTGGCAAGCCCTTTGCACCATCCTCTCCTGGTAAAAGCATGGTGAGAGATGGTAACCCTACTTGTAACTATTGCAATTCCTCAAACCGCTCACTCTGGAGCAGTCTCAAGGATGGCTGACAACATCACTTACTCCAGAGTAATCTGACTGATGCCAACAACAAATCACTAACTTTGGAGTAGCCCTACTGAGCAGTTCAAGGATTGCATCCTATAGCTAGAGCTAAAATGTTTCTCTGCTGCTATCTGGTAACCAGCCAGATCCATGGTATCTGATATACTCCGGCAAGTGATATCAAGTGGTAGCCATTTATTGTTCAGCAGTTTAAGCAATTAATCTTGTCACCGCACAATACCTCAGTGTGCTGTTTACTGTATTGCTGTTTACTGTTGCCCATAAATTCTTTCCCGTCCCACCCACCTCCCAACCTGGTTTTAGACTAGTAACGGTAACAGTTGGTTATGCGATGATGGGGTAATGTGGTAACCGGTTAACCATTGTGGTATTATTTGGTTATTCAATTTGTCGGTAAGCCATCATGGTTATTGGTTAACATCCAGATAACCGCCGAACTATCTAAAATGGTGGATATGAACTGCAGGTAGTAAATTTACTGTTTGTTTTAGCTCTACCTATAATAACAATCTAAGCACATGCCACCCATGTCTGTAACATGCTTCTAACATATATTAGCCCTTTATTTTATTTTATTTATTCATTCTATTTCTACCTTGCCCCCCTCACAAAAGCAACTTGCGGCAGCTTACAATCATAATTTAGAAGGCATTTACTATAAAGCACAAGCCATTTCAGAACATGAATCCATTTGCAAGATCTTCTTGCAAAGAAAAAACCAAAGAGGAAGAAAAGCTTCATTTAAAATTAATAATCTTTCTATAAGCCAAAATGTCTTTGTGTTTCCCTGATTAAGTGTGGAAGCCAGAGTGGCCATGTTACTTGCATGAAATGTCTTTTAACCACCTCTCCTCATGATTCTATTCCTTTTGGGCAAGGCCATATCTGCAAAGGACGACACTTTGCTTTTAACCTTCTGGCTGCATTTGAATGTTTGGCATTGATAGGAGATAGAAGGCAGCATGGCGAATGACCTTTGCCTCCCCCAGTAAATGGAGAGAAAACTTAAAGACTACGCTTGGCATATAAAATGACCATTCCCTTATCATAATCCAGAGACCAGCTTCCCTAACACCACCTCTGCTATTCTAGGGAAAGGTAGAACTATCTTGCTCGGCTGGGAAGTGCTAGATAGTAGATGAGCTGAACATATATTGCTAAGCGCAGCAGGCATAATGGGAACTGAAAATTGCTCTAAAATAAAGTTGCCAAGGAATTAACTTCTAAAGGCTGGAAATCCTCAGAGGATCCAGACAAATAGCATTGGGCAGGTAGGTGCCACATAGAATCAAATTTCTACCTGATGGGTCTCCTCCTGTAGGGGTCGGATCCAAGTCCATTAAAGTCAATGGAAATCCATTTACTTTGTGGAAAGCCTGCTATAAAATCATTGGGTTGGAAGTAACCCCAAAGGCCATCTAGTCCAACCCCCTGCTCCAAGGCAGAATACCCTGTTCCAGGTGGGGAACTTCCAGTCCATGGGCCAAATTGGGCCAGTGACTGTTTTTCATTTGACCCCTTTAAAATTCCTGGATCTGGCCTGTAGATCCAGTGCCTACCTTCACATGCTGAAAAAGTAAACTCAGGGGGAAGGGAGTGGAGATGAGAGAACAGATCCATGGCATAGATCTATGCTCTAGACCTTGCCCCTCCTTCCCCCATCCTGTATACATCCCCAACTCCCATGTGGCTTGAGAAGTTGTATTAATTTTTGAAACTGAACTAATTTTCAAAGTGGCCTGTGGGAGGGGAAAGGTTCCCCACTGCTCCCCAATACCTACAGCATCACAGAGCGATGCGTTTCCAAGCTTGAAAAATTTGGGGTACATACTTTCAGGGGCATAGCTAGGCAGGAATGAACAGTAGTACAGAAGATGAAATGGTGCCTCCCTCCGCATGTGCTGTGGGCCCCCCAGGCTCAAGAGCCCTAGTGCAACTGTACCTGTTTAGTTACAGCACTCAGCACTGCACACTTCCCTTCGGTTTGTATTTCAAAGGAATGTTTTGTGTGAACACTTGTCAGCTTGAGGATGGTGACCACAGTTCAGTGATCATTAAGGCTCAGGTGGTAGAGCTGAGTAATTACTTTGGTTTACCTCTGTTCATCTAAATGTAGCCTGAGCACGTCCCAGCACTCTGCCAATGGAACAGCAGTAACAGCAGAAATTCAGGACCTGACCAGAGAATGAACAATCTGAGGAGTGATTCTTCTCAGAATACCACAGCTGCTGCAACTCCCTGCTGCTGGCCAATTATCCTAGACAAGAGTCCATGTATTGCGCAAGACCCACCCACCCGACCCCCTACAAATTCTGCAATCAGGAAACCCAAGTTGTGCAAGCAGAAAATCCAGATTTTTATTAGCAGAATAAATTATGCAAACTATCTGAATCCTAAAAAGTGTGATGTAGTGGATAAGATGATGGTATTAGACCTGGAAGCTGGGGTTTGAATCCTGCCTTAGCCATTACCTTCCTGGGTGGCCTTGGGCAAATCATAACGGGGGGGGGTGGGGATGTATGGTGTTCCCGTCCAATCCCTTTCCTACCTTACCCTCCCGTTCCTGGGAAAGCGTGCTTAGAGTCCCTCTCCCTTAGTCCTGGGTCTGATCCCATCTGCCCTCACTGGTCTGGAGCACAGGGTGGCATTCTTCGGGGGCGGGGGGTGTAGGGTGACTGTGGGGGTTGAGGGGTGTGGGGTAGGCTGCACAAGTAAACGGGTTCCATTCAGGGCCTGGCTGTCTGCTCCCCCCTATGATGATCTGGCCCGTTTTCCCGTAGGGAGACATAGGGCCAACCAAGATCCTGAGGGGCATCTAAGTCTCTCACGCAGAGTGGGGCCCACGAGTGCAGCAGTGAGTGGGGTTGGGGAGTGAGGTGACTGGGTCAGGGTCCATCTCTCCCCTTTTCCCCTCCCCGTCCTGACACCCTCCCACACCTCCCCTGCTCCCGCAACCACCTTCGTCCCTTCTGCCTTGCTGCCCCGCATGCCTGGAACCCCCTCCCTTCCCTCATCCACCTTGCCCCCACCCTCCACACCTTCAAGTCCCTCCTCCACCCAGAATTATCCCCCACCTGTTATCTGTAAACTCCAATTTACTGTAACCAAGCTAAGAACATGTACCTGAGCTCTCACATTCTCATGAATGTTGCATCCCTTGCTCTGTTCCCTCTTCCCTGTCTCCCCTCCCCCTGTCTTTAGATTGTAAGTTCTCGGGCAGGAACCGTGTCTATCTTATTTTCTGTAAAGCGCCAGGTACATTGCTGCCGCTATATAAATGCTTATAATAATAATAATAAAATAATAATAATAATAATAATAATTCTGCACTGGCAGAGGCCATTTCTACAACAATTTGGCCAAATGCAACATTCCACAAAAATGGCTGTGATTACAGTAGTGCAGAATTCATGGGGCTCAATCCTACATGATCTTGGATGCTGCATGACCTCACAACACCCTCATTGGGGAAAGAAAACAACTACTGGGGTGACAGGTAGCCACACAAAGTAGAGATGCACCAGAGGCTGAAGCCCCTTCCCTAAGCCCTGGATTCCCCACCCAGAAACCAGCAGCAGGACAGATCCTCTTCTCTCCATGAGGGAGCTTCAGAAGAGATCATCCCTCAGGCCATTAGCCCCCACACTGCCACTGCTGCTCAGGGTCACTTGCTACTGCAGATTCCCTGCCACCTGTAAGTCCACCAACCCACCTGGACTGCTGTTTCAGCTGCTTGGGCTACTGCCAGAAAAGCGTTAGCTAAAGCAGCTAGAAATCTGGGCAGTCACAGGCACCACCCTGTGAATAGTCTGGTCCTCATTTTACTGGTAGGAAGCTAAAGCACAGAGAAACTAAAGATACAGTTCTCAAAGCACTCTTCCCCATGCAAGTGCCATTTAATAGGATTTGTACCAGTGAAGCATTTTGATGAGCAGGCTGTCAGTGAGTTGCCCAAGGTCCCTCAGGGAAAGCACAGAACATTGGTCTCCTAAGTCTCGCCTAACCAGTGATCCATCCTTGCTACATGTCCAACTCTTAGTAGTAGTATAGCACTTTCAGTGTTCAAAGTGCTTTGCAATCCTTACCTAGTTTACCCTCACTACCACCCTGTGAGGTATATTATTATTACTCCTATTTTATAGATGGTGAACTTATTTTCCCAGTACCTTAGTGAGCTCGTAGCTAAGACAGGATTTGAGTCCTGGTGGTCTCCCAGGTCTAAGTTTAACACCTTATCCACTAGGCTTTGCTGGTTCCTACACAGCTTTAATACTATGGATCTGTCCAGTTCAATTGATTATATAGTCAGGATCTCACAATCTGTAGGATCAGGTCCCAGTGCCTATTATTGTATAGCAGTCTGATGTCACTGAAATCTCTCAGGGACTTCGTGGAACCAGGATCACCAGGACCCCTTAATTTCCATACTCTTATTTGGTTGATTGTTGTAATATTCTATGCTTTAGCTTTTAAAAAAACATAGACACCCCTTTAGATGAGGAAGTCATTGTTGTATTTTGTCAATTGAAACACCGGATATTAAAGCCCCAAAATAATTATTTATAGAGAAGGCATGGGGAGGTAGGATTATTGACAGAAAGCAGAGAAAGCAGAAAACTCCTTTTCTAATGAAAGTTGAGAGAATGAGAATAGATTTTTGGAGAACGATACCCCTCCGCATTGTTTTTCTGGATTTGTCAGCAAGCATATATTTATTCTACTTTATGGTGCATTAGTAACTCGATTGTCTTCTATCTCTGAGCCCTGAACTAGGCTCAAGTAGGAGAATTTCTTTGTTCAAAAGTCAGCAGCAAATTAAACAGAACTCCTAGAAGCATCACTAATGGAGGCAGGAAGAGCTAAAGTCTCTCTATATTTGCTTCTTTGATGTTCTGCTGAAAACAAAAGATTATTCACTAAGAGTTTCAAATGCTGAGCTCTAGTCTAGACCAGTGGTTCCCAAGTCATGGTCCAAAGATGTCCAGGAAGCCATGGTAGATGATCTACAGCTGGTCCATGAAACTGGCCAGGGCACTCACAAAGCAGGTATGAGGACTGTAGATCTTGACCTGGCATCTTCAGGGTTCCCAGGTGGTGACAGTTCTACAAAGCTATTACTGTGCCTTGGCCCTGACTCTGCCTTTGAACCTGTATTTAAGGCATATTGGTTCCAGCTTCTGCCACAACCTCTGAGCTTACAACAGGCTACTTTTCAGTTTATAGATAGGTCTGCCTAGCAGGAACAGGAAGCAGGGTGGATCAATGCTCCTTCCTGTACCTGTTCCAGCCTCCCTGTTCTGTTCCTGACCTGGTCATATTTTTGTCTCGTTTTGCCTAAGCCTATCGCTGTGCTGCTTACTTTCCTGTCTCACTGTGCCTAAACCTGTAACCTTCTCCTGACCTGTGCCTGACTCTGTTCCTGAGCTGTCCTGGTTTGTTTCACTATGCCCATGCCTGTTCCAGACCTGTTCCTCTCTCACTGTGCCTGAGCCTGTCCCTGTTCCCAAGCCTGTCCCTGGTCCTGATCTGTTTCTATCTCAATAAGTGGCCTGAGTCTGTCCATGTCCTGACCTGTTCCTATCTCACTAGGCCTGAGCCTGTCCCTGATCTACTCCTATCAGTAGTGTGCCTGACCCGATCCCTGAACGGAGTGTGGCCATGTTGGAAAGGGGCAGGGTAAAGGGACACTCTCAGTTCCTTTCTGTCATGACCCCATCCCCTGCAGAGCATTGTGACTCACAATGCTCCCAAGGGGTCATGGCTATGCGAGAAATTTATTTATTTATTCATTCAAATTTATATGCTGCCCCTCCCAATAATGCTCAGGGTGGCTTTCACAAGAAATGGAAAAGTCCCTCTGCCCTGCCCCTATCCAGTGTGGCTATGCTCCTTACAGAGTGTTGTGATGTCACAGTGCTCTGAGGGGCAGGGCCATGGTGAAGTCCAGGATATCCCTTTTGCCCCCTGACCTCCAACACTTATTTATTTATTTATTTAAATGTATATGCCACCCTTCCCATCAAGGCTCAGGGCAGCTTACAATCAATAACATCTAGAAGTCCCCTACTCACCAACCCTTCCCCTAAACCCCACACACACAACCTTAGCCCTACCTACTAAATGCCTGGCCAAATAAAAAGTTCTACAATGTTTCTGGAAGACGAACCAGTTCGGGCTTAAATGAACCTATGAGGAAGTTCCATAATTGTACGGCAGCCACCAAGAATGCCTCTGCGTGCCCTAACTGTAAACACTAAAAACCTCACTGGCAGATGGTACCTGCAAGATGGTACCTGCAAGAGGCTGTGATGCGACATCATGGAGTTGCCAGTCTCTCAGATATGTGGGGCCCAGGTCATTTAGGGCTTTATAGGTCAAAACCAGCACCTTGAATTGTGCCCGGAAAGCTACTGCTAGCCAGTGCAGATACTGGAGCACCAGTGAAATGTGCTTCTGGAGACCCGGCCCACCCCCGATAGAAAACAGGCCACTATGTTCTGCACCAACTGCAGCTTCCAAACAGTCATCAGGAGCAGCCCCACACAGAGTGCGTTGCAGTACTCTAGCCTCAAGTTTACGAAGGCATGGACAATGGTGGCCAAATCTGACAACAAAGGTTGCAAGTGCTCCTGGCCGCCACCACAACCTAGCAATCCAGGCACAGCAATGGATCCAAGAGCACCCCAAGGCTGAGAACCTGAGTGACCAAAGGAGGCTGGACCCCATCAATGTCTCCCAGGTCACATGGCTGTCCAACCATCATCACTTCAGTCTTGTCTGGACTCAACCTCAATTGGCTCACCTGCATCCAGTCTCCAATGGCATCCAAGCATTGGGTAAGCACCGATACTGCAAGACTTGGGTCAAATTAAAAAGGGAGACAGAGTTGGTTGTCATCACTATACTGATGACACTTCACTTCAAATCTCACCCAGGGGCTTCAGATACACATTGAAGAGGAGTGGGAACTAGATGAAATCCTGAAAACCCCAAGCAGCTCCTGAGGGGACAATGAGCTTCCCATCCACCCTATGGGTTCTCCCAGCCAGGAATGAGCAGAATCACTCAAGAACAGTCCTATGAACCCCTGCCAGGTCACGCAGCCATGCCAACAACACTCCATGATCAACTGTATCAAAAGCCGCTGAAAAATCTAACAAAATCAACAGGGTACAATTTCCCTTGTTGACTGCCAAACGGAGGTCATCAACCAAGACCACAAGCACAGTCTCCGTGCCATGCCTAGGATGAAATCCTGACTGACATGGGTCCAGGAATCCAACAGCATCAAGGTGCACCTGAACATGCGATGTAACCACACGTTCAATAACCTTCCCTAAAAAGGGAAGATTCAAGATGGGGCAATAGCTTCCAAAAGATTTTTTTTCAGCAGGGGCCGGACAAGTGCAGTTTTGAGCTAATCAGACCCCCTACCCTCCCAAAGGGAGGCATTGACAACATTCCCAGTCAGCAATGGCCCCAAAGTCTCCTGACTAGCTTTCATCAGCCAGGACAAGCATGGCTCTAATTCACAACTGGTCACTCCCATCACCTTGCCAAGCATGCCCACTACATCAGTGGGCGAAACCAATTAAAGTCGATCCAAGCAAACTGAACAAGACCGAGTCTCCCTAGCCCCAAACTCTAACTAAATCTAAACTAGAACAGTACCCAAGTAAAGCCAAATATGAGCAACTTTATCTGCAAAGTAGGTGGCAACCACACCACAGCGGATAACTAATGACTAACTCAGGTGGGTGAAGAAAGTTTTCTTCACTGCTGCCACCAAAGTTGATCTATGCCACAGTTGGCCAGCTTTGGCATGAGTCGAGCACTACCTGCACTCTAACCGCCTATCTTCCCACTTTAGTAGGGTTGCCACCTGTGGTGGTTTTTACCTGACCAAAATGGAAATGTCAGGTAAAAACAACCGAAGGTGGCAACCCTACACTTTAGCAGCCTCAGGTTCTCCATAAACCAAGGAGACCTGAGCTGCCACCGCAGAGGAAGCAGATGCCTGGGTGTCACTGTGCTGATGGCTTCAGTCAACGTACCATAACGCAGATCAACCAGACCATCGACAGGGAGGCTGTCTAGGTCAGCGGGTAAATACCCCAGAGAGTTCTTGAATCCTATGGGAACCATTAGTCTCTGGGGGTGGAACAACCTCACTTTATGCTGGTTAGGTGAGTAGGATTAGCCAGGAATAAATCATTGCTGAGGACTCTTACTCTAGCCCCTGAACTGGTCTGTTTGCAGCCCAAAGTGGTCTCAACCTGAAATCATTTACCTGAGGCAGGGTGCCCTGCCAACACCCTAATTCCGCAGCAGACCTAGGGTGAAAACAGACATAATGCTAATTCCACTTTAACACTGCTTTAACATTTCTTATACAGGGCTGCATAGGAAACCAATACAGCCCTGAAACATGCATAAGAAATGTTAAAGCGGAGTTAGTGTTATATCGGTTTTCACTCCTAGAAGAGAACCTAGGGGTGCTGGGTGCTAAGCTAGTGATCTACCAGTTAACCCACACTGCCCCCTAACATCACCAAACAGCACCTCCATTGAATTTGTTAACATTGTGCTAAAACTGGCATCTGTGGCCAACAAGACCTAATGGAGGGACAGCAATGTAAAATCAAGCTGAACAAGAGCTGAATCAGGCCTGTCATCTCTAGCACACACAATGGTTTTCCCCTCACAAACGCCAAGGGCTATAAAATAATTCCCCTCGATCCTGACTCCAACTTCGAGTTTGTAGATAAAAGAAGAGGTGTGTTTGGGTGTCACGGTATTCCTTGGTGGAATGAGTAGAGAAAAGGTGGTGGGGGGGTGGAATCTTCTTTAGTTTACTAGCTCATAAAACGTTTTTCTTCCCCATTGTAGCATCTCCACCCACCTTCTGACCTTTCTCATTTGCGGTAATTAGAAGCTACCTGGGGAGAGCGGGGGGGGGGGAGCCAAGGCAGCTTCTCTTGTGAGCCTTCAACCTTATTGTCTCCCTCCCAGCTCTGGAAGGAGGCGGGCATTGCAACGAAAAGGGTCTTTTGAGCCTCATGCAAATTACAACCTGGGGAAGGGAGAATTACAGCCTTCCAAGGACAGGGAAGGATTAGGTGACATCCCGGTTGCAGGAGAGCAAGCCGACAAAGAAACAAATGCCACATTAGAAGAGCACAGATCCTAGCGAGAGAGGACAGGTTGGGTCTTCAAGTTGCTGAGGCTTTGATTAGGGACAGGATGGATGAGTTTGGAGAGAACCAGGAGACATGAACTGCAAGATCACACAAAAGCCGACCAAAGAACTGGTCCTATGTCTGACATTCAGGAGGACACCAGAATTTTGCTGTTCGGGGGCTGTGCCCCCTGACCAGAAGCTCCACCAGAAGCTGTGCAGAAGGTGCATGATAAAGTGTTGCACCAGACTTAAGTAGGGTTGCCACCTTCAGTTGTTTTTTACCTGACACTTCCATTTTGGCCTATGGGAGTGTCAGGTAACCACCACAGGTGGCAACCCTAGACTTAAACGGGCACCAAATACTCAAGCACAGGAAAAGGCAACATTTTGGAACACAACCACCAGCAGGGTTGTCGTTTCTCCAAGTTTAGCTCAGACTCTGCATTTTGCCTCAGAGTCTCTGGGTTCAAGGGAATCATTTATTTATCTGGGTCAGCCAGGAGAGCCCACAGTAGCCTGGAAAAGTCTGGGCTTCCAGGGGCAGCCACAATAGAAAGAGGGCGGGCCATAGGACTTTCCCAACCCCATTCCAATGTGACCTTGCCCTTATGAAGTGTTGTGATGACACGACAGCACTCTGTAAGGGGTGGTGTTACATCAGGAAGGAGCAGGACAGTCCCTTTGTCCCACCCACTTTCCAACATGGCCCTGCGCTCCACAAGCGAAAGCCCAGACGGAGGTGTTAATCCTAGTCATCAGACTGCTGTCAGTGTACGGAACACATGTCTGTTCCCGGAGCATTCTTAGCAGAGGTTAAACACACTTAAGTGCTGACCACACAGAGAGGCTGTGCTGCAAGGACGTAGCTATAATAGGGGCACGTGTTGCAGCTGAAGTGTGGCCCATGAGCCTGGAGGGCCCATGCCGCCTGGTGCAGCTGTATCTGCTGCTGGTGCTTCTGGAAGGGAGAGCGGGAGGATTGGGGAGCTCCATTCCATCTCATGCACCAGGACCCATTTCAGCGTAGCTACACCACCGCTGTGCTGGACCACAGCATGCACAAGTGAGAATGGGAGATGAACAATGGTGCCTCTCGCTGTGAATGAATTGATACCCACTTAAATTTAGTGCAGCACTTTGATGTGCAATTTATGCACATGCATCCCCCTTGTGCACCTGTGTAAATCACAGAGCCTATGTGGTATAGTGGATAAGGTGCTGGAGTTGGCCCTGGGAAGCCAGGGTTCAAATCCTGACCTAGCTATGAACTCAGCAGGTGATATTGGGCAAGTCTCAGCCTCAGTTCCCCATCTGTAAAATGGGAATGTGTGTGTCTGTTTCTCCTTTTGTTCCCCTCATCTGTGTCCATCTTAAATTGTAAGCCCACTGGGCAGGGACCTGTCTCCAAAATCTGTGATTGTAAAGCACTGCGTATGCCTAGTAGCACCACAGAAATTATTAGTAGTAGTGCATCAGGACAAATGAGGATTGGCAGTTCTTAAACAGGTAAGACGCCTGGCTTTTCGTTATTAGTAGAAGTCAATGCAGCTCTAGAACATTGAAATCAATGAGCCAGTTCCCCAACTAAAGTAAGGCTCCAGTTCTCAAAGCACTCAACCTATGGAAGCCCCATTCTCATCATCATTATTATTTAGTAGTAGTAGTATTACTACTAAGTACGTAAATACCAAGCTCTGCTAGCAATGTGCCTCAACAGGTCCCTGCCCTGGGGGGTTTACAATCTGAGATGCACATGGGAGGGGAAGAGATACACTCACAAAGTTGAGACGGTGCAGGTGCCTGAATTTAGCTTAGTTACAGGAGAGAAAGGGGACCCTGAATGGTAGGATAGAAGAAGGAGGATCAGTGAGCAGTCTGTGGGGATGAGGCGCTAGGGAATACCTGATGAAGAGGGAGGTTTTAAAAGGGATTTGAAGGGAGGTCAGGGCGGAGGGAGCAGAGCATACATGTTCAGGGAGGGATTTATGTAACTAAGCTAAGCACATGTGCCTGCAACTTCACGCCTTCATGAATGTATCCTCGTCTCTCCCTCTGCTGTCTCCATCCCTTGTCTCCCCTCCCTTGTCTTTCTTAGACCGTAAACCCCCGGGGAAGGAACCCTGCCTATTTTCAACAGCTGTAAAGGACCAGATACATTGCTTGTGCTATATAAATACATAATAATAATCATAATTCATTATTATTATTATTATTATTATTATTATTTGCAGGTATAGGAGACATCATGGGAGAAAGAGCAGGAAACTCTGTGGTGGGCAAGGGTGGTGGCAGAGGAGAAATAAGATGGCCCACAGAGTGCTTGGAGGTAAATCAATGCATTGTCATTGAAGTCAATGGACAGGACAGGCATGTTAGCCCCATCTTTTAATGAAACTGAAGCCCCTCTGCTTAACACCCACCTTCTGTCTCAAAAAGCCCCACTCTATAAGCTCCCAGAAGCAAGGAAGGAACAAGAAACACCCAGGGCAAGGAACTTGAAAGGGCTGGAAACTTAGAGTAGCCTATGGACCCTCCCTCGGGCTCACAAGGGGTTCCAGGAGGGGATCAGCACCCACTCTCCCCAGTGGGCAGGTCTCACCACTGGGGATGGGGACAAGCACAGGAGAGGATCCATTGACCCAGGTAGGCCCTGTCACTCCTGCATATCTGCAGAGCAAGTCTCTATTCATGGATCAGATACACAAGTGCAAGTGTATACCCACTTGTCAGCAACAAAGCTGACAGCGCTATGCTGCTTTATGCCCGCTGAGCAGCCAGCCTGCCATCATCCTAATGGAGGAGGCACATTGTAAAACTGCTGAAGAAATAAAAACCTATTAACACTCTTTCCCCTTCTCTATAAAACACAAGAGGGGAAGAAAGACTAACGTTTCCTGCATTTTTCAGGCACAGGTGAGCAGAGAGAGAGAGTGGAGGAGGGCAAACCAAACCTTCGCAAATGCACTTTTTTTTATCTCCCTTAACCACCACGCCAGAGAATTAAATGGAATTCATTTCTGTGATGAAGGAATTAATGGCAATATGGAGAATCGGGTTCAGGTAGGAGACTAGAATCCAAAGGAGGGAATAAAGGCCTTGAAATTCAAATGAAAAAATTATTATAGAAGCATAAAGGGAAGCTATTTTACACCTGTAAGACTAAATGTATAAATGTGGAGCCAGCACTCCCTCTGGGAAGCTGGGATTGTGCTTTTAATTCACCTAGACAAATAGGCGGCTCGGTGCTCCCTCCAATTCCATACATTTCAATGAAGGCCAAACTCTTCAGGTGCAGCGTGCTGGAGCTCTGTTGGGAAGTCAGAGTCCAGGGCAGGAGGAAGGGCAGCACATAATCCATCCTAATACATACCTACATGTGCCAGTGCCTACAGGGCACAATCACTCATGCACATGCACATTCACACCAGCCCTCTCACATATGAGTACACGCAGGGTTAGGCTACATAAGATATTATCCCACAGTAAAGACCACATTAGCCCACAATGCAGCTAACCATCTTCCCAGGGGCCACCAGATGTTCACCCACTTCCACCTGGCTGTGACATGATGCATCAGCTGGAGACGCATTGCAAGCTACTGTTGCCACACCTGGGCTAATGTGGCAACACCTCCCATCTTGTAGGCTTGTTCAGACAGCTGTTTGGAGGCCAAGGTGAGCATGCTCCTCCATGCCCCCCCTCAGCTGTTTGGCAGCAGCTTCTCCTGGGGCCTGAACCTGTTGTGCAGCAGGAGTCCAGCCCCATGTGGATGGCTCCTTGTCCAGGCCCCTAGACAAGGATGTTGCAGGCTTTTTCCCCCTGTGCCACCACTTGGCTTGCTTTGGCAGAAGCTTTCCCTAGATTTCCCTTCCTTCCCTGTTACTGTGGCCCTGCCTGTCCAGCTTCCTGACTGACTCCCCAGCTGTATATAAGACATGCTAGGAGCATGGTGCATCTGTTCCCTGCAGTGTTTCACCCAGTTCTTGCATGACAACTCCCAGGTTGTATTGTTTTTGTTGTTGTTGTGTCTTGTTTAAGTCTGTTTGCTTCTGTGCTCCCCTGTCCCTGTTTCCTTAGTTTAGCCCCTTGTTATGGTCATAGCTCTTGATCCACAAGCTCTATGATATGGTTCCCTTGTAGCCTTTCAAGGCTGGGTATCTTTCTAGCTGCTGCCCTGGTCACGGTCCTCCTCTGACTGTGACACAGTTCCCCTTACTGTTTCCCTGTGTCTATCCTTATTCCTCTGTGTTGGAGGGTTCCGTCCCTTGATTTCCTCAAGTGTCCTTGGTTCCAATCCTCCACCTCTAGTTGGGAGTTGTCTTGTTCTGCCCCTCTGGTCCTTTCGTGTTTTACTGTCCTAATCCTCCACTATAGTATTGACTCCCTCTGAATCCTATGTGTTGCCTTTCTCTAGGGTAGTGTTGGCCCTTTCACCCTTATATGCGTGTTGCACTTGTCCTACTCAGCATATCCCCCCTAGTCCCTGTGTGTGTTGCCTCTCTTCCAGTACTGTCCCCTTCCAGATCCTGTGCGATACACTTTCCTGCCCAACATTGGCTCCTTAGGCCCTGTGTATGCTGCCACCCTCTCTCCAGTACTGCCTTCTAGTGATGGACTCTAGTATTTACTTGTTTAGTATTTACTTCTGTTTCATTTTTGTTTACATCAGTATTTGTTCTGTTTTGTTTTCCATTGAAGTTAATGGGAGCCTTTTCCCACTGAAGTCAATGGAAAAAGATCCACGGGGTTTCTAAAACTAGTAAAGTGTCTACTCAAGTAAAGCATAATGTACTTGTCTGGCACTGGCTTGGGGGGTAGTATTGGTGGCACTGGGTTGAGGGGCAAATGCCAGGGTCTGGGGGCTTTTGGTGGGTGGGTGGTGCTTTGGAGGTGGCTCTGGGTTGGGTGCTGTGGGGTTAAAGGGGGATGACTGTGCCTAGGTGAGGGGCAATGGTTAAGAGGAGGGTGGCACCGGGTTTGAGGGAGAAATGCCAGGGGGCTGGGGGCTTTTAGTGGGTGGGGGTGTTTTTGCTTCTGCGTGGAAATTGGTTCTCTAACCCCCTCTGCCTACCCCCACCCCCTGCTCGCTCACAACCCGCCTCATCTCACCTACACTGCATCTTTAGATCAACTTTTCTTTGTGTTTGTCTCCAACCACCCTCTTCAACTGTGGCTGGGGACAAGCAAAAAGCAAACTTCATCTCTAGACCTAGCACAGGTGAGACGAGGCAGCTGTGGGGTGGTTGGTGGGCCGGAGATCTGCCAGGGAGGGCCAGCAGTAACCCAGGCTGGAGAGCAGAGCTGGGAGACAAGAGGAGAACAGTAGCACTGCCAGAGCCCAGGTGAAGTTGACCAGACTGCAATTAACAATTGGGGAAAGATGCAGCTGTGCAAAGCAAGCCAAACCGAGCCCAGCACATGGCAAAGGTGCCTTTTTCAAATTTAATAATAAACAGAATTTTAGTATCTGCTGCTCGCTATAGTATTGGTATTAATACTAAAGTGCCTACTTTAATACTAAATTAGTGCTTTCTCATCCCTACTGCCTTCTTTCTGACTCTGTGTGTTTGCATTCCTCCTGCTTAGTATTGTCTCCTTTAACCCCTGTGTGGGTTACAATCCTCTTCCCAGTATTGTTCCTTCCAGGTCCTGTGTGTTGCATTTATCCTAGTTAGAGTGAGCTTTGTCCCATTGTGTGTCACTTTGTCTCCCTCTCTCCCTGTGCCTATTTACCCTTCTTAAGAGTTAGTTTCTTACCCATGTTCTCTGAGAAACCCCTGTGGGCTAACAGGGGCCTTGCCCTGGCTGTTACCCAACACTCCCTTCCCCTTCTGGGATCACAGAAGCTACCTTGTACCTGGGTGATTATCTTGGCATCATCTGAGTGAGAGCTGGCTGCTGCTAGGACCTCTTGTAGCTCCTGACGCTCCTCAGCCAACCTGCGGCATGGAAGGACTTGTGATAGCAGCCCCCCTGCACAGATTCCCTGTGGGGGTGGGGTGCTTATTTGGACTACCTGCCAGCCCAAAGTGTGGCAGCTGCAATGGCCCTCCCTGGGGCAGGCAGGTGATCTAGCTGGCCTAGGGCTGCCATATATGCAAATTTTTAGAGGACACTTATGAGGAATACAGGTTGCAGGGCTGCATTGGCTCCAGTGCAGACCTGCAACCTATATTCCTCAAAAGTGCTCTCTAAAAATGTGCATATATGGTAATCTTAAGCTAGTCCTGCTCATGGGGCTTTACCCACTAGCCCCTTCCCACATTCACGCACACTCTCATCAGCTCCTTGCACCAACTCCTCTTGCACGTATACACAGACCAATGTGCTCACAATCTCCATCACCTCACCCATGCTCTCACCAGTCCTGCCCACGCATGTGCACTTGCACCACCACCCTCATATACACACACCCTCATACAGAACCTCACACACACACATTCACCCCAGTCACCTCACTAGGGTTGACACCTTTGGTTGTTTTTTTACCTGACACATCCCTTTCGGCCTATGGGAGTGCCGGGTAAAAAAACCCCACCACAGATGGCAACCCCACCTCACACATGTATTCACACCAGACTCCTTCCTTTCTTTCATACACAAATAGCTGTCCCTGCATTCTTGTAGTTCAGTTTATTTACAGCTATTCGATATTCTGCAGTCTTGTAAGGGAATACCGCAAGATAGTAGTGTGGCAGAGTGCTCTGGTCTCTACACTCAGAAGCTGGGCCTTAGTGGGTAACATCCTAGCCACATCTGGCCCTGAGCCTATCTGGCTCCAATTGAGCAGAGTGGAAGAAAAGCTCAAATGAAACTTTGCTTGTTTCCATCTACCACTGAGCTTTCCCCATTACAGTGCTCCAACGTACTGGCCACTGGCTGCTGGAAGGGGATTGGTCCCACGTACAGAGTCTGTGGCAGAATCAGCCATGGATACATACATTAGGGCATCCACCACGCAATCGCTTAGCCCTGCTTTTCAGCAGGCAAATCCTTGGTGCTTTCTTTCCTGACATCTCAAACTGGGCACCCCAAAATCTCTAATCACTGTTGAAAATCTTGGCCCTAGCTTCCAGGCTCTGCCTCTTCTCCAGACACTAAAGCTACAGCTGTAGCTTGTTCCTTGTGGAATTAATTCAGCTGTGTCCTTCCTTCCTGCCCCTGCAGTTTGGCAAACCAACACACACACCCTGCAAGAACCACAAACACATGGCCCAATTCCCCAGGTTTCAGTGCCAGCACCGGCTTCTCAAACTGGGTGATGTCTCTTGCACTCTGCTCACAGCCAGGTCACTGATGTGTTTTTAAAAGTTCCTTACTGTGTAGCATTGGGTGTAAATCAAACCTCAAAGGGAAGGGCAAAAAATATTCATCTTCGATCAGTAAGTCTGGAAGGTAGCTCAAGAGGTCATTTAATCCAGTGATTCTTAACAAGCAGCTGCATCATATCCCCTGATGTGTCCCCTCCTGCCACCTGTGCTGTGAGGGTTGGGGGCAGGATAAGAGGAATGTTGCTTCCCTGCCTTTCTAGCTCCCACCTCCTGCTTCTTCTAGCCCCCTCAGCCTGGCTCCCCACTGCTGCCAATATCAGCCTTCCCCACCTCCTGCCAACACTGCCAGGATCAGTGTCCCCCTTGCTGCTACTGTTTGGCCATGCCTTTCTAGCTCCCACCTCCTGCTTCTTCTAGCCCCCTCAGCCTGGCTCTCCACTGCTGCCAATATCAGCCTTCCCCACCTCCTGCCAACACTGCCAGGATCAGTGTCCCCCTTGCTGCTACTGTTTGGCCATGCCTCATCCTAGATTTTTTTTAAAAAACATGCAAGTATTTAAAACTGACACTTTGGGGTGGCCAGATATGCACATTTTAGAGGACACTTATGAGAAATACAGGTTGCAAAGCTACATTGCCCTGCAACCTGTATTTCTCATAAGTGTCCTCTAAAACGTGCATATCTGGCCAACTGTTGGGGGGAGGTGAGAACCTCCTGACTCACCATACCCACCGCTGTGTTCTCACAAGCAGTGGGGATAACAGTAGGGGGTTTCCAAACAAGAAGGGTTACAATAGGAAGGAAGGAAGGAAGGCTGCTGCTCCAAGAAGCTTCTATATTGGAGGAAAGTAATTGCTTTCTTGCCTGAGTTCTCTGCTGTCTCAGCAAACCACAGTTCTTCCTCCTTTGCATGTTCCTCACATAGCATCTCTGCCTCACGACACTGACTGCTTGTTCATCCAGCTCCCCCTGCTGACAGCTCACTGAATGTTCCTAAGTAGAGAGATAAAGGAAGAGCTATTTTTAATTCTGTTTCCCCCTTTTCTGAGAACAGGAGGGACGGGATAGAAGAATATTGAATAAATGAATGAATAAATAAATTCTCCTGGGAACAGAAGTGGAGGGGGAGGTAATGCATCCAGAGGAGTTACCCATGTTCATGAGAACAAGAATGTAGGGAGTTCCTCTTGGCCCTACACCAGAATCCCCACCTCTTTTGAGGGACCAGGAATTTGGAGTGATCAAAAGCCCAGCAAAGCAGTACCTGGGGCTGGCAATTCCACTCTCTTTATCCTACATCTGTGGGAGAAGGGAAGGGGCTACAGAAGGCCATACACCCCAGTTCTGCTTTCACTGCTGCTTCAATAGCTCCAGAAAAGCATTTAAGAAGTGGCAGGGTCAGCCCATACAAGCAGTGGCCCAGAGGGCATTCCCCTCCTTGTTTTCCCCCTCCCTCCACAAAAGGGGGTGATGGAAGACACCTGCCACTGCTGCTGTTGAAGATTTGGAGCTTCAAGATCTGGAAGAGAGTGGGGCATGTGCTTCCATTATACATCACCAGCAGTGCTATTGCATCTAGCTCAGGGTCAGCTGTTACTGTCTCGTACCTGCCTGAAGAAGAGCTCAGAGAAGCCTTGCCTGCAGGGAGGAATTACCATCTGTACTCACCTGCTTGCTGCTGGTGTGGGGGGGGCTTGCCTGCCTCGCCGCCGCTGCTGTCACCACCGCCGCCGCTGCTGCCGCCGCCGCTTGCTGCTGGGGCCGCCGCCGCCGCTGCTTCATCCCCGCGGGATACCTGCGGGGAACAAGAAAGACCTGTGAGTTGGGGGTTGGGGGGGGAACGCAGAGGGCAGCCACGTGGGCTGTCCTGTCCCCTCCCCCCCCACCCGGAAGTAGTGGGAGCTAAAAGCCCGAGGACAGCGGCTGAGCCGCAGGCTGCGGCCACGGCCAAAGGGCGCGGCACTTTTGGGGTACTTTGGGGGACTGCAGGGGGGTATTGTGCAGGCTTTGTTTATTTTTCAGGGCTAGGGTGGTAAGGTGGGGGTATTGATACGGGTGGGGTAATGTGGGGGGTGGACCCAGGGACTCCCCCTGGTGAGAGCAGGGGGAGGACCGGGAGG
>QEPC01009285.1:1598069-1635035 GCA_003113815.1 Sphenodon punctatus
GGGCCGCGGCTGTGGAACTCCCTTCCGGAGGAAGCTCGCCTGGCCCCAAGCCTTTTGACATTTCGGCGGAACTGTAAGACCTGGCTGTTTGCCCAGGCCTTTGGGAGGGAGGGTGGGGGGGGTGACTTTTAATCCCCCACCTATGTATTTATTTATTACTGTCCTTTGCCCTGTTTTACTGATGTATTTTATATTTGTATTTTAATTGATTTTAATTGTTTTTGCTGTTGTTAGCCGCCCCGAGCTGCATTGCAGGAGGGGGCGGGATAGAAATCTATAAAATAAATAAATAAATATAAATAAATAAGTAGTTTGCACACTCTGCCCACAGAAGCAGATTCGGCCAAAGGGGACATCTTAACAACTCTGGTCATGAGGAAGTTGAGTGGAGAATGGTGCCATGGCCCCCCAGTGAGAGTGCGGGGGATGAGCAGGGGTGGGAATAGCATTGTGTGGGATGAAGTGGAGGGGTTAGGGAGAGGGTTGGTAGGTGAGGTTTAGGAGGATTTAAAATAGTTGTATATGTGTTTATATATGTGATGTTTATATATTTTATTATGTAAGTTGCCCTGAGCCTTTGAGGGAAGGGATACAAATTTAAATAAATAAATAATGAAATTATCCCACAAACTACTGACTCTGGGAGTAGTCCTTATTGCAGCGTGCCTATCTCTTGACTCTTTCATACTTGAGACCCACATGGCAACAACACTTGAAGCACGAACAACGCAGTCCAGAAGTAATTTGGTGCTGGTGCAAGCTTTTCGCACTGGTGCTAAGTGGCTTCAGGATCACACCCTGAACCTTCCCCGGCAGATGTTATCCAACATATGGTAACTTGTTTCCCTACCCAACTCTTCTTATTTAACCCTATCTTCTTGCACCTTAAGTCCAGGTCTCAAGCAAAAGAGTAAAAAATGGGTAAACTGAATTTACCGGGGCCCAGCAACCCAAAGGCCCCCTCAACCCAATCACCAGGAGGAAAACATTCAGGCTTCATTGTGGATGTTTAAATTACTTATATAATCTTATCTCAATGAGCATATTTGTACCTATGTGGTGTCCAGATCATGTGAGATGTACTTGAACTAATCGGAAGCAGTGTTTAACAGACACAACATTCAGAACAGTGAGCTGCTCTTTCAAGGTGCCTAGAAAGGCTGAGACCAGCTGCCAGGGACCTGGAACACTAAAGCTGCTCCATGGTCCTTGATGGTGCCCAGGGACAGGGACAGGGACAGGGAGCAGTGAGTGGGTCTTCCATGGTGCCTAGAAGAACTGAAACCAGATCCACTGGGATTTCTGAGCACAGAGAACAGTGGACTGTCCGCTCATTAGTTTGTCTGTATGGGTTGGGATGAAAGCCCATGGTATGAATTTGCCTTTAGCTTGGCAAAATGTTATTTAGAGTTAACTTAAACCCATTCCCTCTTGTTCTCTTCTAAATGGCCATGGAGACCAACTGGTCCCTATCCTCTTAACAGCAATCAATTACGTATTGGAACAGACAACTTGTGTCCTCCCACCCACCACCATCACCACCCCCAATCTTCTTTTATTGCCAAGCGAGCTGGGTTGTGCAACACTAGAGAAGAAGGTATAGGAATCCCGCTGTCGGCAGAGTAAGCCCCAATTAGGCCTTGCTCCCTGACAAGGAGTAGGACTGAGCCTTTTAGCAAGTCATATTTAATCTGCTTTAGAGAAACTAAGCAGAGCCCTGCCAATGGGATCGGAGTGAGTGTGGTACTGTCGGATCTCACTAAAGCCACTTATAGGTTCAAAGAATGAACAAGGCCGGTGCCAGTCCTATTATTTTGATTTGTTTAATGAAAATACTTTGCTCATTCCATAGATGTTATGCTTTGATAAGGTAATTGTTCAAGGGTGCAGCTTACATCCTATTAATACTGCACTCTGGGCAAATTAAACCTGACCCAATGGAAAGACAGATCCAAGGAGCTCCATGGAATCTAGCCCAGTTAACATGGGGACATTTTTGCCTTTTGTTTAGAAGCCTGCCAGGGAGAGGAAGCTTGGGGAGAGTGGTGTGTGGGGGTTTTTAGGATGGGGGTCTGGGGTCTTTGCTATCCTCTGAGAAAGTCCCTGACTACAGGAAAAGAATGAGTTCCGCTTGCACACAAATAGCAGCTTTAGGTTTGTAGCTATGGAAAGAAAGGGGGTGGGAGGTTTCTGTCCCTCCTGTAAATTCTCCTTCCCACATAGCAATATATGTTTCAGGTTTTCCCCCTCAGTTCTGAAGTCTGAAGAAATTACTACACCCCCTCCCCATCTTCTCATGCAGTTTGCCCCGGCCTTCCCACTGTGCTTTACCAATTGGGCCCAAGCTTCACCAACTGGGGTCTGTTTGTTAAACTATAGGAGTTTGGGGGGGAGGGTGGGCAGGATGCTGGGAGGGCTACAGTCCCCCCCCCCCCTCAAAATAACTGTTGCTAACGACTCCCATAATTTTGCTAAGCCTAAGATATGAAGTGTGCATCCATCTAACATTCTCCCCACTCTCACACACTCTAGCCTCCTGCAAGTTTCAAGGTCAGGAACTGTTGTGGCTGTAAAGCTTCAAACACACACTCAGACACAAACACACACTAGGACTGAAACCAATATCTGCAGTGAATATTGGATTGATGATTTTGCTTGATTCAAACCATATCCACCAAAATGGATAATAACCTCTAGATGGGTCCGGCTGTGCTGGATATCCACTTTTCAGTTGTTCAAACGGTTGGTTCATTTCAGCTATTTGCATGTAGAGTAGCTGAACAACCAAATATCCAAATAGCTGAAAAACCAATTAACCAAAAAAAACAAATGTGTGAATATCTGTTTCAGCTGCAGATGTTGTTCGAATAATGCAATAATATCCACAAATAGAAAATCCACTCTTCATTTCAGATGTAGTACACACACATCTACGCAAACCTACACCCCTGTGCACACTCATATACTTCCACACATTAGCACATACACATGCACTCACACCTAAATCCACCGAGATATGTCTATGCACACACCACATATTCATGTACACTCCTATGTACATGTACACACAGTCACATACACACACATGTACATATACACACAGACACTCAAGTACTCATACATACTCACACACACCCTGGTTCATGCAAGCAATTGTAAACTCCAGTGAATTTCTTTTTTCATAAAAGCTTTAGGGGCTTAGAAAGAATCTCGGGTCTGAAGGAATGAAACACTCTCCCTCCCACCTCCCTCTTTTTAGCAATTAAGTGCAGAACATCTCTCTGAAAAATAAACAGAGCCTTGTTTTCCTGAGAAAGAAAGAGCCAGAGAAAGTAGGAACGGGCTCAGCACTCCGCATCTAAAAGGGCACTAGGCTGTTCTCAGGAGAAGCCAGAGAGCTGAGTGCAGTAGCCCTGAGATTTCAACCTCCACCTGCACAAAAACCACATAGCCTAAACTAAAGGGGACATACTTACCACCTTTTCTAAAGGAGATCCTTTTAACTGGCAAATGCCTCCGTAACTTCACACTTAAAGGCACCCCACCCCGTTCCTCTATGATCAATAATACTAGGAAGATAATTCAGCCTATAGCAAACACAGTGCGAGTCTTTCTGTTGCTTTTGGAGCAGGCTCTTTGATTCTGCCACCAAAGCGATCATGTCAGTTTCATTTGCCAGTTTCTATTTTATTACATCTCCAGTCAAACAGGGCTTTTGTCTGTGACATGTTCCTTACTCTTCAGAGGGGGTGAAATTAACCACTGTTTGTAGAGGAGGGAAATCTCTCTGCCTTCAGCTCCCAAGTTTTGGGTTTTTTTGCATTGTTCGGTTTTTTTTTGGGGGGGGGGATAACAAACTAGGGTTTGGGTTTTTTGTTTTGTTTTCCTGTGTCCAGGTCCTCCCTTTTGGAGGATTTCAGAAAACAGATAATTTCTGTCTCCTGCTTTGGAAACATTCCTCTGGATGAATATTCTACTTTTCCTGGACAATAGGAAAAAAATCCTCTCAGAAAATTTCTTTAAAAAAAAAAAAAACACAATCCCCTAGTTTTCAAGGTAATTGCCTTTTATAGAGAGACTTACTGGATAATCGCTTAAAAATACTGCTTATTACTAAGGGATCTTGAAGTGGAGAAACCTCATAGCAATAATCTGCTTGTAATTTGAGTAGGAAAAGGGGGCAACTTTGTTTTCAAATAATCTATCTCCAGAGATTTCTTTTTTTAAAAAAAATCCATTATATATATAATATATTAAAAATATTTATTAAGGGAACAGAGTGTGTGCAGTCTCTAGCAGGTTTCATGCCGTTCCACGTTTTAAAATATTAGTGCAATTGACAAAGGGGAAATTCAAACACATCCTAATAACTAAATAAATTTAATTAAAAAAAATAAAATATAAAATCAAAATCCATGCTCATCGTTTGGACAAATTTGAGTGACTTTGGGACTGGATTCTGATAGACTAAGTGAAATCAAGAATTCAATCAGACCTGGAATAACAAGTTGCTCATCACCTTTTGCCAACTGCTATGAAATTTACCTCCATCCCCGATCAGTGGAATGGCCCTAACGTCTGAGGGGGGCGGAGACACCCTATATCCCTTTTCTGCTTATGAGTTGCTTTCCAGGGCTCATTTACTAGGCGTTTCTCCAAAGAGAGGGAGTGATCTGCAGTATTTATCAGCCCGAGACATACCTTAGGAAACCATGGAGATGGGCGGGGGGGAAATGAGGAAGATCATTCAAGACGAGAGGACTTCTGTCCTGTGTCTTTAAGCAGTTACTTGAGTCCTTTTTCTTGATTGATGCTTGTTTTAATCTATTGCTGAGTGCTCCCAGGAGAGAAAAAAGAAGAAGAAGGGAAAGGACTGGGGTTGGGGGAGTTTGTTCTTTTGTGCACATGGGTAATGAAGCACAAAAAGTGTAAACCCCCCCCCCCCTTTTAGCTCTCCGCTTGGACGCTCAGGTAACCCCCACCCCCCAGCTCCAGATCTGCATGTGAAATTGCCATTTCATCCCTCCACACTCCTTAATTGTTGGAAAAATTATTTGTGAAATTGCTTTCCACCAGGAGAGGAGCACACGCGCATTCCCAAGCTCCCCCTACCAGCACCTTGTATTTCCCAGTCATGGAGTTTCCAACTGACAAATTACTGAGGCTTCCCTCTCCCCCTCCCTCCCCTCCCTAAAATAAATTAAGGGCTCATTTAAAATACAACACAAAGCAATATAGATATCTTGCTGGGGTATAATGAATGGGGGGAGCAGTGGATACAGCGGTTGTATTGGAGGCGAGAGGTGAGAGGCGAGTTCAGATTTGGAAAAGTGGATGTCACAAGCAAAGGAGAGAGGGGGCTATTACTTCAACCAGCTCGGCCCCCTAATACTTTATTTAATCGAGATTAGGGTTTATGCGTGGTTTTCCCCTCAAAAAATAACACACAACTAGGGGAGAGAGGAAAGAGAGAGAGAAAAGGAAGTTTCTCCTGAAAGTGTCTTAAATCCCCCACACACACGCACACACACACACATTCTCCATGACCCTTTGGTCTTGGCAAGAGAAACAAACTCCGCGTTTGATGTGCAGAGTTTAGATCCTCAGAAAGGTACGCCAATAGCAGCGGGAGGGGGGGGGGGGGCAGCATGTGTATTGCAAAACCGATCGAACCTAGATTCTCTCCCACCCAGTGGGGTATATTCGCATCAGCTGTGGGTGGTGGTGGTAAATTTGGATCTCCAAGGAAGTAATTTGATAAAAAATCATTTTTGATCTGATTCCTATTCCCCCTCCCCCCGCAAAAAAGGTGTCCCGATTCAAAGGGACCTCACCTTGGCCGGGATCCACAAACCACTTTCTTTGAAGTGAATAGTTTGTGGATCGGGGCCCTAGTAACATAAATCGTTTCAAGAGCTTTCCTTTTTACCTCCATACACTCACTCCCCATACTCTCTCTCGTTTACTAGCTCTTTCTCAACCTCCCCTCCACTTTGTATTGTGTGTAACCCTCAAACTTTAGAAACTGACGCCTTTGGGCCCGGAAGACAGGCTTGTCTCTTGCAGAAGCCAGCTAGTGGACTCAGAGGAGAAAAAAATTTCGACACACTGAAAAGAAATTCACAGGATCACTTTTTGTTGTGTTCTCTGGCTGGAAAAAAGTTCCCAAAGTAATATATAAATAAATTAAATAATACCCAACGGACAAGTAAATATTAAGTAAATCTACCTACCAACCTACCTACCTTCTTACCTAGTCTTGTAATCACTTGATCACTTCCAGTTCTTGGTTGCATCAGAAAGATTTTGCAACTTCTTCTCCCCACCTTCCAAGAGAATTTTTTTTTTTAATCACCTCTACAAAGTTTCAGCATCTGTCTTGGGAAACTAGATTTGCTAAGAAGAGAGAGAGAGCTTATTTTATTTTATTTTATTTTATTTTATTTTATTTTATTCCTTTCCAAAAGAGAAGGATCTGGCGGGTTGGAAACGGGGTGATAGAAAATTGTGAATTTCAGCAGAAACTGGTACCTCCTTTTTCCTCGTGGGAGAAAAAACTCTCCCCACCCCCACACTATTTTATAGTTGGAGATCCATGGGGCAGAGCGGGTCTGTTAAGGGGAGAAAAGGGTGGAGCAGCATGAAAAGGTGGGCAAAACTGGAGGTAAAATTGGGGGAAAGACCCGTTTGGGGGTTAAGCAGAAGAAACCAATCCTTTGAAATCCTACTGCTGTCCCCACTGCCTTTTCCCCGTCCAGAATTTTGTCAGTTTCAGGGTTTGAACTAGACTGGGGCGCGGAGTTTGCGAAACTTGCTAAATTTGCTTTGCTGCAGCAAAAAAAGAGAAGCTGCTTTGAGAGGAGGTTTGTTTGTTTGTTTGTTTGTTTGTTTGTTTTATTTTAAAAGGAAAACCTTTCCCCTCGATTTCTACCCCCACCCTCTTTTTAAAACAGACCCGAACAAAAGGGGTTTGCAAAAAAAAACACAAAAAAAAAAAAACTGGCGTCATTCCCCGCTGGGAAGGAACGTCTCTCAAGTCCCGGGAGCGCTGGCAGCCACCTTCAAGGGAAACGTTACGATAGTCCTAGGTCAGCGGGGACAATCAGCGGGGGGCGGGAGGGTGAGGGCCCCACCTCGCGAGAGTGGACAGCGTCTTATGTCTCAGGGGGTAACTGCGCCCATTCGAAACGGGGGAGCCAATCCTGGGCAAGCTAATCCGCTCAGTGGCCAGGAGTTTTCTGAGTTTGGGGACCACATAATCCGGTTTCTGGGAGGAAATAGCAGCGATTAGAAGAGAGACAAGAAAGTCCAGTGCCCATCTTACTCAGATCGGGTTGCTTTCTCCTTCAGTGCTGCTCTGGACTTTATTTTCCTCTCCATTAAGATTACACACACACCCAAATAAAATAAAATGGGCAGGAATTTGGAGTTTTTCTAGCAGCTCTGCAGATCTGGACGGCAGAAGATTATTATTTTTGGGGGGGGGTTGCTTAAAGCATCTGTCAAATGGGGGGAGAGAGAGACAGAGACAGAGACAGAGACAGAGACAGCGCGCGCGCACGGGAAACCTGACAGGATGGAGAGATAAATTATAAGGAGGGGATGGTATAAATGATCTGGAAGATTTGGGGCGGGGAAAGAAAGGCTCAACAGTTGATTTTCAAACGAGAGTCAATAGCAATAATATCTCTGATTTATAATCTATGGCCGCGATCTACAAACCCCTTACTCCGTAGTAACTACTCCGGAGTAAGTGGTTTGTGGATCGCGGAAAGAGTTCGAAGTAAATTGTTTGTGGATTGCTGTCTATATCTATAATCTCTGTAATCCACACTCTTGCTATATGATCCCTATATCTCTAGTTTATAGCTGTCTATTGCTATAGATCCAATTAAAAAATAAATAAATCCTGACACCGAATGCCCAAATCACCGGCTTCTTAAAATCTCCCTCCCTCTTGGATTCTCCTTCCTCCTCTTCCCCCTATGGGGTGGGGTATATTTTATAAGCTCTTGCGGGGAGACGTTTAATCGCTGGTTTCCAACATTTGGCAAAGCCGTAGCTAACTAAGCAGCCCCCTAAATGGAGTGAGTTAGCTAATTAGTTAGAACCCATGCAGGCACCTGAGGAATGGTGGGGAGGGGGGAGGCATCCGTTACATCAGAACTTTATAGGTCTTTAAACCTTAAAAGTTGTCCAGATCGACAGGGACAAGGGGCAGAATCTTCCATCCATTGAATTTTAGTCTCAGCCCTGGCTGAATTAAATGGTAGAGGATTGCTTGCGTCCAAGGTGTGGGGGAACTGGGCTGTTATTGTTTCTTGGATAGGAGGGAGAGTTTATTCCGGGCCACTTGAAGGCTAAAGGGGTGTGTGTGTCTCCTTTGCATGAGGCTCTTTGAGTTGCACTTGTCTATTTCTCGAGGTGAAACTACTTCCAACTTGGGGGGGGGGACTTTTCTCCCCCAAGGGAGCTACTTTGGGTAAGTTTCCCATCGCCCCCCCCCCCCCCCCCATTTGAAAACATCCCAGCCTTCCACCGAAACGAGTCCAAGCGATGATTTTAAAAATAACATCATAATAATAATTAATAATAATAATAAAACACCCACCCAGCCTATATATTTGCCTGTGCGTTTGGAGGCTGCCTCCTGCTATTGGTCCCTCGCCCCCTTGCCTGTTCATGAATAAAAGAAAAGGAGCTGGAGCCTATCACAGCTCACTCCAGGGCTCCTTCTTCCTACCCAATGCGCCAAAGTTAGGCGCTTTAACAACTTCCAAACCTTTCAGCTGACACTATCTTTCCCCCCACCCACTCATCGCTCCCGCTCCTTCCCTCCCCAAGTAGCCTTCCCCAAAACGATCAGCAGCCACCAACACACACATACAAAAAGCAACACACACACACACACAAAATAAGACAGAGTAGGGGCAAGGCAGGGGGGAAAAAATTCATCCCCCGAGAAGCCCAGCCCAGCAGTAAAGGCTCTCTGCAACTTTGGATTTGTTTGCCTTTCTATCCAGTCTGTGTGTCACATTCCTACGGGGCGCACGCTCCGTTCCGGCTGGTCAATTTCACACAGAAAAAAATCCTAACCCCAAACAAACTTTTATTTCCCAGCTGGTCAATTTCACTCAAACTTTACAGAAGAATTTCGGGGCGGCTTTCTTTTCTCTCTTTTATTCTTGCGGTTGTTTTATTTCCCCCCACCCCCCTCCCCTTTGGAGCAAAGAAATCTTTTTGCAACCAAGTTGGGGCTGGAAGGGACAACCCTTCGAAAAGAGGAGAGATCGAGGCGCTTTTTTTGCAGTTCGCTGGACTTTTCCTTTAAAGGGGGGGAGTTCCTTCGCGTTTCAATTTTTAAAACCTCCCCTCCCGAGACTGACTTGATGGCTGCTTTGCCGGGGACAGTACCTAGAATGATGCGCCCAGCGCCTGGTCAGAATTACCCCCGCACCGGATTCCCTCTGGAAGGTAAGTCTGAAACAAAATACAGTTTCATTGATTGATCCGTTTTCAGCCGATCTGGGTCAATTTCCTCTTTTAAACTCCCCAACTTCCCCCCTTTAAACAACAAATAGCTTTAACGTTCAGTTTATTTTACTGCTGAAAGACCAGATTGATGTTTTAAAACTGGAGGCGTGTTTAGATCCTTGTTTTTCGTTGCTAATTTCCCCCTCCAAATCCTCCTCCCCAAAGACTAAATAAATTATCAGATTCCACCGCCATCCCCTACTTTGTAACGCATTGCAACTTTTGGGTTGGTTTTTCAATTCCGATCGAAGGGTCTGTCTGTACAGATAGCCAGCTGCTGGGATCATTGTGGGTTGGGTTGTTGTTGTTTTTAACGATCTGGAAATTTGGAGCCGGTTTGGCAGCTGCTTTAGAGTTTGGGGGGGGCGCATCAGAGGTCTTTGCAAGCTGTCAGACTGCGAAGTAGCGCCCCCCCCCCCACACACACACACACACATACCCCTCGCCCCAGTAAGTTGGCAATTTCTCTGCATCCCCAGCCAACCCCACCTTTAGCATTTGGGGGGGGGGAACACCCGTAGTCTCTCGCTCGCTCGCTCGCTCTCTTATTGTAATTGTGATTTCCTTCCTTGCCTCCGCTCGGAATTAAAGTGGAAGCCCATCTCCGCATTTATTAAAAGACGAGAATTCATACAGAGCGTGATCAAGTGGGCAAAAAAAAAACCCAGCCCGGGAGAGATGGGGGGAAAGAAAAAAAAGGAAAGAAAAATCACGCAGCGCTGGGAAAAAAAAAACCACCAACCCCAAGCTGCGGGGATTTGGTGGAGTACCTCTCTGTAGCAAATGAAGTAAAACAGACGGCAAGGGAAAGGATCAAAGGATTACAACAATATTTGCACAACATGACTGGGAATAATGAAAAGGCAGAGCGGACGGTTGCTTTTAGCGCCTCTTGAATGTAAAATCACCCACTCGAGTAGGAAGCGGCCGGGAATGAGGGATCCAGAGAGGGCCGGGCGAGTGACTTTGAATTAGTATTGCATGCTTCGTATTAAATCGCCAGGCAACTTCTGCAAACCACTCTTCTTCAAGCAGAGGGAAAAATCAGACCCTCTGCCCCCCCCCCCTTCTTTCTTTCCTTCCAAATTATGCAGCCGAGTTTCTTTCCTTTTTTGAGGGGAGGGGGTGCTGTGAAATTGTCTTAATCTGCCAGGCATACATGGACGAGCGGTGCCACAAATTGAGGAGATCGAATGGGGATTAGAGCACACACCCCCACTGACACCTCCCTTTAGAAAGAGATTGGTATGGACATTGCAGTCCAGACTCTGCGCAAGGTGCCAGGGAGCGCCTAAGGTGCTTTGCGCCCCACGTTTGCTGCCACGCTTGCAGTGGGAAAAAGCTTCATTTTTTAAAAAAAAACAAACACAACCCTCCACCCCAAAACAAAACCCCACCCTTCTGATTCTATTCCTGCAAAGCTCCGAAATCAAACCACGAAAAGGAGAGGGTTTTTAAAATGGTTTTAGTATGTTTAAATATCCACTTTGCATTAGCTGTTGCACCGGTGCTTGGAAACTTTGCAGTTTTTAAATTGCGCCCAATTTCAAACTTTCTCCTGTTTCAAAGTCCACCTCAAAGTTCAGCCCGGTTTCCTACATGGGGAAAGGATGGATTTTTTAAAAAAACAATAAAACAAATCAGACCTCCCTTTCCAAAATACGCCTTGAAATTTTTGGGAAGCAAAGGCTGGTTTAACCAGCGAACTCGTTCCTCGTTGCTTAAAAACACAGAGACGCCACGAAATTAGGCAGATAGAGATCGCGCGAATGCATAGAAAACGCAGATGGACTGATAGGCGGACAGTCGCAAACCTACCCAGAAATACAGCGGAAACGGAGGAGAGGATATGTGGGGTGGAGAGGAGCCCTCGGAGCTATAAACACATGAGTCGTGGAAGGTACAGAGGGTGTGGATAAGAAAGAAAGAAATCTAAATATACCAAAGTATACATTGTATGTAGTTGTATGAAGAAATACATAAATGCAGCTATGGAGAGAGAGAGAGAGAGAGAGAGAGAGAGAGAGAGAGAGATACATGAATCTATGGATATCACTATTAATACAGATTAATATGAACTTAGGAAGGCTTAAGAAGGCAGAGAGCCGACTGTCCATAGAAATCCCAAGGGGTCAGGTATAGGTGATCTGGGGCTGATCTCGACAGGAGGGTACTTGGGGGATGGGTAGCAGCGCGTACCCCCTCACTGAACGTCTTCCCCTTTTCTCTGTATTGTAGTGTCCACTCCACTGGGACAAGGCAGAGTCAACCAGCTGGGTGGGGTGTTCATCAACGGTCGCCCCCTGCCCAACCACATCCGACACAAAATCGTGGAGATGGCCCACCACGGCATCAGGCCTTGTGTCATCTCCCGCCAGCTGCGTGTCTCGCACGGTTGCGTCTCCAAAATCCTCTGCAGGTATCAAGAGACAGGGTCCATCCGGCCCGGAGCCATCGGAGGGAGCAAGCCCCGGGTGAGTGCACAGCAAACAAGGGACTGGGGGCCATTCCTGTAAAATCAACACAACCCCCCCCCTCTCACACACACACACACACACACACACACACACACACACACGTCCATTGACCTCAACGGCAACAGTGCCTACGGGTAACCAGCAGAAACCAGCAAGCTCCCTAGAGCGCGCGATCAAAAATCACATGGTCCTCTCTCTCTCTCTCTCTCTCTCTCTGCCATCCGCTCCCCAATTCCAAGCATCTTGCCCTGCTTCCCATCAGTTCCTTATTAAAATGCATTGTTTCTTCCCTAAAATGAAAATGTGGGGGAGGAAGGGAGAAAGGGAAGGGGGTGCCTAATAAACCTGAGATTTGTAGAATCAAATGGGTAAGAAGCCTATGAATAAATTAGAATGATTCACCACATGCAACAAGTGGAGCGTTTTCTTTGCTCCCTATTTCTAAACCAGCAGAGAGGGAAATAAATTGAGGGTGGGATGGGAAACTATGCTCATCCCTCTAAGCAGATCTCCGGATTTCAAGGACCCATCATAGAAGTTTTCAAGAGATCCTTGCCAATTTGATTGGCGACCAAAAGTTTCTAGAAATTGAGACACCCAGGCCCCGCTGAAATCAGTGCAGAGGTGCAAGAAACGCGCATAGTCATTCATCGACATTAAAAGAAATAAAGGTGTGCATCCAGGCTGAGAAATGTCCGCAATACAATGTGTATTGACACAGAATAGACCCACATGTGATGGAGCACACAAAGTATACACAAATGCTAGGAACTGAAGCCCAAATGAGAAGAAATTAATTATACACGCAAGACAGATACACAGAAACTAGAAATATGCAAGATGTGAGCATACAAAGTACTGTATACACCAACACTAGGAACTGGTTGGTGCCCAGAAGGATAAATTAATTTATACTTGCAGGACATATACACACGAACTCAGCAACAAACATACAAGAGCATACATGTATACACCCAAGCTAAGAAGTCTGTACACAAACAGGCCCACACGCACACTCACAAACAGACTAAGTAAACACACCAAGGTTTATAGAAATGCCAAGAACTCCTTCCTAGATCCGAGCTAATTAATATCTACATGCACAATGTATGCACACAAAACTCAGAAACATTCCAGGACATAAACATATGTCTCCACAAGTCAAGAAATCTAGACAAACACCCCCACAGAGTCTAAACTCAGAAATACACTCTAAAGGACACACACATTAAGTATATATAGAAATGCTAGGAATTTGTGTCTTCCTGGGGCAAAAGAAATTATCGATTGTTACTGAAATCAACACGAAACACGCACACATGTACACAAACTAAGAAACATTCCAGGGCACATGTATGTGCACACCCGCTAAGAAATATACACAAACAACTACCCCAACCACATGCACACACAGAATCTCAAAATATACTTGAATGTAGAGAGAGAAACTCAGAAACTGACACAAATGTACACTTTTTGTGGGAATTTTGCCATTGATTTCAAGGAGGTCATGATTGCACTCATTATTTTGCACGCGCACACATTAATTATTCCTTTTTCCTTGGAATTGAAGTTCTTTTTTGCCCTCCCAATAGATGAGAATAATGTCTCTGTGAAGGTGGGATTTTAGGAATGTACCCGATTATTTTTTAAATTAAAAGTGGATTTCTCTCTTTCTCTCTCTCCCCCCCTCTCTCTCTCTCTCTCCCTCTCTCTCTCGCCCCCCCCTCTCTCTCTCTCTGCCCCCCTCCACTCCCACACAACTTTACACACTGATCCCCATTGATCACAAAAGCAGGTCGCTACTCCCGATGTGGAAAAGAAAATCGAGGAGTATAAGCGAGAGAATCCGGGAATGTTTAGCTGGGAAATCCGCGATCGACTTCTCAAAGACGGGCACTGTGACAGGAGCACTGTCCCCTCAGGTGAGAAGGCAGCTTGGCAGGAAACACAAGAAAACAAGCAAGGGAATAAATTGAGGGGAAATGATTATCTGCAAACCCCACAGGTTTGACACCAAACATGTGTCCCAGGGCGAAAGGAGAATAAATAAATAAATAAATAAATAAATCCTGTGACTAGAAAAGTTTCTCTCTCCTAGATATGGCAGAGGAGCAATCCTAGCCTCAACTTAAACTTCTGGGAAATCCTCCAGAAAGCAGAGAAGTGGATGGGGAAAAATAAAGGGGCAAAGGAAGGTAGCGTGGGCTTGTCGGTTTCACCGGCCGAGTGTTCTAATCCCTGCTCAGAGAGTTGATATTCAGACCTCCCATAACCCTGCTCTGTCCAGCAAGCCCGGAGAGAGATTTTCTGCCATCCCTGTTTGTTGCAGGGATTGTTCAGGAAAAGAAAAACAAAAACACCCCCAAAAGCCTGTGGTGGGACCTGGGTAGGATGCAGTGGCTTTGAACTCAGCATTTCCAAACTCAAACAAACCAAGGGATTAGGAAAGGGAGAAATATTCGCTTCCAGAGCAATGCCAAACCGGCTGCCCGAGCCTAGCACAACAAATGCCTCCTGGCCAAGGAACCCAAAGCTTTTATCCCGGAGAGGAGGGCAGAAGCAGGCGTTTAGACAGAGAGCCAGGAGCGGGACCGATTCTGAATTGGATCCTGCCCCAAATACAGGGCTGGGGTTGGCACGCGAAAGGCAGAACAAGCTAAGACATGCCCTGTTTGTGATCTCTGTGCGCGTGTGTGTTGCGGGGGGAGGTTATGGGATAAGTGCATGTGGACACATCTGTAGAAGCGTGAGAAAGATTGATATTTGTGTGTGAGAGGCACGTGTGTGTGTGTCTCTGTGTGTGTGTGTGTGTGTGTGTGTGTGTGTGAGCTCAATGTGTGCTTGGATATCTGTATATATGTGTGAGGTGTTTGGATGTATATGTAAACATATTTGTGTGTTTGCATGTCTATGTGTTTCTCTGTATTCATGGTTGCATATTTGTATGTGTATATTGTGGTTCCCATATGTATATGCATGTGTATGTGGTAGTTGTGTGTATATACAATTGCATGTATATATGATTGTATATTCGTCTATGTGTGTGTGAAGACAACATGTCTTTGGGTATCAACCTAAAACTTGTGTGATAAATGTATGTTTGTGGGAAGATAAGTGTATGTGTTGGAGTGTGCTAAGTATATATATATATTTGTGTGTATAATAAGTATATTTCTGTATATGTGTATGAGTGTGCATTATGTGTGATAACTATATTAGTGTCTCTTAAGTGCATTTATATGCATTAATTAAGACTTGCATATGTGCCAATGTATGTGACTTCATGTATGCAGATTTGTGTGCATGAGTGTGTACTTAAGGAATGACAGTGCACCAAGTGACTATGAAATGTGTATTTACACTTACCTCTGTGAGTTTACAACTGGCTATATTTCTGAGTCTGTGTTTTCAAACAGTGTGTGGATGTGTTTGTGTATATTTCTTAGGGTTATGTGTACCCATGTATGTCCTTGAATGTTTCTGAGTTTGTGTGTGTACATGTTCTGCACTTAGGTATTTAAGTTGTGTAAAATGAAAACAAAAATTAGTGTGGGAGAGGAAATGTTCAGACTGTATGTGTTTGTGTGTTGCGGTTAGGTTACGGGTGACTTTCTGCTGTGTGTGTATAAGTTTGGTTGTATATACTGTATGTCTATAGGTGTGACTATGTTGCATGTGTATTTATGATGTGCATCTAGGTTTTGTATAGATATAAGGGATGTATGGTGTGTGTGTGTGTGTGTGTGTGTATGTATGGTGTGTGTGCTTCATTTGTGTATGTGTGGGGGTATGTGATTATTTATAGAGTGTGTTTAGGTGGTGCATGTCCTTATGGTTGTGTCAGTACTTGTGAGGTTATACTGTGTTTCAGTTTTGTGTATGAGGGATATGGTGTGGGTGTATTTATGGAGGGGTTTGATTGTGGCCCTTTTCAAATGGACCGGGAGGAGCCGTGGTGGGGGGATGCACACTGCAGTGGGTGTGCACCACATGTGCAGCCCATCACACAGATGCACACCCATCTCCACCCACCTCCACGCACAGAGGCACTTCTGTTTTGTCCAATAGGCCATTTTACATGAGAAGCCCTCCCCCCCCCTTGTCCATGTGGGTGACTGGGTGGGTGGATGGGGGCATCTGTGTGACAGCCGGTGGGGATCAGTGGGGGTACATGCCTGCTCCCACACTCCACCCATCTCCATGCACGGAGGCATTGAACAAATCGGGAATGCCTCCATGCATGGAGATCGGTGGAGATGGGTGTGCATCCATGTGACAGGCCGCACATGTGCTGTACATCCACTGCTGCCTCCATCCATCCTGCCCTCCCCCCCCACACACCCACACACACCCACACACACCCACACCACGGCAACTCTCAGGCCTGTTTGAAAAGGCCCAATGCCTCCATGCATGGGGGATTGGTGGAGATGGATGGAGACGGGTGGAGCATGGAGCGTGGGAGCGGGCATACACCCCCGCCCACCCCCATTGGTGGTCACACCCAATCGCACATGTAGGAGGGGGGGCATCTCATGTGAAAAGGACCTGTGTGTGCCTTTTATGGTGTCTGTATGTTTGTTTATTTATTTATAAGATGTATTTAGGTTCTGTGTGTGGTGTGTGGTGTTTGTGTTTACATTGTGTGCATGTGTGGGGTGTATGTTGTATATTTGTTTTTATGGTATGTGTATGTATTTATGAGGTGTATTTAGGATGGTGTGTGTGTGTGTATGGGGTGTGTTTAGATGCTGTGTTGTATGTATGTGTGCCATATGTGTGTGATTATGATGGGGTGTGTGCATGCAGGTGGTGTATGGTGTGTATTTATGGGGTACATTTGCATCAGGAGTGGGGAACCTCAGGCCGGGGGACCAAGTGTGGCCTGCAGCTAGTTTTTATTTGGCCCCTTACTAGTTCCTGGATCTGGGTTGAGATCCTACCACCAAGCACTAAAAGACTGAGCTCTGGGTAAAGGTGCAGAAATGAGGGCATGCACACAAGGATAAAGCTCTATGGCCTGTCCTGGACCCGCCTCTTCCTGAGCATGCATGTGGCTCTCAGAGCTTGTACTCATTTTCAAAGTGGCCCCTGGGAGGGAAAAGGTTCTTCACCCCTGGTTTAGATACTATTTGCATATATGCAGAATATAGCATATGTGTGTTTATGGCCGTGTATTTCTAGAGGGGGCAGGCTGTGTGGAGTGTATATAGGGGGGTTATGTAGGGAGTATTAGTAGTGGGATGTATGGTGTGGTGATCTATTTCAAGAGGGTGGCTGTGTAGGGTGTATGGAATGTATGTGTATCTAGGGAGGTGTATTTCTAGAGGGGGCAAACTGTGGGGTATATGGGGGTCTTTATGGAAGGTGTTTATGGTGGGTGTATTTCTAGAGGGGATAGGCTGTGTGAGGGTTGTGGGGTATTTGTGGGGGTACATTTCCTGAGCAAATGGGCTGTGTGCATATATGAGGGTATAGGAGTTGTTTATGGAGCTGTATTCTCAGAGGGGGGAGACTGTATGCATGTGTGGGGTGCTTGTGGGGGTATTTATGGTGGATATATCAATTACAGTGCATTCCCAGAGGAGGCAGGTGTATATGCATGTGTGGCCTTTATGGGAGTGTTTATGGGGGTACATTCCCAGAAGGGACAGGGTATGTGCATGTGTGTGTGTTTGAGGGGGGTGTATCTATGGTGGCACATTCCCAGAGGAGGCAGGATGTATGTGTGGGGTGTATGGGGGTGTATCCATGGGGGTGCATTTCCAGAGGGGGCAGGATACCTGCATGTGTGGAGTGTCTGGGAGGTGTTTATGAGGTTGTGTCCCCAGTGGGGAGGGAGTGTGCCTGTGTGCGGTGTCTGGAGGGTGCATTGCCAAAGGGGGCAGGGGGTGTGCATGTATGGGGTGTCTTGGGGGTATTTATGAGAGTGTCTGCGGGTGTTTATGGAGTGCATTTTCAGAGGGGGACAAGCAGTCCCCCATGTGCCCCCCGTTGCTCCCCCAGCGTGTTGCTCGCCTGCCCCCGTCTCCAAACCAGCTTATACTCGCTCTTTTGTCTTTGACTGTCTGAGGTTTAGTGAGTTCGATTAGCCGAGTGCTACGAATCAAGTTCGGGAAGAAAGAGGAAGAGGAAGATTGCGACAAGAAGGAGGAAGACGGCGAGAAGAAGGCCAAACACAGCATCGATGGCATCTTGGGCGACAAAGGTAACAACGGGGGTTGAGGGGCAACGAGACGTGTCCTACGGTAACGACACGTCCGGACAATTCTCTGCTATGGGCTGGGGACAGGATTGGATTCAATGGCAGTGGTGGTGCAAATTTCAGCGCCCATAACTTAGTAAATTTCTGCCACCTGCCTCTCTCTCGAGTCAAATTAATGCCTTAAAATCGTCAGCAAACTCTCAAGTCAGAAGTGACGCACACCGACTGTGCCCTTCCTCCAAGTAAAATAAAATTAATAATAATAATAATAATAATAATAATAATATAATTAATAATACATTAATAATACACTAGACACAAACTGTCCCCAGAGAGTATCCCTTTCCCCCTTTCAAAGATGGTTGATCTTTGAAGACAAATGGAAACGCAGGGCGTTGATGTAATTACTATCTGTTGATGAGTGCTTGGAGAGCAGCATGGGGGGCCAGAGGACGGTATGAGAGAGGGGGTGTTAATGTGATACCTGTATTGCAGGCTTGACGATATTATGATAAGCCCTCATCTGAGATACAGCCGGGAGCTGTTGCTTTTTATTTTGCTCCCAGTCGTTCTGGATCAATTATTTATAGGGAACTTGAGGGGGGGGGGGGGATTTCTAAATGAATTTGTTAAACAGATTTCTCCCCCACTCCTCTCTCTCCCGCTTTCTAAACGGTCCCCTGAAACTTTGCCTGACAGTTGACCGATTTGAGCAATCAATATCAATTAGAGAAAGCCAGCTATGATCGCCGCTTTTGGGCACCAAGCAAAAGAAAAGAGAGGAGCGGAAGAAAGCACCATTGCTAAACTAGAGAAAGACCAGTCTGGGGGTGAGGGTGCTGAAATGAGAAATAGCAAAATATCTCTATCTATATCTATATTAGTCGTTTTTTTCTTCAAAAGAAATAAGCATCCTGCTGTCATTGATTAACAGTTTGGAGGCTGGGAGGTGACTTGAAATGTTTACTGAAATATACTAGAGTTTGTTAGTTTCCACTACAGCTTGTCAATTTCCCCGCTGCTGTGGCTTTTTAGTGGTATTATTTATTATTAACAATTAATTATTATTTATTATTGTTTGTTGTTGTCAATAAAGTACATCGGAGCAAAGTTTTCAAAGCAAAGCTGTTAGAGAAAGCGGAGAGCGAGGGTTGATACACTGGCAGGATGACATTGAAGCATTGCGGCATATTTTGGGTTCTGAAAGGAAAATGTGTCTATAAACGGTGTAAAATGAACAGCAGCTACAGTGATGTTTAGTAAATTAAAAGAAGAACAGAAGTTTAGGAGAGGAATGTTATGTGTAAGTTTCACCCTTTGTATTTCTCTCCATCTATCTTCATTTCATTGACCGCGATCCAGGAAATTTCTTTTTTCAATAAGGATAAATAAACGGAAGAGAAGGGCTTTGGGGGAAAAATCAGTAAAGGGGGATTTTTGGTTTATACAAAAATACAGCTAAGTTCTAAGGCCCAAGTAAGGGAAAATGTACATTTCTGCAGAATTTAGTTCTTTTCCTGAATCAGCGTTTGGGCTATTTTTTCTCTGATGGAAAAGAAAACTATTTAGAAAGAGCATGGGGGGGGGGGGGGATTTAGTGCTTGTTTAACCACAGAAACGCAAGAGGTTTCCAAACGCAAGCTAGGAAACTGGCAGCCTGTGTTTGTTCGGATTTTGCTTTGTTGACAGGATTGTATAACCGGTTGTAATGGGGAGGTTTTCGTTGTTTCTTATCTAAGAACCTTCTAGATTTGGTTGGATTTTTTTTCTCCCGGGTTGATCACGTTTGTAAAGTTTCCCACTGCCTACAAAGTTTGATACAATGCGAGTGACCTGGCGGAATATTGAAATCCAGTGGATTATATATTTTTTTAAATATAGCTTCCAAGTGTCACGATCAAACATTACCCTAAAGTTTGAAATGAACGTCCACAAAGAGGTTTCCCTCAACGATCAGATCCTCTTTCTTTTTCCAACCTTGAAGATGAACTTCACTTACAAAGACCTTCGAGTCTATTGAAGCTTTATAAGCAAAAGATTCCCCGGACCACAAAAGCAAACAGTTTTTTTTAAAAAAAGAAAAAAAAAGAAAGAAAGAAAGAAAAAAAGAAAGAAAGAAAGAAAAAAGAAACCAGGCTGCCTTTAAAAAAAAAAAAAAAATGAGTGCGAGAAGGGAGGGGAGGGCTTGCCTATTCTCATTCAAAATTCTGCAAAGAGTAGAAAAAAGTTCGGACAAAAGGCCAAGGGAGAGAAGAAAAGGAGATAAATTATTCAAAACTCCCTGCTGTTAGATAGTTTTGTAATATTATAGGGGCCGTCCGCTGGAAAGGGGGAGCCTTTGGACGTAGCAAAATGTTTCTTGTGATTTGGAAATCGCCAATGCTCATTTGCAAATCAGCTCTATTGTGTGAGATTTTTTTTCAAGTAGTGATTTAAAAAAAAATAAATAAACTTTTTGGAGACTCAACGCTTTAAAAAAAAAAAGAAAAAGAGAGAAAAAATAAGGTTGCCAAAATTTATATATATATATATATATATATCAGGTGGAAAACTTGTTCTCAGCTGCCTCCGCCCTCCCCCACCCCCAGTTAATAACAGGCAGGGAGGCATTTCAAGAAACACTCAAATTTTAAATGGATAATATTCCGATTAACTAAAACAAATATATGACCTATTTGAGGGGGAGAAAGTCTATTTTTAGCTGAGTGCGAATTTTTCAACGTTCTTGATTTGCAAGGAGGCAAAGCAAAGTTTAGAACGCTGCTCCGCAAAAAACAAGCGTTTAATTTAGAACCTTGTTTTAGAATGCAAACTTTTCTTTAGAATTCATTCTCATACCCACAAATGTTTCAAACTTTCATTTGCATAAAACAAATGTTTCCTTTAGACTGCTCAGACGGGCAAAACTGTAGAATGTTCATACTCACAAAATCAAACCTTTTCCTTTAGAAATGCAGGCAAAACTTTCGATCATTCATACCCACAAAACAAACGTTTGGTTTAGAAACGTTCTTGCACGCAAACAAACGTTCTATTCTCCCTCTCACACAAAACGTTTAATTTGGAACATTGGTACACACAAAACAAACGTTTCCTTTACTGCAGTCATACGCACCAAACAAACAAACTTAAAGGAAGTTTGTGTCAAGGCTGTCTAATTATTTCACTGCCAGTTAAATATCCCTTGTTAGGAATCATTTTCTAGGTTTATTTTCTTTTTCTTGATTATGACCCTGACTTTGAGAGTAGCGCATATGAGAATAGGGTTTGTTTTCCTCCTTAAAACATACAAACAGACCACCAGAAATAATGAGAACTTGTTTGGAAGATGAAGGAAGCTTTTTTGTTTTGAAACTCTTTCAAACTGCAACTCCAGCGTTGGTCACAATTTCTCTAATGAACTGGGATAATTTTTTTCTTCTTAAATCTAACTACAACCTATAAATCTTTTTTCCCTACCCTCTTGAGTCTGCAGAAGTTTTAATTGCCCCAATTAAAGTTACAAATGACTCCACTTGTAAAACAACCCAGATCGGCGCTATTACTATTTTTAAAAAATAAATAAATAATCATAGTAATAAAGTGGCGAGGTCTCATACTCTGCTTAACTGAAAATTGGCAACTTTTGTGTGTGTTTCTGACTGACACAGTGTGACACTCCTGTCTTCGGCTAGCTAGCTGAGCCACAAAAGCTCTTGTCTTTATCAAAGTTTTTTTTTTTTTTTAAAGTTGAGTGAGGAGGGGGAGGGTGAAATAAAAGGAAGAGAGAGAAGAGGGGGAGGAAAAACTTTGTTTTGGGCTTTTTCTCCTCTTTGACAAATGCCTGTGCTCTATTTGCCGGCTCTCCTCGCGGGGAGTCGGGGGAAGACAGCCTTAAATGCTCTCTCTTTTTAAGTGGCAAAGAAAGATTCCACCCTGCGCCTGTTTCTTTCTATCATCTGCTTGGCATTTAATAATGTTAAGACTTATTAGAGCTGGTAATGAAAACTGTGGCTCTTGAATAGGGAGCTGTGTTGGAGAGGGGTGTAATAGCTGCAAGGCATGCTAAGAAATGTATTTATCCCCAATCAGTGCTCACTCTCTGAGTTCCAAGCACAAACGTTAAGTTGAAGGGTTTTAAAGCAGATTAAATTGAGCCTTTATTTCTCTGCACTTTCATCTTTAAACGGCTCACTCCAGCTAGCCTTGGGCATATATTCATGAGGCTTCACTTATTTCCCCCCCCCTCCCCGCCCCTTGTTAAGACCGAGTTATTATTATTATTATTATTATTTGTTGTTTATTATTATTATTATTATTATTAATAATAATAATTATTATTATTATTATTATCGGGTTACTTTAGGGCGTGACGCTGAATCTTCTCGCACCTATGGGACACTGGATATTGGGTTAAACCAAATCCCAGGGGTTGGAGAATCAGTGTAAAGGAAGGTCGGGAATGAGTTTGGGCAATCCGAAATCTACCGGTCCTAGTTTGGGAGAGGGCGGAGATACTTAATGAAGAAAAGAGAGAGGAGGCGGTCGAACTAGCAATAATTGCATCCAGACTTTGGCATGTGACTGATCTGCAATCAATGGAGACAGGGGTGGAGGGCTGCTTGGTCAAGAAATTGACCAGCCTTTGGGGGGGGGGGAGCGAGAGAGAGAGAGAGAGAGAGAGAGAGAGAGAGAGAGAGAGTCCTGTGTGTATAAAGTCTATGTACATGTGTGTGCTTATTCATCGGGTGGGGAGATGGTTTGGGGGGGAGCGAGTGTAGAGAAAATATGTGCTTGTAGCCTAGTCTACTTCTTGTATAATAAATACTGCAGACACTCGCAAGTATATAGATATACTTATATAGACACAAATGCAATATTTATAAACAAGAATCTGAGTAGTTTACAATGTGTGTGTATGTATATATATGAATACTGCACCTATGTATGTCAAATACAGAGTTGTACAGTTGTGCAGAGATCTGTGCGGTTGTGAAAGATGGGGGTCACAGGAGAACAGAAGTCCCACTCATCGAAAGGGTATATCTCTATCTAGATCTCATTATATATTAATATCTCGCTATATGAGATGTCTATGATCGCCTTCTCTTCCTATACTGTAACTGTCTCAATTTTATATATATATATATATCAATTTCACGTCTGTATGTATAATTAATATATGTATATGTACACCACAAGAATACTACGAACACAGATGATAATGTAGTAATGGGTATACCTCTGTCTAATCTACATATATATTTATATATCTCAGTATATGAGATGTCTATATATCTCCTTTTCCTACATGTAACTGTATCAGTTTCATATATATGTCAATTTAATGTCTGTCTGAATGTATAATATGTCTACACATGCATACCACAAAGAAACTACACACACAGAACAGTATAATAATGAACATATCGCTGTCTAATCTATTAATTTTATTGTCATACGACATGCGTGTCATGTCAATATCCATACGTATGTGCACGTGTTATATATATATATATATATATATATATGTGTGTGTGTGTGTGTGTATGTGTGTGTGTGTGTGTGTATACGCACATATACACACAGTACACACGTGGATATGCACACATTCATACACGCGCGCACACTAAATACCCAGAGGATAGTATAATCATGGGTATACTTATGCCTCTCTATCTTGCGTTTTGTTTTTGCAAAAGGAACCTGATCAAATACTGGTGTCGGCATAAAGGTTGTTACAAAATATGTGTCGTGCGGGGGGATTGAAGTGGGAAGGTGGTTTTTAAAAACAGGTAAGGAGAGATTTCTGCGATGAACCGAGAATGGGAACGGAGCGTGTACAGGTGTGAACAGAAGCAGAAAAAAATCCAGGGAGGGGGCAGGCCGAGGGGTGTGAACGTTTCGACACTTCCAAACTCAAGGTGGTAACAATTTAATTTGGCAGCTAGCAATAGCTTCGAATGTGGTTTTCGGTGGCTTGAGCCCACTGAAGGAAGCTGTTTTGATTGTGTGTACAAGAACCTGCCAAATTTAATTAGGCTCCGGTAGAGCATATGAATAGGGAGGGAAAAGAAGGGTGGGGGGAAAGGGGGAGCACACTCGCCTTTTCTCTGCAAGATTTTTGAGCTCTCACACCTGGAAAGCCCTATTGTTTCCTTGGACCTGACGGAAAGGGGAGGGGGGAGGTAAAAAGTATCCGTCAAATTTATCAGCAAACAATCTGCACTTATTTAAAACCAACTAGCAGCCTTCTCTGTAAATGTATGTTTAGAAGGGAAAAAAGCATAGACACTCCATCAAATCAAGGGATTACCTAAGGTTGCCAATCTAATCAAACAGAGACCAGGCGGGATTTGCTAGTGTTCTGAGTGGGATCAGCTAGAATAATGGGGGGCAGGAAATAGATAGGATAGTGTCAGGCAATTCATTGGCTTTAGGCTCAGTTATTCTGTGCATATTCAGTGAGAGGAGGGGGAAAGGGGGAGGGGGGAAGCACCAGGGAGAGAGAAGAGGGCTCTCTATGTGAGCACACACGGAGCTTACATGTCACAAAAAAAAGCTGAGACAAATGAGGTACAACAATAAACACAGATAACAATTACAAAGGCAAACAGTGGCTTTTGGGGACGAGTAGCTGCAAGAACCAGCTGTACATAAACAAAGTAGGCAAATGTTTGCAAGATAAACTCCTGCCTAAATCGAGTGTGACGGGAAGGCGAGACGAGAGGAAGAGAGATAAAGGGGGGGGGGGGGTGAACTAGCATAATCTAATACAAGACAGTTTCTTAAAAAGCAAATTTAAGACAAGGGGGAGGGGAAGGAGGTTCAATGATACAGAGGTAGGAGGATAGTATAAGATGCATAGGGTTTGGGTGTGGATGGGGCAGGTAGCTATATGATTTGGGATGTATGGGGATAGGTTCAGTTATATACCAGGAAAACTGTGAAACAGATAGCATCTCTGATAGGTGGTGCGGGGAGGATTATATTCCAGGAATTTCTACCTATCATTAAGGGCAGGTTCTCTTAGATACCAGGAAGAACAGGAGGCAGATATTTATTCTATATGATTTGAGGAAAGAGATAACACAGATCTCTATGCTACATGGAGATATTCTATGCCAGGAATTGCTACCTAGGATTCACTAGGTTCTCTTAGATACCAGGAAGAATAGGAGGCAGATTTTTGGGATATATGGATGCGTGGGATGATTCTGTTCCAGGAATGTGTACCTTTTATTATGCAGGTTGAGTTATACCAAGAAGGATATGTGAAACAGATCTCTAGGATTCAGTGCTGTGTGTGGGGTGGGGGTGGAAATAAACACAACTTTAATCCTAGGAATTTTAAGGAATATGAGTATGTCGCGTGTGAACCTGAAAAGATCTTAAACACAGGTATTTTAATAAATAGTTTGTGGGTGAAATAAATAAAAAATAGTAAGTGTGTGTGTGTGTGTGTGTGTGTGTGTGAATAAGATATTAACCCTCCATGATTTGAAGAAATAGTTTATGGTCTCCTATATATATATCTTTTTATGTGTATTTCTTTCTGTATCCTATATGTCTCTCCCTTTCTTTCTATTGTGTGTGTGTGTAAAGATCCATTGAAATGAGAATTGTATAGAGAGAGGAGTCTCTGCAGTGTGGTTAAAGGAATTAGATATTTACGAGTTTGAAATAAGCCTGGTTATAAAAACGGGGGGGGGGGGGTGGCGAGCGAAAGAGAGAGACATTGAAAAGATGAGACGGGAGAACACTTCAAACGAATTCATCATCTTGGAGTGGTGAAGGGGAGATTTAGAGACAGTATTGGGAAGTTATTTAGATATTAATAACATATTTTCCTGAGGCGTCAGGAGTGCCTCCATATGCACTTTTTTCTCGCAGCTATTTGGCTGGGTGAAATATGGGAGATCCAAATGTTGGGAAGAGATAACACAATCAGTGTAGCCCTGGTCCTGTGACTGCATCATAGCATTAAACCCGGATTAACCTCCCCTTCCTCCCCCCCTCCTTCATCCCTCTTTCCCCCCCCCCAAGCTTTTCCAAATTTTTCAGTGGAATTTACATGGCAGGATTTTAAAGCATATATAACACCAGCCTTAAAGCTGTAAGGTACTTACTTGAGCATTAGGGTACAAGGGGAAAGGGGGGGGGGGGTTGCTCTGAAAATTACAGTCGTTACACAAGAAATCAGCAAATGAGAGGTTCTCTTAAGGCCTGGGCTTTTGAAATATTATACTAAAAAATGCTGTCTTTTAAAAAAGAAAAATAAAATTCAGTCTCACCACCACATAGATTCTTTCCCTCTCCAAAAGAGGTTTTTGCTTTGTTCATTTAATCTGAAGTACAATCCTATCTGGGAGGGGATGGGGGCGAGGTAGCAATGAATCTCAGATTTGGACATCAACGGAGGGAGCGAAGAGCCATTGAGTGATATTGACTAGGTTAGTCAACTTCCTTTGCTCTGGGCGCCCACATTCCCAAATTGAGAGGAAGGGGCGGAAGTTGAGAAAAGAGGCTGGTTGCTTGAGAAGGGGAGAGATTGTGACCAAAAGCAATCCAATGGGCATCCTTTCCTCTGAACGCTGGATACATTAAGGCGGACAAATCATCACCTCTTAAAGTGACCCAACTGTTTTTGTTTCTTTGTTTTTAGGGGGATTTTTAAAAAAAAACAACAAAAAACTGTTTATTTATTTCCCCTGGCATCACTTGACAACTATCCCATCTGGTCGTAAGGACAGGTGTACTGAGGACCACTATAGGAATCAGAGGGTGCTGTAGACAAGCACTTCCCCGCTCACTACCCACCATCCACTATACATGTTGCAGGGCTGCACTGGTGCCCAGTGAGTGCCCTGCAACATGTATAATGGGTGGGGGGTGGGTGGGTAGTGACACTTCCTAGTCTGGGGTGACGTTGTCTTCATTCTACCGGGGACAATGATGGAAGCTTATTCTTTATTAGCATTCTCCTGATTCCAAAAGCTGTAGATCTAATGATCGACTTGTGTGTGAGCACATGATCCCATCTCATTCCTCTGTGATCTTCTCTGGTTTGCAACTAGGGGAAGCAAGGGGGAGGGGGGAAATGAATCTGTATTTGTAGCTTTCACATTTACATTGATTCTTGCCATAAAAGAAATCAGATATCAGCTAATGCTAGTTTATAAGACATTTGTCATCCTGGGTTGGGGAGAAGTGATCCACGGATGGAGCAGAATTGGGGGTAAAACTTCATCTTATTTAAGCCAAAATATGAAGATGCAATTATTATGATTATTTTTTAATGTCTGGGAATGACCCCACTGCACCTTACAGTTTGCAAAAAGGAAGGGGGAAAGGAAGGAGAGAGGGAGACTGGTTGGAGAGAGTGGAAGGGGAGGGGGTGAAATAAAGAAAAAGTAGGTGAGGAAAAGTGGAGGCAGCTTGAGGAAATTGAGAAGCTTATAGTCTTTGATCCTTGGATGCTTTTCCTTATCAGAAACATTTGTGGTGACACCGGTACAAAGGAAGTTCATCATATTACAGACTGCTAGGGCTGCTTGCAGGAATCACTGTCTATTAATTAGCAGGCGTTCTGTCTTGTGGGACACACTAGATCTGAGGCTACATATTACTTGCTTGGATGACTCTGGGTCTCTCTGTTGAATCGTTGAAAAGGGACAGTTCTGTTTATAGTCCCTGCAGGGAAGGCACAGAAGCCAGAGAAGCTTGTTGGGGAGGAGAAGAGGGGGATACTCCTTCATATATATATATATATATATGAAGGAGTATATATATATGGGATGGGAAGACTTTTACTCATTCATAATATTTAAGGATAGGTGGAAGATCTTTATTTAGTCTTACAATTAATTTATACACATGGGGGAGAGGTGGTTACTTATCCTAAATAAGGATTCCCCACCAACCATAGGGTATTTTCAGACGTGATGGGGTGGCATTTGCGCTGCCACGGAAACACCCAAATGATTCTCCGCCAGAATCCTGCCGTCACGGCCAGCAGGTGTGCTGGCCGATTCCGGTGGGGAATCTTGGGGGGGGGGGGGGGGGGCGGAGCTGCATGGCGCAATGTGCGGCTGCACAGCCCCGCCCCCCCACGCTCCCCCGCCCTCCGGGAGACAGGCAGGCGCCGCAACCAATGCGGCCACAGCGCCCCCCCCTCACCCCCTGAGGCATTGGCCATGTCCCAGAATCAGCTGCGCTGATTCCAGACCATGGTCAGGAGACAGACGTGACTTCCCCGTTGATCACGGGCGAGAATCGCTTTGACCACGCAAACGGTCCTCCTTCGGGCAGGAGGGCCATTTGCGTGGTCAAAGTGATTCCCGCCCCTGATTCAAGGGGCTGAACATCTGGCGGGAATCACAGCTGGCCCCAACAGACATTACGAGCTCACGGTCCCCATATGGGAATTGACCGTGGTTCACCGTGATCTCGGAACGTCTGAAAATACTCACTGATAATATTTTATGAGTTAAAATCCTCCCCCCCCTTTGCACACACCCTTTTATATAGAGAGGGAAATATACAGGGGTGATCTTATATAAATCAGTGCATATAGACTTGAGGGGTAGCGTTGCCACTTCTTGTGACTTGACCCTGAGACCCCCATAGGCCAAAATGGGAGTCTCAGGGTGAAACTTCAAACAGTGGCAACCCTACTTAAGGGAGATCTCTTTTACTGATTAAGAAAATGTATATGGGAAAGAGGTCTTTACTTCTTCTAGATAACTGAGCAAAGATCTATCCCCCATAAAACCTATTCATAAAATATTTTTATGAGGTGCAAGAGAGCTTTTACTAATTCGTGTAATTTGTACATAGGGGAGAAATCATAGTAGGTAGGCAGGTGGGTAGGTGGTGAAGATATCTTTCCATAGGTAGGTAGGCAGGTAAAATGATTAAAGATCTCTCCATCGCTAAGTGGTTTGTGGGGAGGTAGACACACAAACAGATAAAAATATTTTTTTTTATATTATATATAGGGTGAGAGATCTTTATGAATGGTTAATGATTATTATTATTATTATCAATTTGGCCACCATCATCCATGCGTTCATCACCTCGAGGCTGGATTACTGCAATGCGCTCTACGTGGGGCTGCTCTTGATGACTGTTCGGAAGCTGCAGCTGGTGCAGAATGCAGCGGCTTTCCTCTTTTCTGGGATGAGTTGCCGGGACCATATTACACCGGTGCTCCAAGTCTGCACTGGCTTCCTATAGCTTTCCGGGCACAACTCAAGGTGCTGTTTTTGACCTTTAAGCTCCTAAACAGACAGGGTCCCAACCCACATACTTGAAAGATCCCCTGTTTTTCTATGTCCCATCCTGGCCCCTGTGATTGGTTGGGAGTGCCTCCCTGTAGGTGCCATCTGTTAGCCTTGTTCATACGACAAGGGCTCGCAAAGGGGCATTCTCAGTTGCTGCCCCAGTAATTTGGAACTTCCTTCCCCTGGAGGTTCATTTGAGCCCGGGCCTGAGCATCTTCCAGCAATGGTGTGAGTCTTCTTTATTTGAAAATGCATTTGGCAGGTGGGAATAGGGGACTGGGGTACGGTTTGGTGGGCGTTTTAGGGAAGGGGTGCGAGAGAGGGTTGGGTGAGTAGGTGGTTAGGTGGGTTTGTGGAGGGTGGGTTTGGTGGTGTCTTTAGGGTTTTTTATTGGTGTTAAATGTTTTCATGGATTGTAAACTGCACTGAGTCTCAGAAAAGGGTGGTATGTAAATGGAGATAAATAAATATATCAATAAAATATTATTAAAATATTTATATTGCACAAGCAATGTATCTGACACTGAACAATCATTATTGGCAGATAGGTTCCTGCCCCTTATTCACTATTATCTATTATACACGTGTGTGTATATGTGTGTGTGTGTGGGTATATATACAACAGTAGTTGGTTGTTAGATCTAGAGCTTTTGGAATAAGTACTTATACATATATATGAGAAGAAGAACCTTACTCATCCTGAAACTTTGCATATAGGAGGAAGAGATTCTTTACTCATTCCTGAAGTATAAATAGAGGGAAGAGATCTTTGCTTATTCATTACATTTTAGATTATATATTACATTAATTTATCATTGCATTATAGGATTATATTCATAGCAGTATTATGTGGAGAGGGAACTTTACCCATGCACATAGGCGTGTGTCATGTGATTGTTTGTTACACAGGCTTACACAGCTCTTACCAGTTTCACTCTCTCCCCTGCTGCATGTTGTTTTCATGATTACCAAGAGACAACACTTTGACCCTTTTTACACGGACCGTGGCATCAGGTAGGGGGGGCCGGTGTGTGCCGCAGTCTGGGGGGGGAAAGGGGGAGCGCACCCATCAACACGCACGGAGCAACCGACGTTTTCACCGGTTGCTTCATACATGGGGAATGAGTGGAGGTGGGTGTAGATGGGTGTGCACGGGAGCGCACACGCATGCACACCCCTCCACCTGCCGTGGGATTTACATGGGCGGCACCTGTGCATGAACACCCTGGGTGTTCAGACGTGGGTGCCACCCATGTAAAAAGGGTCTTTAAACAAAATTAAATCCTCTGATTGATCAAACCTCACATATTGCCAAAGATTCCTCTTCCCTATAGTAAAATTATCTATCAAAGAAGGAGAAATATAGGAGTGGTATTCTTATTTGCGTGTCTGTTTTATAAAAAATACACACATGACCATCTTCTGATGAACAGAGATAAACCAAAGTAACTACTTTGATTTATATAAATTCAAGTAACTACTCCACTTTGGTAGTGTTTAGACAAATTGTGTAAACTAAGGCCCTTTTTACATGGGACTCTCCCACTCATGAACATGCAGAAATCTGAAGGATGTGAAGGATGAGGCGTGGGTGCACACAGTAAGTGGGGGTGCGTGAGTGCTCCTGCCTAACACGTATCTCCACACACACCCCACTCATCATGCACGGAGCAACTGGGGAACTGAGGTTGCTCTGTGCATGTTGATGAGTGGGGTGGGGGTGGGGACATGTGTGCGGCCATGTGCATGCCCTGCCCACCCACTCGCAAGCACCAGCGCGCCCATAGTCACACACACCCTCTGTGGGGGTCATGTGTGACCACTTTGATTTAATTAGATCAAATTAACTACTCTACTTTGGTAGCGTTTTTTAGACAAAGTAGTACTGTGTCAATTCCCCCACCCCAGCTGAGGCGTAATGATCACTGAACCAGGGCCACCACCCTCACATTGATAACTGTTCATAAGAACAGTTACTTTGAAATACAAACCAAAGGCGAGTACATATTCCTGGTTTTTCAGGAGGACATATTTCCTGCTCCTGAATAAGGTTGGTTTAGCACTCTGTTCGTGTGAAGGCTTCAACTGAAGTTAGGCCAGACTACATCTACTGACATGATAATGCCCCTACAATGTCTTTTCACCAGTCAGGTTTCTTCCTTTGGCCTGCACCTACTCCAAAAGATTGCTGCTTACAGTTTATTACAAGAAAAGCAGAGGGGTTCCAGGAAAGTAAGGATCCCCCTGCAAAAAAAGAGTCATCAGTGCAGCTGCATTTGCTTAAATATTACAGGAGAGTGTTTTATTGATCTAGAACTTTGTAGGTCACACACATTTCACCTCTTTATGATGAGGGGAAAATCCAAATGGGAACTGGGCAAAAGAGAAACTGTAAGTGGTATAATCAGATGGGGGCAGGAGGGTGGCAATTTGATGCAACGTAAAGGGAGGGAAGAGCCAGGCTATTTTTATATACTCACTGCTCTTTGAGGTTACCCTTGCCTCTAGGGCTTTCTTTAAATGAGAGGAAACCCTTCTCGATCTGCTTTCCCTTCTTCTGCGTGTGTGTGTGTGTGTGTGCTGTTGCTAAAATTGGAAGGAAGCACTTTGCCTGACCCTAGAATACAACTGAGGACACGGCTTGTTTTGCGAGGGTCCTTTTGGGGGGTTTAGGAGTCCTTTTAAGCCTTCACTGGCTTCTTTGTCTAAGGAGTCCAAAGATCTCACATCAAAGTGACCTGGTCACTTCTAAAAGGAGAGTTGGGAGGGGAGTAGAAACTAAGTGAGGAAACTCTTCTCTCCTAAAGTTTTTGGTTCTCTTGCATAATCTTCTGAAGGACCATACAATCAAGTGGGCTTGTTTTGTCTGTTTTTTAAAAGGTGCTCAGGATTTCTGCAAATATAAAGCCAGAATTATTTGAAATATTTAAAGTTTTAAGACCTTTCCCCTTCCTTTTCCCCACCAGGGGCAAAGGGACTCTTGTTACATGCAAAGAGTGACTGTAGACTTCTAGCACTCTTTGCTCCACATTTTAATTGTCATCATGGCTAAGTGGCAGAAATGGGAAATGATTTCCAATGTTAACAATGCTAATAAATTCTGCTCCCAGACTCCATTCCTAAATTGAGCCTTAACAGAACACCTTTTAATCAGGCTTTTTCCCCCTTCTAATCCCCTGATGTCAGTCCCTGAAGATGTTCCACTCCAAAACTTTGGTTCTTGACATTTTTTGTCATTCTCAAATGGAAGAGCTGGCATATATATATTTCTCTGACCCAATGTGATTTACATTTCATCCACATCTGAAATACCCACCCCCCGCCCCCCAAAAAGGCTAGAACATAAACTGCATTTTTCTTGGGGGAAGGAGAAGGGGGTTTTATTGGTGAGGGAAATAATTTGCATACATATTGGGAATTAAAGCAGGGGAAAGCAAAGTTGGTGGAATAGCATTATTGAAGTTAATTTGGAACAAGTGAGGACAAATATAAGTTTGAATTTTTTTCATTTCTTTCGGGAGAGCTGTTCATTTTGGCTTCCAATTTCCACAGATCCATATTTGCAAGCTTTTGGAAAGGAAAAAAACACATTTGTTTACAAGGAATAAAGTTAAGTTGACGTGGCTTGATTTAGGAGACTCTTTAAGAAAATAATAAAATGTCATCAAACTACCCACTACACATGTCATTTGATTATTTACAGGAGCCCTGGAAGAATAAGCAAAATAGGGTTAAAAACTAGGGCTGCAACCCAATTAGAAATTTTAGTTGATTAATCGATGAAGCCTTTTTGTCGATTAATTGATTAATTTATTTATTTTATTTTGCATAAATGTACATATATTTGCATATATTTGCATGGATTCACCTAATTTGCGTGCATTGGAACACATCCCCTTGAGCAACGGACTGTCAGAAGGTCCTGACAGCCAACCGATTAATCGGGGGAGAAATTTTAATCGGTTTTAGACAGATTAATTGATCGGTTTGATTCATCAATTGATGGTTGCAGCCCTAGTAAAAACAGATGTGATGATGGCCTGATTTTGGCCTGCTGTGTCCCAGGATCAACTGGCATATCTGTTTACGTACTGCCAGATGTTAGCCTGGGACTGCTCCCAGGCAGGTATGCAGCTAGCCCAGGCAGCTCGTGAGGGCTAATGCAAGTCGACATGGACTAGCACATGTGTTCAGCCCTGCCATACAGGCAGGGGCCACCACGGCAAAGGCCCATGGCTGAATGCTTCGGCTGCCCATAATGGTGGGGGATGGGGCACTGGGAGCAGGTGCGCGGCTGTCTGCCTACACATCTGATTAGCTCCCCACCCTACCTAGGCTGTGCGGGTGGTGGGATGGCTCTCTGGCTGTAGGTACATTTGTTCAGTACCCCTCCCTGATCAGAGCTGTGTCGACTACATCTGCACAGTCTATTTTTACCCATTGACAAGACGTTTCACAAGCAAGCCTGCGACTGAAATCCCATGCAGTTGTATACAACAGGTTTCATTGTTAGACAAGAAAGAAAATGAGTAGAAATTTTGTGGGAAATTTGGAGAACAGAAACACTCCAATTAGTAGGAGATTTTCCAATGATTATCAGAGCTGAGACAGATGCTTAAATGATGACTGGTTCTTTTAAAAAAAATATTATTATTATTATTATTATTATTATTTTATTATTATTTTTAAGAATTCCTGAAATGTTGGATTTTTTTTTAGCTGGGCTCATTTTTTCCTTCTAGAAACTGAAAGCTTGCAAACTCTTTCAAAGCCTGTCCTCCAAATAATGACTGTTTGATGCAGCAGACCAGTAAATTAAGCTATTTGAAGCTTCATTTTGCATTTTCTTTTTTTAGGTTGTGGATATTTAGTTTGGTACCTTGTTCCTGTTGCTTTTTTTATTTTCCTGGAGTTTTTCTCCTTAATCTCATTCCAGCCACAAACCCTCCCTTTTGCGTGAAGCTGAATATCCTCACAGCAGGAAAACAGCAATTTCCAGCCTTTCAAACTCTCAGCAGACAGAGCAGAAAACTTTTTTTCTAAAAAGTGTTTTTCCTTTTGAAAAAAATCTCTTCCCATCTTCTGTTTATTGGAAGGAGAATAGATAAACACTACTTCATTGAGAATGTCCTAGGTTAAAATACAACCAGCTCAATAAACCCAAAGCGAGGGCTTTTGTGGGGAGGGAAAAATCTAAGTGGTTTGAATCTTAATATGAAGAGATTCATAATGGGTAGCTGAGCTGCCTTGATCACTTTTGCAAAAAGTGTGAGCAATTTACAAAAAATTAATCATCAAATACTAGAAAAGTAATTTTTTAAACAAAATATGAAATTTTGATAACTCCAGGACTCTGTATTAAATAATGAAGTTTCTTATGGGGGAGCCATCACTTTGCTAGAGAACAAAAATGCAAGGGCAGAAGTATTTAAATTTAAACTTTTTTTTTTTTAAAAAGAAGCAAGTAGCCAACAAGGAAGGGGAAGTTTTAAAAGACCCTTGTTACCAAGGAAAAACTCAAAATTTAATTCAGAAACTTTGGGCCACTTACCCTGCTGCTGTGATTGTGTGACTTGCCTTAGAGTTTAAACTGATGAGGCTGAATTTGATCTGTTTTTAACTCCTTTACCCCCCTCTTATTATAGTATTTCCCCCTTTTCTCCCCCTAACCTCCCCTCTCTTTTTGTCCTGCGTTCATTTGAAGTGAGCCTTTTACAGCTTGCTACACTCTCTGAGTGCATCAATGGCCACTTTAGAAATACAAACAACTTTTAAAGATAAAGTAACCAAACCAGAATAGGACTTTCAATGGGGGAATAGTTGTTGTCCTTTACCATGGAGTGTGCAGCCGGCTCTGCCTAATCCAGCTTTCATTTTCACCGACAAATGCCAAGAATCCATATCTGTCTCCAACCCCTCAGGAGTCTGATTACACAACAAAAGAGCACCATTATCCTCAGAAGAAAACAGGGAGGGGACACGGGGAGGGGGGCTCCAGGCTCCGAGGATGAGGGCATCTTCAAACTATTGACTTAGTGGATGAAGTCAAGAGCAAACACGCTGAGATCTAGAAGTGGAGGGGGTAACAGTTGGAAGGGAGTGGGGGGAATGAACCAGTGAAGAAGCTAAAGAAAGTAGTCAGCACAGTGTGCTTAGCGACAAGAAAATACACCCTAAAGATACAACTTTTCCCCTCCCATCCAAACAGCCTAGCATGGAAACTCCAAGGAATTCTCTTTGGCCTGGAAAATCTGTTAGTTACACTCTCCCTTCCACCCCCACCCCAGTTTGTTTGCAGAATTTGATTGATCTCACTTTTTTTGTTAGCCTGTTTCAAAGGGATGGAGTAGCCAATCAGCAATCGAATCGACACTTCAAGTCTTCCTGAAAGCTGCAGGTTTGGGAGGTTCAGTCAATAGGAAGTATCCAGCTAGGGAGAGCATCATCTTTAGCTCCTAATAAGGAGGGGAAATTTGGACTAACTTTGCTAAAGTGGCTGAATACCTAATCTAAGATTCTTTGGAAGGGACCACAAGAAAGTTCTGAAGACTCACCCTTTAAAACAGGGATGGGAAACTTCCACTCTGTGGCCCAAAACCATCCCAATTCTGTTTTTTATTTAGCCCCTTTCCAGTTCCTAGATCTGACCCATGGATTGAGTCTGAAAGCACTGAAAGAGTAGTTGGTCCAATAAAAGGTATCACTGTACTACTTTGTCTCTATTGCCTATATTTGGGACTAATATGGCAACCTGTTGCCGCTGCAAAAAACCTAGTCCATGCTCTAGTCATCTCTCACCTTAACTACTGCAGCTTTCTCCTTACTGGCCTCCTTTGCTCTGATCTGGCCTCCCTTATCTCCATTCAACGCTTTGCAGCCAAAATCATCCATCTTGCCCATTGCTTTGATCATGTACAGTCCCTCCTCTCTGGCCTGCACTGGCTTCCTCTACGGGAATGCATTCAGCACAAGCTCCTTAGGGATGGGCGAACAGATCATGGTTCGGGTTCGGCCGTTCGGTTCAGTCCAGTTTGGTTTGCCTGTTCAGTTTGGCCGTTCGGTTCATTCACCGCGTTCGGGTTTGGCCTTTCAGTTCAGTCCTGTTCGGTTCGGTTTGGCCATTTGGAAAAAGGCTCTCTGTGCGAGGCATGATGGCCCCAGACCCATGATGGTGGGTCCTGGGGCTAGAGTGGCAGCTTCTGGATATTGGCCACAGCCCTCCCTGCCTGTAACCTGGCCCCAGAACCCTGACAGTGGGTCCTGGGGCTAGAGTGGCAGCTTCCAGATACATATTGGCCACAGCCCTCCCCCCTGCCTGTAACTTGGCCCCAGAACCCTGACGGTGGGTCCTGGGGCTGGAGTGACTGTTTCTTGATGTGGTGGAATGACATGCCTCTGTGAGAGGAATGATGGCACTCAGACCCATGACAGTGGGTCCTGGGGCTAGAGTGGCAGCTTCCAGATACATATTGGCCACAGCCCC
>QEPC01009285.1:1638751-1689964 GCA_003113815.1 Sphenodon punctatus
GGAAGGTTCACCTTCAGGAACAGCAACTGCTCCACCAACTTGGCCCCCAGTTTCAGGTGGTGCGGGGCGCAAATGTCCCCCGTGATGGAGAACACCCTCTCGCTGGGGATGCTGGTTGGTGGTCAGGATGATGGAGACGCTGGTTGGTGAGCCCTCCGTGCCACTTTGGTCACTTTGGCCAGGGCCAAGATACCCTTGACCACTTTGGACAGGGCCGGCCACACGTTGGCCTTGCTGGCCTAGAAGACAAAGAGATCGCTGTTGGGATCAATGCATGGCTCCTCCTCCAGATAGGTCTCCACTGCTGCTGAGGTGCCATCATACTCCCTCTGGTAGCTCTGGGTGGGCACCACCTGCCCCACTGCCCTCAGCCACGCTGCTTGCTCTTTTGTGTTGGGCCCCATGCTCCCCAGAGTGGACTGCACAGAGGAGGAGCTGCTGGCAGTAGGGGTCCTGCTGTTCATCTTGGTTTTGGTGCTGCTGCTACCACTAGGGCTAGGGTCAGGGATAGACCCAGATGGTTGGAAGGGGTCGCTGCTCCCACTCCCACCTTCCCCAAGGGCATCCTGCTGCATGGCCCGCTCTGCCTGCCAGACCTTCTGCACCAGCGCAACCTTCCGGAAGCCATAGACCGCTGTCTCATGTACCGTGCTGCTCTTGATCCTGGGGTCCATCATGGTTGCCATGATATATTCGTCCCGGCGCAGGAGCTCATCAAAGCACGCACTCAGCCCCACCTTCAGCTTCTGCGCAAGGTCAATCACCTCATCTGACATCTTCCTGCCCTGAGGGTCACAATCCCACACCCACCACCCACCCCACCCCGCCCTCAGACTCTCGTCCAAGCTTCTGCGGAGACTATGGACCAGCGGGGTCACCTGGCTGAGGGTGGCAGTGGAGCTGCTCAAGATCTCCGTCACAGCCAGGAATGGTCTGAGGACGAAGACCATGTGAGCAAGAATCTCCCATTCCTCCCTGTTGTACCCTGGAGGTGCCTCAATGTCTGTCTCCTGTTCCACCTGATGCAGGGCGGCTTTCTGTTCAAGAAGCCGCTCAAGCATCAGGAAGGTGGAATTCCACCTGGTGGAGACATCCTGGACCAGTTGGTGCAACAGGGACCCTTGCTTGGCCTGCTTCTCCCAGAGGAGCTCACTACCCTTCACGCTGTGGTTGAAGAAGCCCGCCAATTCTTCCCCAACTCGACCAGGGTGCTAAGGGTGCCTAGCCCAATCCCCTTCTCCCCCAAGCCCAAAGCATCCTTCACCACAAGATGGAGGGTGTGTGTGGCGCAAGGGAAGCTTGTGAATCCCCCGTCATGGACTGCCTTTAGTATACTGGCCGCGTTGTCCGTGACCACACACTCCTTGGTGAAGGCCGCACTTGACATGACCCCCTCCCTCACCATGGTGGCCAGGGCTGCCTCAAGATTCCTTGAGGCATGAGAGCTGTCCATGACTTGGGCCTGAAGCAGGGCACACCTATACCCTGCTTCAGGACCCCTTCTGCCACTGCCAAGCGCTGCCTCTGGGTCCTGCCACCAGTGTGCAGTCACTGCCAGGTAGGTGTGCTGGGCGTTTCTGGCAGACTACAGGTCAGTGGTGAAGTGGACCATGGCCCCCCCAGCCCATGCCAGCTGCTCCCTCACCCGCTCCTTCAAAGCCCTGTAGAGCTGTGGCACCACAGTCCGACTCAAGGTGGAGCGGGAAGGCAGCTTAAAGTTGGGGGCAAGGAACCCAATCAGCCGCTGGAAGCCCTTGTCCTCCACAATTGACAAGGGCTGGCCATCCAGGGCTATCATTTCTGCCAACAGGCACTTCGCTTTCTCTTGGAAGCCAGTGCCACGGCACCCTGCCTATGGCCTTGACAGATTCCCTCCACCCCAGCTCCTCCATGGTAGACTGATGGCGCTGCTGGCAAGGCTCCTGCTGCTGTTCTGCCCCCATACTACTCCTGTTGCTAGAGGCAGCAGCAGTTGGTGCAGGACGCTAGCCTGCTGAAGGAGCCAGGCGACTGGACACTGCAGTTGGGAACCCGCTGGCATCCACTTCCCCTGCCTTCCCGCTGAGCAGCAGAGCACTGTGGCATGACTTCAGGTCCTCGCCATTGCAGTTGTCCCAAGATTGGCAAGCACCTGCCCACGTTTCACCACCTTATTGCACAATGTGCACTGCACCTCTCTGGGATCATCTGCCCGCACCTGCTTAAAATGATCCCAAACTGAGGATTTTCCCCCCCCTCCTGCCCTCTTGCCCGCCCCAGCTGATGCACTGCTGCCAGCGCTGCTGGGAGGGGGAGAACTTGGTGACTCTGGTGACACAGCTCTGGGAGGAGGCTCAGCCATCGCCTCAGCTCCAGACATCTCCTCTGCGGCACTAGTGTCTGCCTCTGACTCACTGTCTGCGATCACGGTGATGTCCCGTGAAGGGGAGTACTGGGACCCTGAGGCTAGACTGCCCGTGGCCACCATGCTGCTGGCACTCTCCCTGTGCCCCCCTCTGTAGCTGCTACTCCTCTCCCTACTGACATTGCCCGGGGATAGGGCCCTGCCTCTAGCAACCGGGGTGGGATCCACTACCTCTGGACTGCTGGGGATTGCCTCGACAGTGGGGGACATTGGTGGCCCTGGAGGAACATCGGAAGCAGCCCCAGCACCTGCTCCAGCACCACCCGCAGCAGAGACAGACGCAGCCTCAAGTCCTGCAGGTCTTCCAGTGCCCTGCGTGGCAGTGGAGGGCACTGCCAGGAGGTGATGCTGAGCCACTGAAGCCTGTTGCCCTAAAGCAGGCCTGCTGAGTTTGGGGCGTGGTGATGTGCTCTGCTTCTGGCTACTGCAGCCCCTTTTCCACACCCTGCAAATTCCTCCTCATCGCTGTGTCAGATAATGATTCTATTCTGGCACTGACATAACCCAGACCAATATGAAATATGAGAATGCTGGGTGATGTGGGTAAAGATATCTCTGTATTTTGGGGGTGTCCTCGCTGGCCATTTTAAATTTGACAACATGGTCCCCAGATCCAAATCAGGTTCCCCACATCTGCTCTAGTATGATGAAAGCTGCCTCCTCCTTTTGCTGTGGGGTTAGGACAGGGGGCTACTTAGGAATATGGACACACACACTAGAGCCCCAGTCTACTGGTTGTGAGTGGGAAGGGGTCATGTGTCATTTGCTTTCCCCCAAGTTAACTTGCTGTATTTGTATGACTGTCTAATTAGCTGCCACCATACAGAAGGATTTCCATCCCAGACTGGACAAAATGTTATTTCCATCCTATCTGTAATTTATCTGGGTCACCTGGGGAGAAGTCCTCTGAGTATGAGGAGGCCTGAGAGTCAGTGTGAAAGGAGCCCCACTGCCCTTGCGACTCTTTAATCAACCCAACCCAGTTGTCCCTTTAAGAGTTCCCTTTGGTTTGAGGACCTCAATTAAAGTCTCTGCGCTCTGACAGATTTGTGCTTGACGAGGAACTGTTACGTTTATGGCTTAAGAGAAAGGAAGGTGGAGAGTTATTTCAGAGCAAGGCACTGTGAGCCTCCCTTTTGCTATAATCTTCAGAGAGAAAAATAATGCCCCCCCCTAAAAAAAATTAAATAAAATAAAATAACCAGGAGCTGATGATTTAAGACTAGAAAAACAAGGAGATGGAAAGAAGGGTCTGAATCTTGGGCCTTGCTTCAACCTGTTGTATTTGGACTGTCAGACAGATGCATAATTGCAGGGCTACTGAGGATGGGGTTTAGAGAGGGGGACAGAGGAGAGTCATCCAAACACCACACCACTTCCCACCCTGCAGTCTGTAGGAAGCATAACCCAATCAGCACCTCCCCACTTTAAATTTCCTGGGAAAGGAGGGGTGAGGGTGTACAAGATTTTAAAAGGGGAAGAGATTTGTGTTTTCCAAATGCTTGGAGGTCAAACTATTAAAGCAATAGAAAGATGTGACCGTCACCCATGTATCTGGGCATCTCTTTCTTTCTCAAACTTGATGCACTGGTTTCTGAACAGCACCTGTATTTTCTGTCTTGCATCTTTGCTAGCACAGAGTCCTCACCAACAAAGGACCTCATTTGCAAACAAGGGATCATCAAGGAACACTGGAAGGAAAAGATTCCACACAACACTCCAATGTGGGGTTGTACCACTACCCACTCTAAAAACGGGTTGTGTGAATGAGCCCTAAGTTTAGTATTTTTTATTTTTTTATTTAAAATTTATATCCCGCCCCTCCTACCCTCAGGGCAGCCTGGGGCAGCGAACAACACGCAATAAAAACAATATACATTTTTAAAAAACAATTTAAAATACAATATGTGGGGAAACCCCACCTCCCACCCCACCCCTACCCCTCGCCAAAAGCCTGATGGAACAGCCAGGTCTTACATACACGTCGAAACAGAAGGAGAGTGGGAGCCAACCGAGCCTCCTCCAGGAGAGAGTTCCACAGCACAGGGGTGGCCACCGAAAAAGATCTAACATCGGTGGTCACCCGCCTCGCCCGGGGAATCTCCAAAAAGGCTCCCATGGACGATCTCAAAGGTCGCACGGGCACATGGGGAGTGAGGCGGTCCCGCAGATAAGCAGGACCCAGGCCGTGAAGGGCTTTAAAGGTTAAAACCAGCACCTTGAACCTGGCCCGGTACTTTATAGGCAGCCAGTGCAGAGCACTGGTGTCATGTGCTCCCTGCGACCCGCCCCCGTAAGGAGACGGGCCGCAGCATTCTGCACCAGCTGCAGCCTCCAGACCAGCTTCTCGGGCAGCCCCACGTAGAGCGCGTTACAGTAATCCAGCCTTGAGGTGATGAAGGCATGGATGACAGTGGCGAAGTCAGAGTCTGAGAGATATGGCCAAAGCCGCTGGACAAGATGTAACTGCCGAAACGCACTCCCCTGCCATGGCCGCAACCTGAGATTCCAGGCTGAGCCGTGAATCGAGGAGCACACCCAGACTCCGCACTTGAGAGACCATGGGAGGGCGAACCCCCCCAACAAGAGGAGATTCAACCACCCCCAGGTTCCCCAAGCCCTCGCCCAACAACATCACCTCCGTCTTGTCAGGATTCAATTGCAGATGGCTCGACCTCATCCAAGCCCCCACAGCTGACAGGCACTGGGAAACCTACAACATACCAAAATTAGCTTTGAACCTGTTAGTCTTTGGTAGTTAATAATATATTTCAGGGAACTGATCATTTCATTTATTATTCCACAATAAAGGCCCTTACATGGGTGCCCCTCCTTGCACATGGGGGCGCCCGTGAAAATGCCGTGGTGAGTGGGTGTGCAGTGGGTGGGTGTCGGTAAGAATGATGCTAACAGTTGTTGGGGGTGCGTGGGCACTCCCACGCTCCACCCACCTCCACCCATCACCCACGAATTGAGCAACGGGCGCCAATGCCAATTGCTCCATGCATGGAGATGGGTGGAGGTGGGTGCGCCCATGGGAATGTTCACACACCCACACACCCACCGCAGCCCATGTGAAAAGGGCCTAAGTTGTGGAACTCATTGTTATGGGAAGTTGTCAAGGGCCAAGTATGATTAAGATGACAGATCCACCTATGGCTGGTCCACCTTAGCCGAATTGGTCAGGGATTAATCAGGATATCCATACGTCTCTCAATGCAAGGAATTTAGAGGGAACAACAAGGTTTGAGTCACTCCACATGTACCCTGTTTTTATTCCCTTCTGAAATATCTAGTGCTGGTGCCCACTGGCAGAGACAGGCTACTGGGTAGCTTGTCTCTGACAGTGACTAGGGGTAGATGGGGAGGTGGCCTCAAGCTCCACAGGGTGAAGGGTCCCTTAAAAAGTGCCAGGTAGGGGAGCAGGTTCTGGGACAAGTAGGGGCCATAGCAGGGCCCCACAGAAACAGCTGTGCTAGCGGGAGCTTCAGCAGGACACACAATGGTGTCACCTTCCTTCTCCCGAAAGCCCTGGCCCAGTAGGGGCCATAGGGGTATTGCATTGTGGCAGGCCATGCATGGGGAGGAGAGGGGCAGCACTGCCCCTGCAGCAGAGGAAAGACCTTCCTCACACTACCACATGGAGACCTGACATGGTGCCCCTATGGATTCTTGCTGGGGCTTCTGGGAGGAGGCACTTCCAGGAGGAGAGAGAGGAGGTGCCACATGCCATGTGCTGCTACAGCTTCTACAGTGCAGCTGCTTTTGTGGTCCCCACCCTCCCTCTGACTCCTGCCCATTCTGAGCCCCACTCTCTTGTCCTGAGCCTCACCTCCCATCCCAAGCCCTGCTCCCACTCCTGCCCTGTAAGGTTAGCCCTGGGGCTAGATGAACCACTGATCTCACCCAGTAAAGCATCTAGTACAACAAAGAACCTATCAGGGTTTTATTAGAATGTAAATGACAGCTCCCTCAACAAAACACATGGGCTTTCGAGAGTGGGCTGCATTGACTGGACCTTTATGCCAAATGGTATAATAAGATGGTGCTTCCTATTACAAACTTGCATCCTAACATGGTAACTTAAGAGGTCCTTACAAACGACTTGCCAGCCAGTATATTAGAGGGTCAAGACAACCTTTAGCAGGAAGGAAAATTATGATGTCAGGGCTAGATGCAGGCAAGTGCAGATGTAGACTGTATTGACAGCACAGGGTTCCATGTGGGCCCCCCGATACAATGCGGGGTTCATGAATAAAGTGGAAAACAGCAGAGTTCATGAATAATCTGGAAAAGTCAAAATGAGTGCAAGAAAACACTGGCATAAAATATGGGTGGACAGAGCCTCAAACATAGGCCTGTGAAGAGCCTGTGGCAATTCAGATGGGCCCCCCAACACAAGGGCCCCATGAGTAAACTTGAAATAACAATATATGCATAATATATGGGTCCATAGAGCCCCAGTCTCTGATGGGGATTTTATGTTTAACTGAACATCAAAAATTATTAATTGCAATAACATTTTTCTTTTTCTAATGGACAAGTTGGTGTGTGTCCATTAAACACTCCTCTGATAGGAGAGGGCCCATACCACCATTTCACACAGGGGGCCAACTTCCCTGAATCCAGAACTGCTCAGCCTTAATGCAAGGTGCTGGGGGAGAGAGGCTGGGAGGAGCTACTGGGAGATAGTACTGGGAGGAGGTACTGGGGGAGATGGAGTCTGGGGATCCAGTCTAGCACAGCTCCCTCAGCAACCCATCCACACCGCAGCTCTCTGTGCTAGCAGCCATATTTAGTGGGGCAGGAACAGACAGCTCTGTGCATATGTAGTGAGAGCATTCTCACCCACTCCCCACTGAATACAGCTGCCCATCTGGACTCCACAGACCCTAGTGAATGCAAGGAAATAATTTAAATAAAATCCCCAAAACTTCTAATCTTGGTCCAAGTTTAAAAATATATTTCGTGAGTCCCCAGAAGTGAATGGGTCCTGATTTATTTTTATCCTAACACCCCAGCAAGAGACCCTCCTTCTCTCCCCTCCCTGAGAAGTAAACTGCTATTTTTAACCACCAGTTTAGAGCTTAATTAAAAGCCCCTTAAACTGATTGTTTTGAAAATTGATTTAGAAGAATCGCCTCTAGGCTGAGACACTATCTCTGCCAAGTTAGAGTCCCAAAGCTCCTGTGCTGGTGTCTGAATTTGTTAACCCCAAAGAGTCAGGAGGCTCCGAGTCAAAAAGATGAGACATGGCAGAGTCGGCATGCTCACCACCCCTCTGTTGCAAAGAAAGGTGCCTTTGTTAGCACTGGCCAGTGGCCACTAATTTGGCTGTGTGGTTCCCCATCCCACCCCCCGGCTGGTTTCCTGGACTTTACATGACTTAATTGAATTAAGTGATGCTTCTAACACTGAGATCATGAGAGCTGCTCCTTTCTAATGAAAGGAAGAGGGGCCAGATTGCAAGACAATTAGGAGATCTTGGCTGGAACCAGAATTTTGCTAAGGGGAGGGCATGACCCCAAGAAGCCCCACCCCCCGATGCTCCCCACTCTCTCCTTCCTAAGTAGGCAGGACAAGGGCTGCTCCATTCTTCTACCTCCTCTTCTCACCTTTTCTGCCCTTGTCAAAATCTGGCTCATACTACTGGGGGTCAGGCTCCCAGGTGTGTCTATGGGACAGACTCCCACATCCCTGGAGTTGTACCTGTGACAAAATACCCTTCTTTGGCTTCTTCCCAAGGCATTCTCTCAGGTGAAGTCAAATTTGACCATGAGAGGTACCCAATAAAATATTAAACCAATCCTGCTAATATATATATATATATATATATATATATATATATATATATATATATATATATATATATATATCCCATACAATATGGCTTGGGACCCCACTATCTCCCTAAATCCCAAAAGATTAGCTGTCTCATAAGAACATGATTGCTGCCATACTGGGCCAGACCAATGGTCCCTCCATCCCAACATCCTGCCTCCAACAATGGCCAGCTTTGGTTGTTTCAGAGAAGTGCACAACAGGTCATAAAGGAATGATCTATTCCTTGCCGTTCCCTCCAAGCCTCTGGAAGTCAGAGGTCTCAGTCCCAAAACGATTTGATTAATAGTTATTTATAGACCTATCCTCTAAATATTTATCATCCCGTACCCAGTTATGCTATTGGTTTGCACAATGGGTGTCTTTAGACAGAAGCAGGGCGTGCTCAACCCTGGAGTAAATTCAAGGGTGCACATCCACGTCTGCCCACTTGCCGCAGCGCCTGGGGCCATTTTAAGCAGACATGGCGCTACCGTAGCCCATGGTCTGCCTATACAGCGCTCCCTACCCCACACCATAGAGCTGCAGGCAGATTGACTGCTGCTCTAGGCTGCTGCCTACAGCTCTATGGTGTTGCCTGGGGCAACCTCTGGCCAGGAGCAGAGTTGCAGTGACTGTCCGCCAAGTAGACTGATTGCTGCTCCGCCTCTGACTAGTGCCTTAGGTTTGGGCAGCCCACTTCACTGGATGTCCTGGATCACCACTAGTGGGGCCAGAGTGGAGCAGGCTGGCAGCACTTGCTCCGCCTACACTTTGGACGGTCCGCCTTAAAATGGGTGGATCACCCATGTGTGAGACAGAGCAGAGGCATGGGTGTGATCTGTGTAAAAGCACCCAATATTTCTGGCAAGGATTTCCATTGGTTAATATGAAAAAGTATTTTCCTTTTGTTTGCTTTAATCCTGCTGCCAGCTAATTTCATTTGGTGTCCCCTTGTTCTTGTATTTTGAGAAGGGTAAATAATAGCGTCTCCCCAAATCTTTGGCTGGGGAGGGGTGTTAAGCTTTGGGGGTGATTAAAACATCAGGGGGGAATTATTAAGGGAGCTCAGATTCCATAAACTGTAAAAGAAAGATTTCTAAATAGATCTGTAAGCTACTCAGGGAGTAGCTGTTTTAGCAGGTATCTTGAGGGTCAGGATACTCATTCATTCTCATTCCTATCCCAACCCCCCACCCTTCCTATCTAGCCACCTGGACATAGCAAGAGTGACCTGAGATGCTTCTTGCTTTAATTATCTTCAATTGCTTCCCTGGGAGAACTTAGAAAAAGGAAGTGAGACGGGATTGGGGGTGGTGGTTACCTGTTCAAATTGAGTGAAATGAAAGTTTGTTTGAAGAGGGGGGTGGGGTGGAGAGGGAAGTGGCATTTTCAGAGCCATAATTAGATGTAAACAAGAATAGAGCCAGGGCTCCATGGTCAGACAACTTGATTGTTAAGGGATTAACACCTAAGTAAACCAATAAAGGCTTTGCTTTGCTACTAACAGGGCTGCAGGCCAGATACAATCAGTAGGAGAATAAGCAAGACCTCGCGTGGAAGCCGTTCCCTTCTTTTTCAAAGCTCAGACAGGATTTTAATAAATACCAGCCAAACTGGCTACTTGGATAATTGTTCACAAAGCGTCTTTTTCAATATATGTTACCAGGAAAGTGCGACACGCAGGAAATGGGTACAAAACCTAGATGCACTTAGCACCTGCAGCTTTGGAGCCATGCATACAATGAGGAGGCTACCACGTCTTGGGTAGCCCAGCCCACTGTGGGCAGATGGGCCAGGCAACACAGTGCATCGTGTGGCCAGCGCCTACCAGATGTCCCCACCCCACCCGACTTCTACGTGACGCGTCCTTGGAAAAATTCAGAGGACATGTCATGGATCAGTCTTACCCCAAATGGGGTAAAGCTGGCGGGGCTACTCGTGTGAAGGGGCCACGGTTGCCCCACCACACAGGGAGCACCACTGCAGGATCTTGAGCAGCAGGCACTGTCGCCCGTGACCGTCACATATGGTCACATCACAGCTGGGGGTGGGATCTTGGTCAGGCTGGGAGAGGGAGGCAGGGCAGGGTTGGTCACCCGTTCATGTGGCTGGTGCTGCACCCTGCCCCGTCCAGGGCTTGGACACGCAATCCTGTACTAGTGTGGCAGCGGCGATTGCCCACCATGAGGCTGTGCATGTGACCTCACCCATACTTTGCTAAGCATTCTGCATAATGAATCAACAATTCCTATTTAGGAGGGACAGTCCCTTTTGGTAACAAATCCAACTGTCCCCTTTTCAGGGAGACAAAGGGTGATTTCAGATGTTACGCCGTCCCGATTCGTCCCAGTGAATCCCTGGTGGGGGTGAATGAAATAACCACCCGCCGTGGTAAAAAAAATGGCCCGAATAGACGTGCAGGCTGATCCCGGTGGGGAATCGGGGAGGGGGCGGGGCCGCACGGTGCAACATGCGGCCACACGGCCCTGCCCCCCCATGCTCCCCTGCCACCCGCCCTCTGGGGAGACAGGTGACCGCAGCGCCCAGCCGCTTTGACCACAGCCCGGAATCCTGCCGGGGATTCTGGGCCGTGATCACCGGCCAGACGTTACTTTTTATTGCTTCCCGCCGGGAATCACTTTGACCACGCTTTCGGAGCTCGTCCCACGGGGAGCCTGGGAAGCATGGTTGAAATTGACCCGATGTGGGAATCGGCCGTGGTGAACATCTGGCGGCCACCAAATAGACGTTTAGGGCGCTTTGGTCCCGCAGCGCAATTGACCGTGGTTCACTGTGGTTGACTGTGATCTCCTAACGTCTGAAAATACCCGAAGTCCTTCTTCCAGGAGAGAGAGAGAGAGAAAACGTGCCTGAGATGGTCAAGCCTCAGGTACCTTTTTCTGGTTGCCTCCCAGGAAAAGCACTTGAGAGTACACCGGGGCAGATGATGGAATGACAAGAAACTCAGCTTGAATGACAAAAGCAGGAGAGCTTCTGTGCCACTCTTTCTGTACTTGGAATGTTGTGAGGGGTGTGTGTATAAGGGGGCAGAGTGCATTCACTGAAGGGGAGTTAATTGGCTGAGGGGTGGGGGCTTGTCCCTCTGGCCTTTTGAAATGTTGGGACGTATGTGAATGGAAATTTTAGCCAGTGGCAAAGGATGGTGTGAAAAGCAGGAAATGTATACAATGCCCAGGCACTCTCACTGTTCACCCCTTTGGCATGGTTTACACTACCTAGGCATCGGGCATTCTGTAGACTGCCAAAATTGTTGCTTAACTTGCTTGCATGACCCCATTTTGAGATTTATAATTGCATGATTCCAGAGAGCAGCAAAGTGATGCAAAGTACATTAACTATCAACCTGGATCATGACCTCAACCCCACTTGGCATCGCAGACCACCTGTGAGCAACTAACTATGTGCATGTGCAAGATTTTGGACAGCACAATCCTCAGAAAAGAGAGCACTGCTGGTAGCATTTAGTGTGGATGCGAGTCATATCCGCTCACACCCACACAAGAGCTAGCACCAGCATTATACCCTGAGGATCACACTGTAAAAGTTACGAGTAACTTTGGGTGTTCAGCTTAAGACATCTTAAAGCCACAGGGGCAGGAACCTTTTCGCCTCCAGCAGTCACTTTGAAAATTAATGCAAGCTCTGCAGGCTGGATAGGAGTTGGGGGCTGGGGTGCTTAAGGGATGTGCTGAGGATGGAGGAATGGAAGGGGAAGATCCAGATCACAGATCTATGCCATGAATCCATCCCTTCTTCTTGTTTGCATTCATTCCTTCGTCTCTGTTCCTTTCCCCTGAGCTCACTCTTTCAGTGCATGAGGGTGGGGACTGGATCAATGGACCAGATCCAAATATTGGAACACCCCATCATAACCACCACACACACCCACACACACCCACACACAAACACCCCAGTTCATGGACTGGTTGCTGCCTGCCTTTGCCTTAAAGGAATCTGTTTTGCACTTGAGTACTGACTACCTGAATATCAATGCCCCTTTAACGTGGCTCAGGTCCACCTAATTCCTCTCCATTGAAATTAATGGGAGTTTTGGCAATGACTTCCAAATGAAGAAATCAATGGTCATTTTTGAAATGGTGAAGTCTTGGTTTGTTTATGGCAAAGCTAGTGGTGCAATCAAGGTCTCCCAGAGCATCTAGAGGGACTCTAGATGTGCGAACGCTGTTCAGAAGGTCGGAGTTCGGTCCGAACTCGGCCTGTTCGGACAACCGAACTGAACTTCCGAACCGAATGCTCGAACTTCCGAACAGTTCGGAAAAGTTCAGATGAGTTTGGCGGCAGGAAAAAGGTGACTTTGGGTGGGAAAAACATGACTGGAAGGAGGAGGCAGCTGAGGAGCAGACTTCCTGGCACCAGGGGTGGTTTCAGGGCCAAAAATACCGATACTGAAAAAAAGTCAGTTTCGGTATTGACAGCGCTATTTTCGGATGTTCGGCCGAGTTCGGTCGAACCAAACTCTGGCGAACCGAACAGCTGAACCCGAACTCGGGTTTAGGACCGAATGACTGAACATCCGAACGGCGTTCTGTTTGCCCATCCCTATCACTCTCCATTATGGAAGGGGCATTGTGGCACACTTGATTTTCCCCCCCAGATCATTCATTGATCCCTTGAGTCATTCCTGCACATCTAAAAAGTCACTTTAAAAATAAAATAAAAATAAAACACAGACTCCAAATTTCTCTCTTTCTCTCTCTCTCTCTCTCTCTCTCTCACACACACACACACACACACACACACGCACACACTCCAGGTTTCTTTCAATTTTTTAAAACAAAAATTTAAATCGTATTTTAATTCCCCTTTTCACACAGCTTGCCACTCCTTCCCGCCTTCATTCAGCTCTATCAGGGAATTTAACCTTTTAAAAATCAGGTCTGGCCTTCAGTGATGTGGGTACCTGGCAGCCTAATCCCCAATGGATTTCTCCCTGCGAGGAAAGTCAGGCTTCAGAGTCAAACGGAGTTCAATAAATCTGGCGTGGAGGGTTTGTTTTCTCTCTTTCTCCATGTCCTTTGCTTTACTAGCAAGGTTAATATTGGAGCACGCTAGGGTGTTGTTGCGTATTCCACCCCCCTCCCATTGCAAATAACCGAAAGATTAGCACTAGCAGCTGTTTGGAGCTGGAACAATGGAGAGACCTAGGAAGTGGATAAATTGAAAAAGGAGACCCCCCCCCCTTCACTCCCCACCCTCTTTCTAATCAGCCCAGCTCAAAGTTCATGAAGTCAGACTGCATGACTTAGCATGACCTTCACCCTAGGCTTCACAGGGCTGTTTACTTATATGAAGAAGGGGGAAAGAGGGAGGAGGGGGAAGCCCACATCAGGGCGTTTAATGAAATTCCCTATAGAAATGGGAACTTATTGTTGAGATCAGTCTTCGTATGCGTGGAGCAGTGAGGGAACTCACCCACTCATGCGGCGGTGGAATGCTTGAGAGCAAAGGATGTGTCAGATGCGGGGGAGGGGATCCTAGCCCAAGGAAACAGCAGTAGTGAGTGGGAGAGAATAGCATGATCTCTATTCAGGAGCAAAGGAAAAGTTGATCCCGTTTTCTCCAGGGGAGATCACCACCCTAAGGAAACGCTAGGTTATGTACTGCACGTGCCCCTTCTCAGGGGGCCACGGGGCCCGATCCTGCCCGAGAGCCGGGGTGAAATTAATTTTCTCCCATGAACCATAGTGGATTCTTGCAGGCTGCATTTGGTCACTGTTGCAGGCGAACCTTCTGCAAAATCCGCACAGGCTTCCCCTAGACCAGGGAACTCCGCTGGTGTGGAATGTATTCCGCTAGGAAGTGGTGGGTACTTAACACTCGCGATTCCAATAGCTCCAACCCCTGAGATGGTGCCGGGGTCCTCATGATGATGATACATCTGCTTTGGCCGCCGCAGGGAAAGAGGGACTGTGTCGCGCTTTGTCTCTATGTTCCTTCCTTTATCTATTTTTTTAAACCTCAAAGCACAAAACAAACTGCATTTTTATAAAAATAATATTTGTTCTCTCCACCTATCCGATTTACTAAGGAGATAAATATCTCTCTTCACTGAACCTCACAGCATCAGGGGAGTAACTAAGATCTAAATGAGGGTGGGGGTATTTTTAAGGGTTGAGATCAATATTCTTCAGCGAGGAGGAGAAAGAAGGAAAGAAGGGGCTGAGAGGCACTGGCCTTGAAAGGGAGAAGGCAAATGCCTCCCAGGCCCCCCCCCCCCCCTCCCTTAGTTACAACACTGAAAAGCATCCTAGCCCCAAGTCTATGTACTGGAGGTGAGGTCCTGACCCTATGGAAGTCAATGGGAGTTTTGCCATTGACTTTAATGGGAGTCTGACTTTCACCCTCAGATATATGCACAGGACTCCAAACCTGACTATACGTTCTGTATGAGATCCTGAACCCATGGAAGTCAATGAACCTTTTGCCACCGACTTTAATTAAGACTCAGGATTTCACTTATAGGTTCCCGGCAAACTTCATTACCCTTCCACGTTAATCCTTAAACTGCCTACTCCCCATCAATTTCAACAGGACTACTCCAGAAAAAGCAATTTGAGTACACATCTCATGATTATTGAAACCATTAGGACTTATTGGTGGTATTAAAGCAGAAGCAGGTGGTGCCTAAATGTGTACAGGATTGGGACCTTGCCAGGGATGCCAAATATGAGTCCAGCTTATTAGTAGCATCTAACAACAGCAGTCTCCCCGCCGCCCCCCCCCCCCCCCTCATTATTTAACATTAGGGGTTCAATCCTCCATCCATACTCAATGCCTCAGTTCCCATTGAATGTCACTCCAGGAAAGAAATGGGACACTCCAGGAAATTTCAAGGGGACACTCCAGGAAATTACCTGGCAGCAGATTTAAAACAAAGAAGAGAAATCCGCCCCCTGCACAATTAACTTGTGGAATTTACTGCTAGATGAAGTGGTCAAGACCTGTAATGTAGGAAGTTTTAAAAACGGATTGGATAAATGTTTGGGGGATAAGTCCATTAATGGCTAAATCAAGTAGGTTTGGGGGGGGGGGTTCTAACCTCTTACTGTTGGGGGTTGGAACATTGTGACCTTTTGGATACTTCTCCCAAGAGGAAGACATTGGCCACTGTCAGAGACGGGATGCTGGGCTTTATGGGCCATTGGTACTACTTATGTTCTTAATGGAGGATCCTAATAAAAGTTATTACCTCTGATTGGTCCCCAATGATTTTTAAATGGGGAAAAATGTCACACAAGAAATCTCCTGCCTTATGGGGAGAGAGAAGAAATGCAGGTGGCACCATCTATGGTATAGCATGCAGCTCTTAGGCACCTGTTCTGTTGCTCTCGCCAGGGCTGGCTGACTGGGAGTGTGCCCAGGGAGTTTCAGGAATTTATATATATATATAATGTGACTTATTTACATTGGATTAATTTGATATTTTTATCTTTGTGAGCCACCCCAGCCGCTTTGGGATAGGGAAGCATGTAAATCAAAATTTAAAAAATCTAAAAGACAAACAATCCATTCTGGGTGCTCCGAGATGAAGTATCTTTGCATCGGAGAGCTGGCATTCGGAACCTGCAGGGAGCAGTCAGAACTGGAGAGGGGTGTGTGTGGGTTCCTTGCTAGCTCGATCCACTGCCTGGCCACATTGGCTTTCAGCTTGAAAAGTGAGCAGTCAGGAGCTGATAGCTGAATGCTCAATTAAGTGTGCGTGGTGCCGAGCTGTCAGCTGGGAGAGCCGGGATTCTCCTAATGGATTTGACTCGGAAATCTCGACTTGACCAGTTTTTCCCTCTTTTAAAACAAACTCATTAAACTTGTCAACACTCATTAGGGCTTTAAAACACTGAAAGGGCGTCACTGGGGGAAAGGAAGGCTGCCTCTGGAAAGCGATCAGCGAAAGGCACAGCGCCGAGCAAGCGGTTTTTAGGAGTTTGGAGTTTTAAATCAGCTGGTGAGAAATATCATAGGGCTCTCAGCAGTTACAAATAAAGGAGATGAAAGAGGGTTAGGGAACTTGATTGCAGAAATAATTGTGCAGTAGTAGTTTGCAATCCTGAAGTGACTTTTGTATAGGAGGTTCACCTGTGCCGGCTGAGCTGAAAACCACTGACCTTAGTTTGTTGTGTCTGGTTGGGAATGGATGTTGTGTCTGCTGAGGTGAACCCTACCCTAGAACCAGCTAATCATTAAAAGAGGTTATCGTTGGGAAAGTTACAGCTATGTTCTGCAAGGTGAGAAAGGAGAAAGTGAACTTTCTTCGGGGGGATTTCTCTAGATATTGGATTAGTGTCTTTGTTGCAATAGCTCCAAGAAAAGAGGTGGGGAAGTGAAGAGGGAGAAGAAAGAGGCAGCCCCAAACCCTAAATCCTCTGGAAATGAGCCTGGCCTCAGAAATTCTTTTCTCAGTCCCACTCCCCCAAATATTTTGAGAGCTGTAAAATTACTTTGAGATCATCTCAAATCTGTGCCGCTTGAACGAAAATTGCATTCAGGTTGGAGGGGGAGAGAGAGAGAGAGAAAGGAAAGCCCAATTATATGTTGTAGATTTCAGTGTCTCTCTGAAAAGGGGTTTTGTTTTGGGTTGATTTGGATTTATTTTTTAAAAAAAGAAAAAGGTTTCTGATGCTTTTTATCTGATAGAAAATACACACACCCCTTTTTAAAAAAGGTGGGGGGGGGGGAGCCCAAGCCCTTCTGTTATTCCCCTCTCTGACAATGAGAACATCAGCTATTCAAGCGGATTGATGAACTCCCCAAAAAAGTTTATTAAGAGAAACCAAAACAAAAGAACCAAAGGCTGCAGGCAACTGGACAGCCAGTTTATAAACTAGGGTCCCATTGTCCCTCTAAGGCAGATGCATGAATACCTCTCAATGGGTTTCTTTGGAGTGACAAGATCAAGCCAGACAACAGCATGTTTAAAAGGAAGGAGTGCTGTTTCTCTCTTTTTCCAACCAAAAGATCTGTTCCCTCTACTTCTCTTGCATTAATGTACATCTGCAGTGGGAGGAATAAATAGCTACTGAGGATTTTGTATGTCCACTTTTTTTTTCCATCCCCTCCCTCCCGCTCCCTCCATCCCCCACCCCAAGGCAAATCTTTTTGCACCATATGTTACAAATCAGACCCCAAAACCTCTGTCAAGTCAGTCAACTAAAATGATTGTCTATAATCTTTGTTGTTTTAAAAAGTCAAGATCTGGGGATCTGCTTGTTTCATTTTTTTTCTCCCTCTTGGTTGCTGAATTTCTCCACTTATATTAGTGGGCTGATGGAGGTGAAACCGCTTTTTAAAAAATTTCTTCTCCAAGGTTTTGGTTATTTTGTTACTCTAATATATTCAATGGGCTAGGTGGGACAAAATGCGGGAAATTACTTCAAAATTAACATGTACACTGTATCCTGTCAAAGCAAGAATCTGCATTGCTATTTGGGGAGACTGATTCCCACTAAAGAATGTGAGATGAACATAGAAACAGTGAAAGAACAGCAAAGGAAAGGAGAAATCAAAAGTTGGAAGGCTTTAGACTCAAAGTAGGTGGGAGTATTTGGAGTGAAATTTGAATGGGATAAATTTAATGTATTTAAAATTGTGAACCTTAAATTTTATTTATTTCTATTTTTACCCTACATTTTATAATAAAGCTTAGGGTGGCTTACAATATATAAAAACAACTTAAAACTCCCAACGTCCACAACTTTTTTCCTAACCCCTTATTCAATCCCACCCAACCCTATCCCTGCCTGCCAAACACATGGCCAAACGAAAAGGTCTTGCATCTCTCCCAGAAGATGAGCAGGCTTTGGCTTAGAGACGGAACTCCAAGGGGAGGGAGTTCCATAATTGTGGGGCAGCCACTGAGAATGCCTCTCCAATAAAAACGTCACTGGCAATCAAGGCACAGCAATGGATCCAAGAGCATCCCAAGGCTGCAAACCTGAGTGATGAAAGGAGGCCAAACTCCATCAATAACAGGAGTTCCTGTGCCCCCCAGTTCACAAGGCCAACCAGCCATCATCATCTCTGGTTTTCTCTGGATTCAGCTTCAATTGGCTTGTCTGCATCCAGGCACTGGGTAAACATGGAGACTATAGGCCCTACATCAGATGAAAAGTAGAAATAGTTGGGTGTCCTCAGCATACTGATGGCACTTCACTCCAAATCTCTGGAAATCTTGTCCAAGGGCCCCAGATACCCATTGAACAGAGGTGGGGACAAGATGGAACCCTATGGAACCCCACAAGAGAACTTCCAAGGGGATGAAGAGCCACTGCCCATCACCACCATCTGGGTTCTCCCAGGCAGGAAAGAGCGGAACCACTCAAGAGCATCCTGTGAACCCTTGCCAGGTCACACAGCTATGTCAACATCACATCATGATCAACCGTACCAAAGGCCACCAAAAGAACTAACGAAATGGACAGGGTACAATTACCCCAGTCAATTTCTAAGTGGAGATTGTCAACCAAGGCCAAGCGTAGTCTCAGTGCCATGCCCAGGACAAACTCATGACTGACATGGGTTCAGGAATTCAGTACCATTGAGATATGCCTGAAGCTGCAAGGTGACCACTTGTTCAGTAACCTTCCGGGAAGATTAAAGATGGGGTGACAGTTGACAGTGGAGTCAACATCAAAGAGATGGTTTCTAATGTTGAGGCCATCAGGCACCCTGTCCCCATGAAGGAAGGCATTGACAACTCCAACCATTAGTAGCCCCAATGTCTGCTGGCTAGCTTTTACCAGCCAGGATGGGCATGGACCTAAATCACAACTGGTCGCCTGCACCACCCCAAACATTCCCTCTGCATCGGTGGGCAAGACTAAGGCCATTTTCACAAGGACATACACACACCCCTTTGCACACATGTGTGGGTGGGGGTGCTCCCATGCAAATGCCACGGCAGGTGTGGGGAGATGGGTGGGCTCCTGTGGAAACACTGTGGGTGGCGGGTGGGGGTGCGTGCATGCTCCACCCACCTCCACCCATCACCCACGCACAGAGCAACAGGGACCAATGCCCAATGTTCCGTGCATGGAGATGGGTGGCGGTCCATGGGAATACACTCCCACGCACCGCTTACTCACCGCGGCACCCACCCATCCCCCATCCGCACCGCCGGTTCATTTGAAAAGGGCCTAACTGAAGCAGATCCAAGAAAACTGGATAGGACTGAGCCTCCCCAACCCCAAACTCTGAATCTGCACCCAAACTAGCAGTTCCCAAGTTGGGCCAAATACGAGTGACTTTATCTGTGAAGTAGGTGGCAAACTTGTCACAGCAGGTAGCTAATGACTCTAACTACAGGGAGGCAGCTAGGATTGAATAGGGTATTCACCACCCAGAAGAGCTCTGCTGGACGGCACTTTGTAGATGCTATGACAGCAATCTGTGCCGCAGTTGGTTGGTTTTGGCATGAGTCAGGTGCCACTTGCACTCTAACCATCTACGCTCCACTTTAGCAGCCTCGGTCCTCTATAGAGACTGGCGCTGCCGCAGTGGAGAAAGTGGATGCCTGGATGCCAATGTGCCGATGGCCTGGGTCAGTATAGCATACCGAGACAGGCTTTTTGGGACTTTAAAACTGTAAACACCTTTGGGTGAGACTTTATTATTTAGGTAGAGTGATTGTTTATCGATGCTGGCCAGATTAGCCAACTGAAAACTTGTTTTGGTTTTAATTGTGTCTTATTACTGACTAGTTTTACTCTTATTTGCTTAATATTTCTGAATTTTTTGATATGTTTTATGTACATTTTTTGTACCCTATTAATTTGTTACTTTTTGCAATAGTCTAAGGCTACGCAATTAATTAATAAACTTAATTAGTAATTAATTAGTATAGCATACCACAAGTCAATCAGCCATTGACAGGGAGGTCATCAAGTTCAGTGGGTAAATCCCCCAGAGTTCTGGAATTCTGTTGGATCCATTAGTCTTGGGGATGAACCATCCTAACTGGTTCCCCACCCTGATGGGAAAAGAAGAGGGCAGGGATCTGGACCCTCAGAAGGCAATGGCCCAGCCATGACAATGGTGCCAAAACAACTGTAATTTGTACAGTAATTTGAATTTGCAAAGTTTGCATGCAATTTCATTATTTGGCTACTCACTCATTTGTAGTATTCTGCAGCTTGACTTCCGTTGTCACCCACTTTCACGGGCTGAGATCAAAACAAAAATAAAATTATGTTTGGCTCTGATCTATGCTGAAAGTTGAAGTCAAAAAAATCGAACTGAAATTTAAGTTCTCAAAGGACACAAATCACAATTTCAAGAAAATTAAATAGTTAAACTTGATTTGTGAAGGAGAAGAGTAATTTTCACCTAAGCTGTAGCTCAAAATCTTTTTGTGATTTGGAGGAGTGCAATGGAATCAAACCACATTTCTCTGGGAGTCCAGTATCTATGATCATAGAGCAATTCAATTCCTGAATGGTAGAAATAAAGAATTCTTCTCTTCTTTTAGATCCTCAGTTAGGTTCTTGAGGCATTTAAAAATAGCCCATGAAAAATGTAAAACACAGAGACATTAAGATTTGCCAGCTCTTGTGATTTTTATTATGAGATTTGCAATATTTGATGTTTTTTTATTCCAGCTCCTTCATAAGAATTTCAGCTTCCTTTAAAAAAAAAAAAAAGTTTCAACCCCTCATAATTGCAGAAAAAATAGCATTCTAAACAGGGAAGCAAATAAAATTTATTATTTTTCACTGTCTCATGATTTTTCTAGACAATCCTGATCCCAGTGAAGTCAATACCTTAACTCCTGTTAACTTTCATGGAGTTGGGACTGCATTCTGAGCTGCAATTTTTGAGCGCATGGACTTTGAGCTGACTAGAATACAACTGCTTATCTGATGGAGACAAAGTAGTTCAGATGATCTCTTTATTGGACTGCTTTTGGCAAGAGTATGCAAACATTTGGGCCACAGAAGGCCCTTCTTCAGCCATCCAAGGAGTCCAAACTGCCTATTTGTTTGTTCGAATGTTTTCTCTGGCAAGCTTGAGGTTCCCACTCCCCACCTCTTTTTTAAAATTTATTTTACATGCAGATGGTATTCTGGATTCTGCTCTTGGTTACATCAGTGTAAATCTGGAGCAACTTGACAGATTTTTCTCAGAGCAAGCAAGAACAGGTTTTGACCCATGTGTACATTTCAAGCAGTAGCTTCTTGAGTGGGTGTAGAATGGGAAGCTTTCAGGAGCATCATTCACATGATGGATTGCTACAGTTACACATCAGTGATTGTGGGGCCATATGACCTGTTTACACAACTCTAATGAGAGACAGCTCCCAAGAGCTGGGTTGGAAGGTCAACTGATGATAATAAAAAATTAAGGGGGTGGGGGTGGGGGAATCCAAACATCTCTCTTCTCCTCTTCCTCAGTGGATCAGTGGCCATTTCATGGATGACTAAAGTCAGACATCCCTCAAGGGAGTTCTATGACTTCTGACCTTCGTAACCTGTACTTAGCACTTTCAAAGGGGACATGTGCCCCTAGAGATATGACCTGAGCAGAGACTAAATCACAAGGGCAACACAAGGCTATAAAGAAAAAGAAAGGGCGGGGGGTGGAACAGTGACATGATGAAAAGAAATACTGAGTGGAAAAACAGAAGAGTTTCCCAGTTTGGGGATACAGCAGCTCAAATTAACTAGCCCAGCAGCATCCAGAATAGCAGTTAACACAGTTCCTGACTGTATCAAAAAAGGTCAAAGGAACACTACTCTGGATATGATCCGCACTCATTAAATTAACGGGAGCAGAGCCATTGACTGTAATTATGCACTTTTTGCACCCTTTATAACAGTATCTTATTTGTGTCAGTATGAAGCTATCTTTTGTCAAGACTCTATCGGTAAAGTAGAACCAAACTCCTGAATGTCTCAGGGTCCAGATCCTGCAAAGTTCTCAGCTCCTACCAAAATGAAGTCTAGGACAAGTCAGCATCCATCTTTCCAGGATCTAGCCCTACCAGTGTATAGAAGTGGTTCCCTAAATATTTGCTTCTGTGACCCCATCTGAAGACTTAAATTTATAATCCCATGATCTCAGACAGCAACAAAGACTATGCAAAGTGTATATTGGGATTGTGACTACAATCCACAGATGTCATGAACCCATCGCCATCCAAGTCACTACATGACCTTGGGCCAGTCACAATATTCTTTCAGCCTAGTCTTCCTCACAGCATTGTTGTGAGGATTAAAATTTATGTTATATGTAAAGTACTCCGAGTGCCATGGAAGGAGGGTGCTATATAAAAATAAAGATGATGATTATTATTATGCACAGTTTGGAAGCTTTTGCTCTATCATGTCTGTTATAGGAGTTTGTATTCTCAAATTCTTTGCAAAATGAATAGGAAACTAGAAGAGTTTAATAACAGCAATAACCAGAACAATCTGTTCCTAGAAACTACAGTGATTATATGTATGTCTCTAGCTACATCTCATGAGATTAAGAAATTTCGTTATTTGGATTTCTAACCTGCCCTATTCCCAAAGGCTCAGGGTGGCTTACGTAAAAACACTGCACAAAAATAAGACCCATCAAACAATAAAAGACATCCACCCATAAACCAATAAGACATCCACCCAACTCCACCCCAAGACAAAATCTACTCCTGCCTGTTGAAAGCGTGACTGAATAAATACATCTTATACTGCCTTTGGAAGATGCACAAAGTAGGGCTTAGACGAACCTCCAAGGGAAGGGGACCAAACCTGTGGAGCAGTCACCAAGAATACCTCTCCACAAGCTCGGGTGATATAGACCTGGCCACTGATGGAACTTGCAAGAGGGCGCTCTCGGCTGGTCTGAAGGGTCGCAAAGCAACATGAGGAGGAAGGTCATCCTTTAGATATGTAGGGCCCAGGCCATTTGTGGCTTTATAGGTCAAAACCAGCACCTTGAATTGTGCCCTGGCAGCCAGTGCAAACTCTTAAGCACTGGTGTAATGTGCTCCCGGCACCCTACCCCTATTAAGAGGTGGGCTGCCACGTTCTGCACAAGTTGCAGCCCCCGCAACAGCCTTCAAGGGAAGCCCCACATAGAGCACGCTGAAGTAGTCTAACTTCCAGGTAATGAAGGCATGGATGATGTTGGCTAGATCCATATCTGAAAGAAAGGGACGCAGCCTTCTCACTAGATGGAGTTGGTGAAAGGCACTTTTGGCCATGGCCGCAAACTTTTATTCTATATGCAGCTCAGGATTCAGGAGCACCCCCAAGATGCGAACCTGAGTAACTAGAGAAGGCTAGATGCCATCAACAGTGGGAGTCCCAATCCTCCCCAGGTCACAAGGCCAGCCAACCATCATCATTTCAGTCTTGTCTGGATTCAACTTCAGTTGGCTCACCTGCACCCAGTCACCAATGGCAGCCAAGCACCGAGTAAGCACCAAGACTACAAGGCCTGGGTTAGATGAAAAATAAATAGATTTGGGTGTTGTTGTCTGTATATTGAATGGAAACGCACCCCAAATCTATGCACAATCTCACCCAGGGGTCTTAGGTACACGTTGAACAGGAGGGAAGACAATATGGAACCCAGCAGAACTCCACAGGAGAGGGGGCAGGAGGAGGATGAACAATCGCCCATCACCAGCTGTTGAGACCTCCTTAACAGGAATGAGCGGAACCACACAAGAGTCATACCATGAACCCCTGTTAGGTCCTGCAGTCATGTTATCAGCACCTCATGATCAACTGTATCAAAGGCTGCTGAAAGATCTAAAAGGATCAGCAGAGTACAGTTTCCCCTGCCAATCTCTCAGAGAATAACATTGACCAACACCACAAGTCCAGTCTCAGTGCCATACCCAAGGCAAAAGCCAGACTGACATGGATCTGCTATAGACAAGATAGAAGAATGTGTCACCTTATTTTGAGGCTTAAATATAAATGTTGCTACTCCAGGCAGCAACAGAGACATGCAAAGTATCTGAAATACCAATCAAGATTGGGCCCACATCCACAGATGGTATAATCCCCTCCCTACCCAGAGTTTTGGAACTTTTGCCATTTAAGCCCTTTTTAAATGAACGCCTCCCCCCACTGGGGTGCGGGGGGGCATCCATGTTACTGCCAGTGAGAATGGGTGGGAGTGTGTGCTTGCTCCTGCACTTTACCCACCTCCACCGATCCCCCACGTACGGAAGCACTGGGGAAAATGGAGGTGCCTCCATATGTGGAGATGGGTGGAGGTTCGTGGAGTGGGTGGGTATCCATGTGACAGACTGCCAACGCACCACACACACACCGCAGCCTCCACCCATCCCTCCCCCGTGCACCATGGCTCCACTGGTGGCCCATTTGAAAAGGGTCAAAGAGTTTATAACTGATTACAAACACCCACTTGGTCACCAGTCCCCTGTTGCTTCAGATGAGCTCTATTGCCTGAAAGCAAATTTCTTCACAGGTTGAGTCATGGCTGACTTGCTCATAGGGGGGAGTCATTTCAAGGTGCTGGTGTTAACCTATAAAGCCATAAATGGTCTGATTCCCACTTATCTGAGGGATCGCCTCATCCCCTGGGCTTTGGTCTGACCTCTGCGGTTGGCCGGGTGCGCCCTCCTGGAGGTCCCGTATTGTAGACGGATGGCCACCATGAGGTGGGCGTTCTTGGTGGCTGCTCCCCATTGCTGTGGAACTCCCTACCAGCGGAGATTCACCTCTGCCCAGATCTGCTCACCTTCAGTGGCAGTGTATTTAATTTATTTATTTATAATTAAATGTATATGCCGCCCCCTCCTGCTTACAAGCATCTCGGGGCAGCTAACAACATTCTAAAAACAGATAATAAAAACCATTTAAAAATCAACATTATTAATTTAAAAACCCAATACCCAAACAGAGCCCCTCCCTAACCCAACTCACCCATCCCATCTCCCTTGGCAAAGGTCCAGTGGAACAGCCAGGTCTTATATTGTCTGCAGAAAGAGGGAAGTTCGGCGGCCAGGCAGACCTCCAATGGGAGGGAGTTCCACAGCCGCGGTGCAGCCACAGAGAACACCCTCCTCATGGTTGACACCCGGGAAACCCAGGGGACCCCAAGGAGGGTGCCCCCGGCCGACCGCAGAGGCTGATCCAAGATCTGGAGGGTGAGGCAGTCCTGCAGGTAGGTGGGGCCCAGGCCATTTAGGGCTTTAAAGGTCAGTACCAACACCTTGCACTGGGTCCGTAAAGACTATAAGACCTGGTTGTTCTGCCAGGCGTTTGGAGGAGGAGACAAGTAGGGTGGGTTGGGGGAGGGAAGGTTGTTGTTTTTAAAATTGGGGTTTTATGTTCCTGTTCTTAATATATTTTACTAATAGTAAGCTGTCCCGAATTGCCTGACCCAAGAGGGAATGGGATACTAAATAAATAAGTAAGTACTAAAATCAGTGATGTCAGTCAAATGAGTAAAACAAGGCTTCCCACCCTTGCAAGCACACAACTGCATTTCTCTCTAAATACAAAAGCAGGGGAATGTCAGGTGTTTGCAAAAGTAGGGAACTAAAGTTTTTCATTTGGATTCTGAAAACATCTCAATATTTGGAAAAATAGAGTAGTAGTAATAATAATAATAATATGCTAGAAGGCCAGATATGGCATTTATGAAAAGAAAACGAGGGAGACTATTTCATAGAATCATAGAGTTCGAAGATACCTTGAGGGTCATCTAGTCAAACTCCCTGCTCCAAGGCATGATGCCCTCTGCTTACAGCATTCCAAACAGATGCTTTGTCCAAACAGTTTTTGAAAACCTCCAAATAAGGAGATTACCTAGGGAACTTATTCCATTGCCCAGCTGATCTTACAGTTCAGAGGTTTTTCCTAATATTTAAATGAAATCTACCTTGCTGCAATTTATTTATATATTTTTTTATCCCACCCTATCCCTTAGGCTCAGAGTGGCGTACAAGTCTTTAACTTTTTAACTGTAACACTGGGTGTTTTCTAACATGAAGCACTGCCACAGACTTACCCAATCTGGAATGGGGCTGGCACTGCGGCTGGGATCCGGCCGGACGCCCCACCCCAAACTAATGTGATGGGGGCCTAGCCGCCAGGGAGAGTGGGGAGCCGGATGGACGCCCAGCCCCCACACTGTGCCCAGCAGCCTGCCCCCCTCCCTGATGGACAGCCATGGCCGCCCAGTCCCCTGGCCAGTACCACTCCAGACTGCAGTGAGTAAAGCGGGCTTTCAAATGTGAAAGTCCACTTTACTCCTGGTCAGGCAGCAGGATTCCAACTGTGGTGACAGCTAGCCTGGGCTGATTCAGGGAAGTCCCTGTCACAACCTGGGCTAACCACCACAGTCAAGATCCAGTCTATGCGAACATCTGACGGGCGCAACCTTATGTGACGATGGCCTGCAGAGTAAAACGTGCTAAAGCCAGTCACCATCACCTCTGAAAACACCCATTAAAATAACAACTAAATAATTAACTCAGTTCTTAATCCTCACAACAAGCCCATTCCCTCTTGTACTATTTTCTGTAGCCAGGGAGAACAACTGTTCTCCATCTTTTATTTGTGGCAACCTTTTAGATATTTGAAGCCTGCTAGCCTCCTTAGTCTTCTTTTCTATAGACCAAACATTCACAATTCCTTCAGCCGTTACTCATATGCCTTGAATTCCAGCCCTTTTATCATCTTGTTGCTCTCCTCTGAATCTTTTCCTCCGATTTGTCAACATCCTTCTTGATGTATGGTGCCCAAAACTGAAGCCACTATTCCAGGTTAGGTCTTGTAAGTGCTGAATGAAGTGGCAACATTACTTCCCATGTCTTCTGCAAACATGGCCCAGAGTGGCATTTGCCTTTTCTTACAAGAATGTCACATTGTTGTTTCAAAGGAGCTGGACAGCTGCTGGATATGTTGTAGCTATGGTCATTCTGCATCCAGGAAGGGGAGTTGGACTAGATGATCCTTGAAGTCCATTCCAACTCTATGGGTGTAGCCACATGAGATAGGGCTGGTCTGATCCCCTGCTTGCCCTGGGGTGGGAAATTGCAGCCACCACACTTTGGGCAGGTGAGGGGAGTAGGCCACATGATTGGTACCCCTGTAGGGAACCTGGCCAGGCAGGCCACAATCAGAGAGCCTGCCTGCCCAGCCCTACTCGCCACCCCTGCCCTGCCCACTATCCTGTCCCCGGCTGTGACATGGCTGCATGGGAATGGTGAATGCACCTGGTGCTCAAAGGTGCTGGTGGACCTCACCTTGGGGCGGGACAGAATGGGCACTGGCCACATAGGAGGCAGTTCCTTAACCCAATTCAGGCAGCGGTATCCCACTTTGGGCAGCTCTGCTACGCACTGCATCTCCTCTTCAGCCTCCTGTGGCAGATGCAACGCATAGTAGCCGTCTGCCTGTCCTGCCCTTGGTGAACATCTGGTGGTCACCGGCCATACGATGCACTGCATTGTAGGGTAAGGCTGCCCAATGTAGGGTAATGCTGCCCAAATCGGGTTAGTATGTGGCTTCACCCTGTGAATTTATATGTATGAACAATTGTGTTCAAGAACATGAGACATTCTGGACATGAAAAGCATCATAATCACCATCTTTTGTGGTCTACTGGGATCTCATAATGTGGGATTCTGAGAACACAATGCATGTTGTCAGTTGGCTCTGTTGGATCCTGCAGAAGAAACACTGATCAGTGCTTCTAAACTATTCTGGCAGACACTAAAACTAAAATATTAGACACACGGATGCTTTGGTCTAAGTTAGCCCTGCATTCGTGACCCACGTTTTCTCTGAAACTTCAGTGGTGGAGGATTAAAAGAATAAAGCATGGAGCCTCGCTCACAGACCATGGCCACACTGTACTAGGCATTGTCCAAACAAATAACAAAGAGCCAGTCTGGCTTATGGTCTGAGATAAGAGACAACGGGTGTTTTCACAGCTGGAAAGCATGGTGAATCCATGGCTAGGCCACGCTGTTACCACTCCCGCCGTGGCAGGAGCAGCAGTTTAAATGGGCAGACCAATGCATGGGTTCTGCAGGCAGGGAAACTGCTGCCACTTGTTCCCCCACTCTGGTTCTGTCCTGGAAAGGCCATCATGAAGCCCAGGACTCCTCCCCAGAGTCCCCTCCAACAGCTGATGGGCGGGTGGTCCAGAGTATGCACACGCCACCCTACTGTCCCTGCTCTAACAGATAACTAGCAGAAGCTTTCTCCCAGGGCCTGATCCTTGCCAGCACCATGGCCTTGTCCATGGTGCGAGCAGCCCTGTCTGTGGGTATGGCTGCTGGGGACTTTTCACATGGGAAGCTGTCCCACGTTTGCCCCTTGTCCACTTTTGGGCTGTGTTGCCCCACGATGTGTGGTCCTTGATAATGCAGGTGACACTGTGGTTGGCAGCCTCTGCCCCATGCAGGGTGAACATCTGGTGGACTGTGTTCAGACAGGCAGTGAGTCCGGGGCAAAGGGGTGGTGAAAGTGAGGCACCATTTCATGTGATAACACCCAACAGGAGGAGCACAAGGAAACAATAAGATAATACTGGTCAGTATGACACATCCTACTCTATTGTTTTTTTCATGAGGCTCTTTTGCTTTAGACGAGTCATTTCTGGGTCAAAAATAAGGTAAAGAAATAAAATGCCATGCCAAGACCAGACCTTGCATAATCTAACTCCCAGAAGTTTGCCTAAACATGAGTCATCCACTCCCTCCCCCTCCCCCCACCATACCCTTGGGAGAAACTGGCACGCAAGCCAGTCCACAGAACTCTAAACTTCCCAATTAATTACTCACAGGATTGTCATTTGATGTCAGTGGACATTTCTAACTGCAATTGCTAGTAGTAGTCAGACTGTGCGGTAAATAATAGGCAAATAAAAATGGCAGCCAGGTTTTTGCCCTAAGATGGTACTATCTAACTCACACGGGGTACAGCAAGGGCAGATTGTGTGATCCAGGGGGGAGCATACTGGACTTGCAGTCTTGGATTCAAATTCTGGTCTTGTTGGGTGTCCTTGAACAAGTTATTGTCTCACTACCTCAGTTCAAAATGTAGACAGTTGGTGTACTGTATGCTCCAGTGCCGCTAACCCACAAACTCTGGGGGTGAGGTAAGGACAGGCCCCCTCCCCTAGTAACGGATGATAACTGTATGGAACATATGGAAAGAGAAGATCTTTAACATGGTGGATGTCCTGTTAATATACATGCAGAAAGCATCATGAACTATGCAGTTTATTAAATTTTCTTTGGATTTCAGACCCAGCTCTGTTAGTATGTGTGGACAGGTTCCAGAAGGAGGTCTAGGGTCTACAAGCCTGCATATGAAATGATAAATGCTATTTATATTACATACAAAGCTCCATCCAGTTTGGAACCTCAGCTGATCTGGATGCTATACAAAGTGTCAAAATAAACATGTAGCCAGTGTGCCGGCCACACACTCTGGGAGAGGGGGCCTGCTCTGGCAGGGTCAGGTCGGGGCACGGAACTGATGTGTGCCCAACCGGTGAACCCTTCCCGCCACATCCCTGGTGGAGGAACAGAACAAATGTGCGGGCAGGCAGTCCTGCCTCCGGCACACCTCCAGTGCCGCCCCAGCCCCCCAACATGATAGGTAGTAATGACGGCTGCCCGTCATGGTGGCTCCTGATCCCCAGCAGGGATGGGGCCGCAAATAGATGCACTGGCCCGCTATGGCCCACGATGGCCCTCCTGGGCAGCTCTTGGCCCAGGCTGTGTGCCTGGATTCATCCAGGGGACCAGTCCCAGACCAGCTGCCTACCTACCTGGGCCAGGGCATCAGCAGGCCCATATCTGGTGGCCTGGAAATAGACATCCGGGTGTGTCTCTAGCCCAAGGAGACCATAGTGGGCCCTTGTTATGTCTATTATCACACAACGTCATGATAGAAGACTGTCACAGGAGACTGTCACTGCTTTGAAGAGCTTGGAGGTTAGACAAAGGGTGGGAGGGGAAAGTGAGACCATGTGACTTGCCTAGATTGGTATACAGAATTGGTAGCAGAGCTGGAAATAAAATTCAGGTTTATATGTCAGCTTATTGTCCCCTCTCATTAGTTTTGCTGCTTCTCTTCTTTCTCCCCTTATTTTCTCAAGTCTAAATCCTAAAGTCTTTGGTTAGTCAACTTCAACTGATGCCAATGGGATGGAGTTTTGTCTGATCAAGAACCTTGGGATTTGGCTTTTGTTTTCTTTCATTAGACAGGTGCCATTGGGAATGTACAACTGGACCATCTACACAGGGCTCCATTAAAGGAGAGGCCCACCAGGGTCTCTGAGGTACTGGCTTGCAGTGGGTGCTTAGTGCTAGCAGAGGCTCCACCTGGGTCTATAAGTGCACTAACTAAAGAGGAGGGGTCTCACCAGGGTGTCTGAGTGCACCAACCCACAGTGGATCCGTTTATTAGCATGGGCCTCACAATAGTGCATTGACCAACAGAGGGTCTTGTTCAAGGAAGGGTCCCAGCAGGGTCTCTGAATACACCAACACAGAATGGGCCCTGTTCTAGGAGAGGTCCCACCACAGTTTTTGAATGCACTGACCCACAATGGGCCCTGAAATGACCTATTATTATTATTATTAGCAAACATTTATATAGCGCAAGCAATGTACCTGGCGCTTTAGAAAGTAATTGAATAGACACGGTCCCTGCCCTAGGGCTTACAATCTGAGAGACCGGGGGTGGGTGGGGGAGACACGACACGAAGGAAGGGGAACAGATGGAGAGACAAGGAGTGTAACAGTCACAAGGATGCGAGGTCCCAGGTGCATGTGCTTGGCTACATCGAGAATGAAGGCTAGTATCTTTCTGCCAGGCTCTGTCATTCCAAAAGATGCCTTTAATTTACTGGAAACTCTATTAATTTTGCAAGCTTCTAGTCCCTGCTAACAAGAGGAGTACAAAACACATGCAGGGCCTGCTCCTGTAAACACTTTAATTAATAACTTTAATCCCACATGCCATTTCAGTGGGAGACTAGAGTTGTCTAGGATTAGAGCATATGAATTTGCAGGATCAGGACTGTACATTGATACAAAGTCATCATAGCAGCAGGAGACCACATTTCTGCAAAGCAGCCCACAAGGGATTTTCATGATTAGGCTTTTTGTTTGCAATACGGTCCATACTTAATTTTATTGCAAACTCAACTAGCCTCCTCCTGTTGATTTGGGTCTCAAACTGAGCTGCTTTGGTCATTGCCTGGGGCAGACGTTGGTGTAAAATGCAAAAACGGTTAGCCCCCTTTGGTTCTTTGTTGTTGCTTATGGGAGGCACAGCCCTGCTGCAAAGCTGTATCTGTTGCTTTTTTGTCCCTGCTACCCCCTCCCTGGAATGTTTTAAATGATTTGGGATTTTAATGCACAGCCTGGAGCTCATTCCACCCTATTCATAGCATCAAACAAGAAGCTGCTGACCCCAGCTGGGACCCTCAACTTCGAAGCATAGCTCAACTCAATATTACCTCAATTAATTAACTAAAGAGACAATGGCTGTTGAGATCTCACCTCTCTTTCCAGGGAGGGGGGTCATTTGGCAGGACCTGCCATAAAGTCCTTCAATGGCAAAGCAAGGAACCATAGGGGATGAGTTAAGTAACATTATTTACTTGTTTACTGAGGCAATTTATGTCTCTCCATTCTCTCTTAATTCTTTCTGTCCTCTCTCTTTCCTTTAAAAACTCTGTTGGGGGTGTTAGGAGGAGGGGGAGTTTTATTTGCTTTAGCCACTGAAATCAAAGCATTTTCCCATCTTACGAGGTGGGGGGGGGGGACAACTTCATAGCTTTTGGTATCTTAATTTTTAAAAAAACAAAAACTAGTTTGCTCAAAGTTCTTGAAGCTTTCCAGGTTCAATATAACAAATCTGAGCTTTGATGCTTGAAAAGTGTCAGAAAGAGCTACAGGCGACATCATAGTTAACTAACAACAACAAAAAATCTTTCAAGGCTCCTGTGAGCACTTGTATCTCTTGTGAATGTTGGTTGTTTTCCCCCCCTTTCTTTGAAAGCACAGAGCAGATGAAGACAATGTTGGCTTGTCCCTGTCTTAAGCTGCTGTACCTGGTTTTGTATCTAGGTAATACCCTCTAAAAGGCACTAAGGTAACATTCTGATCAACAGTAGTAAACTTAGCTAACTACTGCAAGGTGGTCAAATCGAAGTACCTACTCCACTTTGATAGCGTTCATGTTGCAGCCCTAAACCAAAGTAGTTACATCTCAATCTTCCCCTAATGTTCATAGCACAACAGAGTGATACTTAAAGTGATACAGGTACTTTGTTGTAATAAAGTATGTACTAATTTTTTTAGCAGTACACAGTACACTCTTCTCTTCCTACTCGTTAATAACTTCAATATAGTGTTCTCTTTGTGTGAAGACTTCAGAAATAAAAGCAAAGTAAGGTGCAGTTACTTCAAAGTATCTGTTTGTCAGAACCTGGCCTAACATCACTAGTAGAGTATATGTATAAATTGACCCTTATCAGGTTAGAAACCAAGTACTTGACAAACATAAAAGTGTTTTCTTCTCATAAAGCCTGTTTGAGCTAATGAAAGTTTACCCATTTTAAAGATGGGGAAGTGAAACGCAGGGATCAGTTGACATGCCCAAACTGTACATAAGAAAGCCTGTGGATGAAGTGAGAATTAAATCCAGAGATGGTGTAGCTATTAGATAAGGTATTAGATATGCACCTGGGAGCCCAGGATTCAAATCCTGTCTTAACCATGAATTCACTAGATGGCCTTGGGCAAGTCACTGTCCCTTGGCCTCAGTTTCCCACCTATAAAATGGGATTAATAACAGCCTATCTCACAGGACTGTTGTGAACAGACAGTATTACAGAAATGATATATAATAATAAAACCCATTATCTGATGTCTCAGTCCAGTGTCTTACCCCTAGCCAATCTTTACAGCCTTTCATCAGCTTACAGTTCAATTGTCATCTGTGATGGTCAGAATCATAGCCATAGGACTAGATCATGAACAGATGTAAATTGGAATTGCTAGATGGTGTTTTTTTGTTTATCATGCCCTTTATGTAGTGGTCCCATCTGCTTTCCAAAGGCAGTCTCTGCATTAGAAGACCTGCAACTCAAGCCCAGGTGCCAGTGATGTCCCGTGTGACCTTTCTCACCTTCTTTCAGCCCTCTTTTTCAATTACAAACTCCTTAGGACAATGACTGTCTCATCTCCTATTAAGGCTTTGATTGCATCCACCACAATGGGATGCCAGTCTTAGCTTGAAAGGTCTAGATGCTGCCATAATGTAAATAAGAGGAATACGTCTTCTCAGTGCTGATCTGGATAAGGATTGCCACCTGTGGTGATTTTTTACTTGACGCTCCCATGGGTCAAAATAGAAGTGTCAGGTAAAATAATGAACGAAGATGGCAATCCTAATCTGGATGGGGTTTTGGATGGAGGACCTCTAAGACCACATTTCGATGAACAGCAGCAACCTGAAGTAACCACTGTATTGTAGTTACATCAAAGTAACTACTCCACTGTACCCTGTTTTGTACTGGGATAACACCCACTAAAAGGCACTAAGGTTACATTTGACCAATAGCAGTAAACCAAGGTAACTACTGTAATGTTCTCACATTGAATTACTTACTCCACTTTGGTAGTGTTTACTCGGCAGTTCTAAATTGAAGTAGTTACTCTTCAATCTTCCCCTAATAGTCATAGCAGAACAGAGTAATACTTGAGGCGATACAGTTACTTTGATGTAAATGTGTTTGTTCACACTGCAGTTACTTTAGAGTATGCACTCATTTTTCAGGAGTACATACTCCTCTTCCTACTCCTCAATAACCTAGATGTAGTGCTCTGTTCATGTGAACACTTCAGAAGTTAAAAAAAAGTAACACACAATTACTTCAAAGTATCTGTTAATCAGAACATAAACATCTAGGTTCTACCATGTTTACCATCTGAAGTGATGCTAGAAAAATGCTCCAGTATGACTTTGGCAGGTACCATACTGGTAAACGTGCTGTATTTTAGAGAGGACTTGAAAGGGACAGTCTAGCAATCATGGCCATTATAGACTCTATGGTTCTGTCTGTTTGAGTAAGTTTGTGCCATTCTGGTAACTTGTACAATTCCAAACGGGAGTAATCACAGTTTGCTTCTCAGAAATGGTGTTCTATTTTCTTCACTTTCTGGTTGGAATTTCTGCTGTTAAATACTTACACAGCAGTTGTCTCAAACTGATTGAGTGCATGTAAGCTTGTATATCATTGGAATGAACTCCCTACCTTTTAAGAACAGTTGGGCAACATAACAAGTTGACAAGGGGAGTTGTAGAATCTCCTTAGAGGTTTTTAAGAAGAGGGTGGCTAAACGTCCATTAGGGACGGTTTAGGTATATAGTATGGTATAGTTTAGGTGTTTTATTTTTTTAATTTTATTTATTTACATTTATACCCTGCCCTTTCCCTGAGGTATATAGCCTTAGTGCAGGGGACTGGACTAGTTGACCCATGAGGTCTTGTCTAGCCCTAGGATTAAAGTTTGTAAAGTTGTATGTGCTCTTTTGAAAAGAAGGGTCACCATAATTGCACCATAGCTAAGGATGAATATTATTATTGCATGCATAATAAATAATTCTTGATACAATAATACAGTTATTCCCACTTAATAGGGACACTAATAATCAGGATAGCTTCTTAACTGGGATGGTAGTTTACAATGCTAAAATAGTAAGATCATCTCTCCTTTAATTGGGACATAATACAACTCCTAAAGTGTCCCAATTAAAGAAGCTTGTACTATAAACCATTATATGGTAGATAAAATCTGGTCAATGGCAATTCCTCTAGAACTTTATAGGCTTCAACTGCATCGTTCATTCTGGTGACTCACATATTCTTGGTCTCCAAATCTGTGATGTTTTCAGGGGAATGCTGAAGTTTGGGAAGGATCATCTCCTATAACCACAACCGGACACAATGTTATGTAGCAGAAATGGTGCATATGCTCTCTCAAATGCTTTGTGTTATAAGAGCTGGGGGCATATATCGATTCCACTTTGTGATTTTTTAAAATATATTTATAAATTTGACACTGGAGTGAACTATTCTTAGCTTTTGATGGGGAAAAATGACCACATGGGCCAGAACCCCAGTGGGTGCAAATCTGCAGTTTCATTTAAGCCAACGAACCAGTCAGTCAACTGTGATAAACTAGTGTAATTCCAACTAAAGATGGTTTAGCTCAGGAGTGGGCAAAGTTCCCAAAATTTTCATATGGCCAAGAGTCACAAGACACGCCCCCATGAGCATGCACACAAACCTTTTCCTGCTTTGGTGATTGGATGGTGCTCTATAGTACTGGCTGCTGAGATTCAGCTGCTGAGACTTGAGTGCAATGAAATAAGACACAGGACCAATAAGGCAGTGCAGGATCCAGGAGAGCTGCACTTGAGCTACCCAAGAGCCAGTTTGCCTAGCCCTGGACTAGCTGACTGTCTAGTTCCACGTATAGTTCTCCTTAAAACTGACAGATACAGTGATACTGCATATCATAGAATTTTAGGATTGGAAGGGACCTCAAGCATCATCCAACATATGCTGTCCCTTTGAGGCCCTCTCTTCTATTCTGTGGGATAGGGAAGCCCTTCTTGGAAAGAGCGAGCGGTCTATATGGATTTCCCAGCTCCAAACCTTCAGCCTTCTAAACCACAACTGATTAAACCTATGGATGCATGACACATCTTGGTCCCCTAGGGGCTCAGCTAAGACCAAAGAACTTATTGCATAGAGACGTAAGTCTGGACTGAAGTTAATGAGGTTGCGGGAAGATAAAAAGGATGTGTTGTTTATTGGTTAAGGCACCTGGCTCTCTTTTTTTCCCATCAGGCACCACTTAAGATGATGTACCTTTAAGTGAGGCGGGCAAAGGAAAGGGGGCATTGGAAATGTTTCAGAAATGTAAATGCCGTCCATTTGTTTATAATTTTATACCCCGTGTAACCTGAACCTGATGGAGTCAATAAAGAATCAAACCTTCGTATGTTTTCTACCTCAGAAAACATTGGAGTGAATCCAGGGCGCTCAGAAGCAAATGATTCCAAAAAGCTGAAAGGGAAAGAAGAGGGAGAATTAAAAAGAAAAAGCAGCCTAGCTTTTCAAAGAGTGCCCTCACTTGTTTTCTGACATCAATGGGCAACCGATGCATTTACAGGAGAGCAACCAGCCAGCCCCTCAATTTACAAATAATTACATTTTGTGCAGAGGGGTTTGAGAACAGAAACTAATTGTAACGGAATGAAAACCTCAGGCTCTACGAATAAAGTTGGCTAGATCTCCGCGCCCTTCCCCCCCCCTTAAAGACAAGGATTTTCCATTGCACAGAACATATGAAGCCTGGTTGCTTAAGGTAGAGATGATGTTCAGTGTAATTCAATGGGATTTGTGGTGGAAAATACAAAAGGGGCCATAGCTCCCCTTTCAGTATACTCAATGGGTAAAAACAGATGAGACGGTGCCCAGCTATGGCCCACGTTTTCATACTTTGGTCCGCGAGCCACCAGTACATCTGTTGAGGGCCCAACAGATGCTGGCCTGGGATTGCCCTGGGCCATGATGGAGGCTAGCCTGGATTCTGACCCCCAGATTAGCTCTGGGTCACAGCCTGGGCTAGCCTCCGCCCAACTGGGGCAACGCAGGCCACAGCGGGCTATCATGTGTAGTGTGGCCTGCTGTGACTTGGCCCAGATCAGGGCCGTCATGGGTGCCCAACATGGCAGGTGGAGGGGCACTGTGCAGGGCTGGCCAGCTGCACATTCCTGTGTCTCCCCACCCTCCCTATCATCCCAGTCATGGGAATGTGTGGTGAGCGGCCTGTCCTGGTCCAGGCTGTGTCCGCCATGGATTGGCTTCCTGACCCAGGCCAGGTTGCAGCGGTGGTGTGGTCACGTGACTTCTGTTTTCATTCATTGTTTCAAAATTGCAATCTCTATCTTTGGAGATAGAGATCTCTGCTTCTCTGTCTAATTTGGTTGAAGTCAGCATGAAAGTTCAAAAGTTATTAAGGAAGCAATGATGTGGGGCTGCCCTTGATGACTATTCAGAAGCTGCAGCTGGTGCTGAATACGGTGGCATTGCTCCTTTCAGGGATGAGTTGCCAGGAGCACATTACATCAGGGCTCTGAAGTCTGTTCTATAGCTTTCTGGGCACAATTCAAGGTGCTGATCTTGACCTTTAAAGCCCTAAACAGTCTGGGCCGTACATATCTGAAAGACCGTCTGTCCTTCCACGCCCCATTGCAGCCCCTGTGTCTCCCTGTGGGTACCGTCTGTTAGCTTTGCTCATACAACAAGGGTTCACAGGGGGGAATTCTCAGTTGCTGCCCCTGTGCTTTGGAACTCCCTTCCCCTGGAGGTTCATTTGAGCCCGAGCGTCTTCTGGAGGTGATGTAAGATCTTTTTATTTGAAAAGATGTTCGTGGGAGGGGATAGCGTGAGGTGATGTGTGGTTCTGGGGTTGGGGTGTGAGAGGGGGGTTGGGTGGGGAGGTAGTATTGGGTGGGTTTTGTAGTTTTTTAAAAAATACTGTTTTAAATGTTTTTATGTATTGTAAGTTGCCCTGAGCCTCTGGGAAGGGTAGGATATAAATTCAAATAAATAAAAATAAATAAATGTTTACGTGGCTTTTTTTTTTTTAGGGATGGGAAAATACGGTTCGGAAGTTTGGAGTTCAGACCAAACTCAACTAGTTCCGTCGACCGAACCAAACTCAATTTTCGAACTGAACCGAATTTCCGATCTCGGTTCTGTTCGCCCATCCCTAAAAGATAATATTCCATTTAGTTCAATGGGGTTTGAATTTCCAAACTTTGTTTTGTTCGCCCATCCCTATAAGATAATATTCCATTTAGTTCAATGGAGTTTGAATTTCCAAACTTTGTTTGTAAGTTAGGACCGAACTCGAATAGTTNCCATCCCTAAAAGATAATATTCCATTTAGTTCAATGGGGTTTGAATTTCCAAACTTTGTTTGGAAGTTCGGACCGAACTCAAATAGTTCGGTCGACTGAACCGAACTTCCGAACCGAACTCGATTTTCGAACCGAACTGAATTTCCGATCTCGGTTCTGTTCGTCCATCCGTATTTTTTTTTATTCAGAAAAGGGACCATATCTCCGCTCCTGTTATGAAATTTTGGGTCCCTATTTAGACTTGGGTTTTCTGCCCCTCTACCAAATTTGTCTGACATGGGCATGTGGGATCAAAAGTTACGTATATGATCAAAAGGCTGTACGTATACACAGGCTGATCACATAAGAAAAGGGGATTTAGTTATGCTTATGCAGGTGGAGATGGGCAACGGTGCAGGAAAGAAACTGTAAAAATAATTTGCCTCATGTTTTTGTACAGTGCGCTTTTATGTATGCTATCTTGTGCACAGCTCAATCCAAAGCTCAGTGACTTTGAATCAGGTCCATTAGAGGGAAACAGACCAAGCTGCAAAATTTAGATCTGGATTTCAAATGCTGCCAAGCTCAGGAGTGTCTGGATTCAACAGCTTCAGTTCAACCCATTGCAAAAACCCTTTACAAAATTTGGATCACTCCCAACATTCTACACCATTACACCCAAAGTTCTGGAGTATGGGTTCATACCCAGCTTGACAGTCAATGATGCAGCAGATAGAAAGGTGCCAGCAGTTGCAACGTCTTGCAGATGTACAAATTGTTTCCTGTTATGGAACAAACTTGTCGGGAGTATGCCATGGTGGAGGCAGTTTCATCATAAAAATGTTTCCCTTCATATATTATTGCTGCTGCTACTTTTCTTTCTTGCTAAAGAGGAGGGAACTAACTGTAGGAGGCAAAATGAGATAGAAGTCTTCTGCAAGTGCCAAGTCAACCAGAGAAGCTATACACTCTAACCCAGGTACCATGGTATTATAGAGCAGCCCCTGCCACTCTATAGTCAAGGCATATACACTGTCCCTATAGTTATGAATATTCTAATGGTTATCTAAACTAATGATTTGAAATTTGGGCACAATGGATGTATATTCCCACAAATCATTCCTGTTAAATGTGGTGAGGTTTGGCTAAGGGAAGTCAGAGTTACAGGAGATCAAGATTTTGTGGAACATATCATCTGTTTTCTTCTGCAATTTTTGTCTCTGATAACTAGTGCAGGGAATTAAATTAATGGGGGTAAGTCTGGCCAGTGTGCTTTGGTGACATTTTTTTTAGTCTGATGTATGAACCGGAAGTTGTGAGAACAATAGTGCTTTCCACTTATAAGTGATATAATTTATTTCTGATATCGATTTTTTTTATAACTATATGGCTGTAATCCTAATTCTTAGTTAATTTATTTACAGCCATTGTTGAACAACAAAAGAAAGATAAAATATATAGCCCAAAAAAGAAAGCAACTTTTAATATATTTATAAAATCCTATTAAATACAGATAATCCTAATTATATTTACTTCTAGTGGTCCCATTGACTTCAGTGGGCTACTCTGAAGTAAACAGAGTTAGAATTGTATTACTAGTACCAGAGTAGTACTACTCCAGAGTAAGTGATTTGTAGATTGTGGCCTATGTGTATAATAGTAACATACAAATGAGTATGTAGAGGGAAAGAAAGACTGAATTGTATGTAGTCAGTTCCACCACAGTCAAGTGTAAAATGCTAGTACATCAAAAGGGCTGAGTTTGTAAATGACTTTATACAAATCATACCAGGCAACAGGGAATTGGATGCTCAGAAATTGATTCAAAATATTTTGACATGAAGCCAATGGAGATCAGTGGAGTCTGGCTTCCAGGATACATATTGTAGAGAGCTATGTACATGTCGGACCAGCCCCTTAGCTGTGTTAGATATGCTTCATTGACCTCCGCAGAGCTATGCTGAATTATCAGTCTATGATAAATCTCACTTCGTGGTGCATTTTTGTTTGTTTCCTACAAGGTTCAAACGACAGTTTCCATTAAAACAGTGGAACACTGTATCTGCCAGGTAACTGGGAGCAGACTCTCAGGATCATGTGTTTGAGATCTCAGCATTCACAATTCCAACTAGGTTTCCAAAAGATCAAGTTTCCCATTTACAGCAGCAAAACGAGGGTCAGATTTTAAAACAAGCTGAACTCTCAGCCACCTCCCTTTGTGTCCCTTTTGGCCAGATTTTCAGAGATTTTCATTTTCCTGTGGGTCCACCGTCCACAGGAACAAAGCCCCAATGGTGGGTGTTAAAATATTTTAGAAATCTGGCTTTCCATCTCTCCAAATTAAGTTGCATAGAGCTAACTTCTACGCAGATGTGTTCTAGTTGGGCCCTTTATTTCCAGTTCCTCCTTATGTATTCCTATCCCACTCTCAAAGGACGGTGGCTGTAGGTAGCTCAGAGCACTTGAAAAGAAAAGTCGTCAGGGGTGATATAGTAGCTGTTAATCAGCCAAGTGAAAGCCTGCCAGATTCCCAGAGGTATATGCGCCATTGTGATTATCCTATAGATCTAGCAGTAAACGACGCATTTAGTCCTCTGTCATATGAAAGTTAACTAACCGATCTTTAATCTGGGAATGGGCCCGGTCAGCTATACTAAATTTCCCTAAGGGCAAACATTACTCTTAGCTTTACACAGTAGCTAAAGGAAGTGGATCTGCTTGTGATTTGCTTGGATAGCTTTAGTTTTTGCACCAAACTCACAGTCAGTTTTTAGGTGTGGGGTTAAGAAATCCATTCTAAACATACCCTCGTGGGGGCATTAATCCCCTCCTTTTTCCTGGGGCCATCCCTTCCCCTTCCCCAAAGACCACGCTTTCAATCCATGCTCTGGGCATCTTTTTTAAAAAATTTATTTGGCTAACTTTATCACTGCACGAGCATGCCTCGGAGTGTCAGCTTGACATAATATGTAACAGTAATTAAGAAATAAGCCTCTTGCCCGGTTTCACAGCAATCACTTAGTTAAGTAACTACCATGGTCCAGTGCCTCAAAAATCGCCATTAGCTCATGCCACTTATGGCCATAAAATTTCTTGTTTTCTGCTTTTCATCGGACTCACCCTGGAATCTTCGTTTTGCTTTATTTATACATGTGCACTCAAACAATGGCAATAAACCCATTCCCAGAGTGTTGCAAATCAGAAATTTGTCCACATTTTTTCCACCACCTTCCAAGGGTGAGCTGCCTTTTTGCTTGGGAACGGCGGTGGCTGTAGCCAGCTGGGAGAGGGGGCAGGGTGTTGTACAGAGATTGATCGGTGCTTGTTGGAAGTTATTGGGACGGGGCAGAAAGGGGGAAGCAGGGGGGAAAGATGGAGAGAATCTGGCAAGAAAAGCCAGTTTGCGACGACAGGAGTTTTCTTTTGAAAGACTGGATTGAATCAGGGTGGGGAGGTGCTTTCTGCTTGGGTTGAGTTTATCTACATACCCCCTCCTCCTGTCATATTAACCTCACAACAAAGACTTGTCAGTTTTTTAGATTTAAACATTTAAACTGGAACAAACTCACATAAGCTAAGGTTAAAATCTGACATCTTAACTTTAGTCCTTACTATATTGATGTCTTTGGGCCAGATCTTTTGCAGGTGGAAATCATCAGAACGCCACTGATTCTCTTCACCTGTACATCATCTGGGGCTCTGGCCCAGTCATGGGAATTTGGCCTGAGTAAAGAATGAGTAAGGATTTGTTCCACGGTCAACTCAACCAGCTAGAACTTGCTAACTTTACTCTAAGTTTCTTAGTATTCAGTGACCAGTCCTGTAATTTCAACGAAATTACAAGTGTGTGAGAATTTAGCCCAGAGACAAAAAATGATGGGCAAATCCTGAGTGTCTTACTGAATTTTACTGAGTTCTTTCACAGGTTAATTCCCACTGCAATCATTGCTACTACCATGGGAGGGATATCAACAGGATTTTTAAAAACTGATTTTAATAATGGCTTTTAAATCCTGTTTTTATTATTGTAATCCACTCTGAGTCTCTGCAGGAAGGGTGGCATAGAAATGTGACTAAATAAATAAAAATATTGGGCCAGGTCAGTTGTTTAGCCCAGTATCCTGTCTCTGACACTGGAAGATTCAGCTGCTTCAGAGAACACAAATAAGTTATAAATGGATTGATCCACTCCCTGCTGTTCCCTCCCAACGATCAGAAGTTTCATCCCCCAACCACGTTGACTAAAAGCTATTTATGGACCTATCTTATTTCTACAGCATGTTCAGTGTTCAAGGTGCTTTACATTTTATAGTCCACTTCACCCTCACAACAACTCTGTGAGGTAGCGTATTATTCCCATTTTACAGATCTGGAACCGAGGCATGGCGTGCAGCCACATGAGACAAGCTGGGGAGGCTACCATGGGTTAGGTAGCCTTACCCCTCCCTGGGCAAATGAGCCATGCGTTGCAGTGTTTTGTGTGCTTAGAACCCTTCAAATGTTCCCCCTCATCCCGGAGTGGGGTAAGCAGCTGGCTGGTCTGTGCCGTGTCCTTGGAAAAATTCTCAGGACGCATCGTGGAACAGCCTTACCTAGGGTGTCCAGCTATGCAAATTTTAGAGGACATTTATGAGAAACAGGTTGCAAGGCTGCACTGGAGCCAATGCAACCCTGCAACCTGTATTTCTCATAAATGTTCTCTAAAAGTTGCATATCTGGACACCCTAGCTTTACTTCAAGTGGGGTAAGGCTGCCGCGGGTGGGTGCAACTCGTGTGACAGCGGTGCAATGCTGCAGAGTCTTGAGCAATGGATGCTAGCACCTCTCAACACATTACAGCTGGGGGTGGACTCAGTCCAGCTGGGGGAGGGAGGTGGGGCAGGGCTGGGTGCCCACCCAGCAGCCCTGACAGGGGCAAGCCCATTCAGTTGCCTTGCATCTGTCTGTCTGGCTCCCCATGTATACCCCACAGCGTGGCAGCAGTAATGGTTCACCACAGGGCCGTGCAGGGATCAGGCCCCTGAAGCTGCACCCATAGCGACTTTCCCAAGGCCACCCAGCAAGTTCATAACCAAGGACTTGAATCTTGGTCTCTCACATCCAAGAACATCACCTTATCTATTAGGCTATACTGGTTCTCTAGGTGCTTTTCCAGCCCTGTTATATTGGCTTTAACAATGTTCCCTGGCAATGAGGTTAATTGTTCCTTGTGCAAAAAAGCAACTTTTATTTTAAACCTGCAGCCAATTAATTTCATCAGGTGTCCCCTAGTTCAAATATTTTGAGAGAGTAAATGGTTCATCCTTGAGATGAAGGTCAATGAGACTTTCTGCTCAGGTTCTGAGTACTCCTCATTCTGATCAGATTACAAGACTGAGGACTTAATGGTTGTTAGTAATGCAACAATCCATTAAAAGCCAGCTGAGTTCACTATACATGAATTTCTCAGGTACTTGCAATCACATAACATTCACATATTTTAGGTCAAAATAAAGCCTGGGATCTGTAGATTTGCCATCAATTGTAAGAACTCAATAAAACTAATATAAATGCAGTTAAAAAAATAGAAATTTTAAGCAGTGACCACATGTTGAAAGTAGTGGTATGCTTCAGTCTCTGTAAACTACAAACAGTGTAGATTTACACTCAGCAATTCTCTGATTTTCAGTTGTTTTGTCATTTCACGAGACAAAGGCAGAAATTAGACAAGTCAGAGCATATATATTAAAAACATTGTTTCTTAGAGAAGTGCTGTAAAATTTAATGTGAATACACTCAGAAACATTTTGTGCATATCAACTAGTATTTTCTACAAATCAACTACATCTAAACTACATAAAATAAATAAATAAAATCAAATCTATCAATTGCTAGTCTGGCATCAAGGAATCTCTGGTTAGAGAGAAGTTGTTTCATGAAATAACTTTACCAGAAGTTTATTCTACATGTGCATAATATTCAAGGGTGTAGCTAAAATAGGGGCAGGTGGTGCAGCTGCAATGGGGCCCACAAGCCTGGAGGTCCCACGCTTCCTGGTATAGCTGTATGCCCTACTACTAGGAACGAAGTGTAGGGTCATTCCATCTTCTGCACCAGGGCCCATTCAAACCCGGTTACATTTATCTGATTTCTGCAAGTAAAAAAAATAATTCATATTAATTTGCCAACAGGTGCAAACTGCGGCAGTATAAGCCATTTTTAAGCCAGTCAGGTGTTTGCCAACAATGGTATACCAGTTTAGCTAAGTCAACTTACAATCCTGCTTGCTCAGAAGACTTGGCTTGAGGTCCTTGGTGTGCCACAGACCTCTGTGCAACCTTTGTTGAATCCCTCTCTGCCTCAGTCTCTTATCCATATAAATGGGGTAAACAACACTTCTCCACAGACTCATTCACACAACATTCATTTAGAGTGGGTAGTGACATAAACCTACATTCTGCATGTTGTGTGAAATCCTTACCACTTCCTGTGCTTCTTGATGATCCCTTGTTCTCTATCGCCTGATGCAAAGGGTGGGCTGTTGAAATCAACAGCTGTGAGAATGCATTGTTACTGGGCAAGACAAACACAGAATGAGGAACAAGTACTGAGTTTGCAAGGGGGAAGGATGTTGTATGAATGAGGCCTTCGTGGCCCACGAAGGCCTCATTCATACACCATCCTATCGTGGCCCTATCAAAGAACCATCACAAAACACAGCCTCCATCAGACATAAGCCCTTGCACAACCAAAGAGAGGGAGAGTGGTTGCTGTGTCAGTCTCAAATGTAAGAGAGATGGCAACAGAGTAGTTCACATGTTCTCTTTTATTGGGGGCATTACTGTTGATGAGAATATGCAAGCTTTTGGGCCACACAGGGCCCATCCCCAGACATGTAACAAGTCAGAACCATGGTCTAAGCAAATGGAGGAAAGAGATATATATAAGGCGGCAGCGACTTGTCAGCAAAAGGGAACAAAAACTGGTCATCTGAGCAGGTGCCTAACTTGACAAACAAAAGATCAGGGTGATCTCCAGACAAATGTACATCTCTAGAGCTGAAATACATTTTGCAGCAAATATCAGATCCAATTATTTTGCCTGATTCAAGCCTGTCTGTCGAGACAAACAATAACTGCTATTCGGCTCTGTCTCCATCTGATATCTGTTTTGAAGATTTTGGTTCAGTTATTCGGTTGCTGGCTTTTTAAGATATTCAGTTATTTGAGTATTGCAGATATGAAGTAGCTGAAATTGAGTAATCAAATATCTGAACAACCAATCAGCTGAATGTCAAAAAAAACCTAGATATGTGAATATCTGTTTTAGTTGCAGATATTATTTTAAAAACCATCCAAAAATATTAATACTATCGGCAAATACAAAATTTACTCTTCAGTTCAGCAATAGCATTCTCCCCGCAGAGCTGGCATCCTGTAGTAAATATCACATACCGTCTGCAGCAGTTTTGAGTCATGGCTGTAGACTATCCCAGTACCCTCCCCACCTCATCTCCTTGTCAAAGATTCCCTTCCAGGGAAAACAAAAGAACACGCCAGCCAGACTCTGCTCCTGTCCAAAAATTTGGCAGGTGTACAACAAACTTACACGTGTCTTATTAGCAGCAGAGCCATAGGGAAGAGAGGGGGGGGCAATGAGGGAAAGTCACTCCAACAAAAATAGTAGGGAAAGACCAGCTGAGTTGTTGTTGGGCTCGTTTCAGACAAAGCCGAGGGGTTAGGAAAAACTCTGCTGGGCCTTGTTTCTTGTTGAACTCGGTAACTTCGTTACCCAGGTTTCCTGCCGCTTACAGAGAGGTGGAGAGCAGGAGGAGGTGGAGGGAGGGTGTGTGTGGGGAACAAGATTTTTCAGGCATGCCAGGGGATCCATCTATAGCGGTACGGCTGGAACGGGTAAGTGACTCAACTACTGTCCATCACTGTCGCAGTTTATTTTACACCAACTAAAGGATCTAACCCAGATGCTTCAATGGAGTTTCACTGATTTGTACCAGCTTGAGATCTGGGTCACCAACATCAGTGGAGCTACACTGATTTATGCCAGTTGGGTATTTGGCCCAGGATCACTTTTGCTCTCCTTTGTTTCTCCCTAAGTGCTTATAATACTGATAATAAAGGGGATGAAAGGAAAGACCTATGAGGAGAGATGGAAAGAATTGGGAATGTTTAGCCTCAAAAAAGGAGATTAAGCTGGGGACATGACGACAGTTTTCAAATGTGTAAAAAACTTCTCTAAGCAAAATGGTGCCCAGTTGTTCTCTTGGGTCACCAAGGAAAGGATCAGAGGTGATGAGCTTGAATTAAAGGAGAAAAGGTTTAGGCTAAACATTAGGAAGAATTTTCTAACGACCAGAAGAGTAAGGTAGTGGAATAATTTGCCAAGGGAGGTTGTGGAGGCCCCATCGCTGGAGGCCTTTAAAAATAGGTTACATCTCTTGGGGATGGTGTGAATACTGTGAATCCAGCTTAATAGTAGGGGCTGGACTAGGTAACCCTTGGAGTTCCTCCAACTCTGTGATTCTACTAAAAAAGTATTTAGCCCCTTCTTCTCCCAAATCCCACCAGTTATCCACATTTTCTGGCTCCCTCCTTCGTCTTCTCCACCTAACTCCTCTCTCATGAGCTAGCATTCTCAGTGTGGCATGATGTCCCATCCAGAACTGAATGAGTCTAACCTCAAGAAGTTTGCAAACCAAGTTCGGTTGACAAATACTAAATGTGAATTCAAGATCCTCCTGAACTTCTGAAGCAACCTCGGTTTTCAAGAGTTTGGAATTTTGGTAATTTAGGAGCAGCTGATTTAAAAGGGGATGGCCACTTCCCACCCCGGTGATACTTTCTGGGCCTTTGTGGCCTTCTCTGGTGGGTCCTGCCGACACTGCTACTTCTTCAGTTCATGGACTACTGCTTGTGCTTGGGACAGGGCATAAAACTGGAATGGCAGAAGCAGGAGTAGCTGCGTGGTCCACCAGTCTATCCAAATACTTGCATCCTGTCATTGCCAGGGACAGGAGTTAAGGCACCTAGAAGCCGGGGCTGGGCTGAAGGCCTGAATCCAGCACTGTTCAAGAGTTTGTAGTTTTGGAGTTTTTAAAGATACATGCCTGAACTATTAAGCATGTCACTCATCCAACACAATGACATACTCTACAACTGAAATGGAGAACCTCCAGATCATTGGAGAAATCTAGCCTGCACCTATCTTTTATTTGGCCCTTTTCCAGTTCCTGGATCTGGCCATGGATCCAATCCATACCCTCAAGCATCAAAAGAGTGAGCTCAAGGGGAGTGGAGATGAAGGTATGTACTCAAGGATAAAGGATGGATTCGTGGCATAGATCAGTAAACTAGATTCTCCCCTTCCTTTCATTATCCTAAACACAACCCTTAACCATCCCCGCCCCAATTCCAATCCGACCTGCAGAGCTTGTACTAATTTTCATAATGAATTGTGGAAGCGGAAAGATTCCTTACCTCTGTCCTACAACTTGGGACAATAACCAATCATTCCAAAATGTCAGAATATCAGATACATTGAAAATCATTAACAAAACAGCAGCAACAAAAGAGGGAGGGGATCTAACAAACTTCTAAAATGCCAAAATGCCACTTGCACTATTTTCACATTCATCTGCTCAGCACCTTTGTAAACATCACTCATTAACAAGTTTTCTCAGTGTAAACCCGCCAGATTTTCCCAATAGTGGCTTCTACCCAAAGGGCTTCTAGAATGAGTCCTCGGAGAAAAATCCAAGATGAGTCACCGGCTTGAATGGAAATCCAAGTGGACTCCATTTACAGTTCTAAACAAGTCACTCTAGGTTTCAGATGGCTTTCCCCTATGGCCACTGATTTGTACAATTGTCCACGACAGGCTTTCCTGGACCTTCCTCTGATGCTAGTGACTGCAAGAGACAGGATACCAGATTAGAGGGACCACTGGTCTATACAAAGCAAGAGATAATTCTTATATAAAAACAGGCGACACTATGCTACTGTGTAAGAGATTCAAAAGTGATATTTGTACAGTGCATGCTACGTTAGGACAAATCCCTAGCTATACTGAACTTGGCAGTTACATCCATTATCACAGTGCTGTATGTACATCTTTTGTTGTTCTATACCCGTCCGTGACCGTCACTATAAGGAACAAGAGGGTTGAATCCTAAGAGCTATGTTAGTCAGGCCCCATATAGTCTTCAAAATATTTACCAAATTCTGCAATCAGGATATCAAATTATTATGATAAAAATTATGCAAACTAACTATATTGTTAATATAATGCATACTTTAAAATACAAATCAATTTCTCAGTATGCCATCCCATAAATTTTGGACATCGCATATTTCAAGCAAATCATAGGCTGCTACTCAGACATCTTGGGGTGAGAGTTCTTCTCCCCAGTTTGGAAGAGGGTTCATGAACTGCTCTTTTGCAGTTGTTGCAGGTGGCTCCATGGCCCCAGAATATATGCTAGCAGCCACACCGAAAGCATTCTGTTGACTAGCTCACAGTGCTGGCACCCCATTGGCTGGTTCACAGTGCTCTTTTCTCAGGCTGTAATTCCATGCTACCAGAGGCAATTTCTTTAAGATGTTGCCAAAGTGGCAAATTCTGCAAAAGGTTGTTGTGAATGAAGCAATGCAGAATTGACAGGAGCCTGCACACAGCAAGGGTGTACTGAGATTATTGGAACTGACAGGCTTTTCATTTGTTGAGATTCTGGCAAGGATCAGACGGTTTTAGTGAAAATGGAAACAGTGGGATTTTGTCTCTCTTTGCTTAAAAATGGAATTGCTTTGGACTATTTGAAAAAAACAACAAATTTTCAGTCCAAAGATCACTGTTTTTGAGCCTAAAACTTCTCAGATTTTTAGAATCTGAAAATTCTGATGTGCTCTGTCTTCAGTTTAATTTTTGCCCTGAAATATGCTGTTTTCCTTCATGTTCTTTGAGGTTTGGAGTTGGTTTTGTGAAAGAAACCCTGAAAGGTATGAAACTGTCCCAAATTAAAATGTGACTTTTGGCCATCTTCCAACATCCACAAACCTCCAAATAAATAAAACAAGCATATACTTACTTTCATGCAACCCTCTGTCGCTACAACTAACAAACGCTTGGATGAGTCTGATTCTATCCAATAGAGGGTGACATTGCTTGGATAGAGAAAAGAAAATGGTTTGTTATGGACCAAGACAGGAATTAAACTTCTTAAATTAAACTGTGGATGAAAGTCTTTGGCCCTGATTCATCAAGCAGCTGTATGCAGATATAAGAGTCTACGTGCAAAGAACTCTTTGAAGAATCTGGGCCTTATGTTTATTAACACCTGGTGACAAGAACCATAGAATCACAGAGGGCGTTTTCAGATGTGATGATAGCCCACATTTCCATGCTTTGACCCACGTGGAATTGCAGGCTACTGTCACAGTTGACTGCACCACCAGATGTTAGCCTGGGCTGTTTCTTGGGCAGTGTTGGCACTTGGCTGGGCTGTGACTCGGGAACATTCCCAGGTCACAGCCCAGGCTAAGCACCAACACAGCCAGGAAATGAATGGCTGCCTGGCCAGGAGTAAAGCTGGCTATCATGTCTGATAGCCCACTTTACCTGGACCTGATCTGGAGTCCAGCTGGTTCTGGGCACCATGGCACCTGCCATGGCTGCCCGTCCGCCGTGGGCCACTGCACGCAGCACAAGAGCAGGGCCAGGGGGATGCACATCTGTGCATCTCCCCGTCCTGGCCACCATCATGTTTGTTCAGCGGCTAGGCCAATTTCTGGCCACAGTGACAGCTCCCACCACTACCTGGGTAAGTCTATGGTGGGAGCAGGAGCCATCACTTCTGTTTTTACCTGCAAGGATCCATTCTGTCCTCTCTCCTGTTCAACGTGTACACGTAGCCTTTAGACAAGGTCATGAGGGGCTTTGGCATCCAGTGTCATCAATATGCTGATGACACCCAGCTATACGTCTCATTTTCAACTGACCCAGACCCAGCAGTCTCGGTGCTTACGTGGTGTCTAGCAGTTGTGGGGGACTGGATGAGGGTGAGCCATCTGAAACTGAATTCTGGCAAGACGGAAGTGATGCCAGTGGACAGGACCGGGGGGGCAGGGGGGAAGACTCCTGTTATTGATGAGATTCGCCCCTTTCTAGTCCCTCAGGTTCAAAGTCTGGGAGTGCTACTCGATGCACAGCTCTGCCTGGATCTTCAGGTTGCGGCTGTCTCAAGGATTGCATTTTGCCAATTACATCTGGTCCATCGGTTATGGCCGTATATCTCGGACTCTGACTTGGCCACTGTCATCCATCATCCATGCCTTCATCACCTCGAGGCTGGACTATTGCATAAAAACTCACCCTCCCTCCCAAACCCTACCCCCTCCCCTCGCCAAAAGCCTGGCGGAAGAGCCAGGTCTTACACAAACATTGAAACGACAGGAGGGTGGGGGCCAACCAACCCTCCTCTGGGAGTGAATTTCACAGCACAGGGGCAGCCACTGAAAAAGATCTCACATCAGTGGCCACTCGTCTCGCCTGGGGAACCTCCAAAAAGGCCCCCACAGACGATCTCAGAAGTCGCACGGGCACATGGGGAGTGAGGCGATCCCGCAGATAGGCAGGGACCAGGCTGTGAAGGTCAAAACCAGCACCTTGAACCTAGGCCGGTGCTTTATAGGCAGCCAGTGCAGAGCCCAGAGCACAGGTGTCATGTGCTCCCTGCGGCCCACCCCAGTAAGGAGATGGGCCGTGGCATTCTACACCAGCTGCAGCCTCCAGACCAGCTTCTCGGGCAGCCCCACATACAGCGTGTTGCAGTAATCCAGCCTCGAGGTGATGAAGGCATAGATGACAGTGGCGAGGTCAGAGTCTGAGATACGGCCGAAGCCACCGGATAAGATGTAACTGCCGAAACGCAGTCCCCACCACAGCCACAACCTGAGATTCCAGGCTGAGCCGTGAATCTAGGAGCACACCCAGACTCCATACCTGCAAGACCATGGGAGGGCGACTCCCCCCCCCCCCCCC